>JAIPRK010000462.1:0-200008 GCA_025469195.1 Chaitophorus viminalis
CCGACCAGCATTTTATTTATAATACGTAATATTATTATTATGTCATATTATTATGTACATGACGTACTGATACAACTACTGACATAACCCATAGCCGTTTACAAAATACAGCTACGACAATCCGCGGATACGCACAACGATATGTCCGTGTTCGCGTTCGTACGGCCGTTCGCTATTTTTTTTCCTCACTACCCTGCGTAAAGAAGTATAACTCCAAAACACAAAAAACATAATATAGCTTTATTGTTAAATACATATATGTTCATACCGTGATGGTTTTTATTTACTCCTAAAATATTTACAAATAAACCACCATTCGAATTGTGTTGGTATTTTAACTTGCTTAACAAAAGGTTTATTTTTCTCGTTACAGTTGTATTTAAAAGGGCGAAAATCAATCGTTATATTAATAATCTATGCGATCAGAAAAATTAAATATTTTTATACAAATTGGAAAAACAAAAAAAAAAAAAAAACATTGCAGGAATGCGCCAAAGGGTCTTTTGTTTCGGACACGCAACAGCAGTGTTTTATATCGATTACAAGCATATGGTAGGCACGCGTTAAAATATTAAAACTTCCCTTACTTTAAATACACCCGTAAAGTATCAATTAAAACGGTTTAGAACACATTAACAATTAATTATTTAACCCGCGCATGTAATTTATAAATTAATAGTGTTATCAATCAAACTCTCGTGTAATATATTCGCCATGTATAATTAAATTATGTCTTGACGTATTATTATTTCGCTTATCTCCTATACATACGTGCGTTGATTGCCATAATAATACGTCTTTGGCAAGTTTTAACTATCGCTTAACGAAAGTACAAAAGTTAAAAAATAATAACCAAGTAAAAACACGATAACAGTTGTACTTACGAGAAATGTTCTCTTAATTGTAATCGTTAGTGTCAGCTATACCTCTCTAAATTCGCATTTTATTTCCTCGCACTGGTGTGTGATGGATCCACGTTTTAATCTTTTTTAAGTGTTAAGCTTATACCTCGGAACGTATATGCTAATTAATCGTGAAATCGTAAATAAATTTAGATTCCGCGTTGATTGGAACGTACTATGCGTATTACAGCACGTACATATATCATATTTGGAAAAATGAAAATTAGAAGACTGCAATTTCAAATTTAATATTATTCCCTATTCCTTAAATATAATGTTCATATATTATGATGTTATAATCAATGATAAAAATATAGTTTATATTTACATTATGCATATTTAACTATATTTTATTTAAAGAATAAAGAAAATTTGCCAATACATTTTTGAGTACTTATTTTGTTTTATTTATTTTTATGCATTTATTGTTAAGGGACAAATTTGACGATTTACATGAACTCAATAGCTTATTTATAAATCTGTTTATGCCCATGCGAAACCTGAACCCTAGAGCCGTCCCTAAACATCTATATTGTTCCGTTTTGTTAATCATTACTATTGCTCAGCTTTATTATATCCATTATTGTTACTCCGAGAGCAAAACTCACTATAGAATAGCCAGTGAAAATCCAGTCGACAGTTTGACACGGCCGATCATCTCCCGTCTGCACCGCGGCAGAGTAGGTAACAATAGCGGGGGACAAAGTGTACAAACAGAATTCAACACAATATACGGTTCCGTCGTAACCATATAATAATATGCCAGCACGTATACTTTCAACGAATTCGCCGATTCAAGCGACACAACAGTATATAATAGTGTTCCGATCACATTCGTTGCGTACACTCATACTTCTGTGGCCCACATGCCCATTTTATAATATCATAACTACATATTGCACTACATATATATGTATACGTATAATAATAACATTTTTGCCGGATACGTCGACTTTGGGTGTTTAAATAAACTGAAGAACCATATTCGTCAGCCACGCGACGCACTCGTCCAGAAGTCAAAATCACTTGACTGCGTACACAACCGTATAAGTGTTTACACACGAGGGTGGCCATTCGTGGTCCGCAGGTCGTCCCTTCCCTTATTTTCCACTCAAACTATGCAATATATATATATTATATGTTTACTCAAGAATAACCAAAGGCGAGCGCGGCGACGTCGAAATGCATTTTGCTCTACGCTGTATAGATTAACTATATAGATTTAAGTGCCATAACACGAATACATATGGTACATTTATTCATATGTTATATGAGTATATTATTACGAGCGGTATTCGAGTACGTTTTACAACACTTGGTGTAATATTATAGTGATAAACGTTTTTTATGAGTGTTTTAAAAACCGTTTGTACACGAAAGCTCTGTCCATAATGTATATTATAATAATTAACTGTTTTCTCCACTTAGTGGTATTATAATATTTCTCGATATAGAAGTAATAGTTAAACACACCGATGCAATATAATACGTACACTTATGAATGTGCTATGAATAATATTATACAGAGGGATCTCATAGTCATAAACCAGCCGTTGTAGTGATATCTCCTGACAACCAAATATTCCTGTTTTATCGTTCAATTCACGCGAGAATAACCCAACCATCATTCGATACGCTTTCATTTTTAAGTGAACAATTTAAAATTAAAATATTTTCTAGCTTTTCTTTTCGACAAATTCAAGCCACTTGGTAGAATTTATTTTTCTGAAAATGTAGACGGTTCAGCTCATTACTTTCATTAATCTTGAGAACTTTTTAATTTATTAATATTTTTTTAATGGTATAAAACGATTGGGTGAGAAAAAATAAAAAGTTGAAACGTCAAAGTTTTCAGAAGAATACATAAATTGTTCAACGATAATAAAATAAAAAGTATTATATTTAAATCTCTTACCGAAACATAAAAATTTAAGCATTTGTCACGCTTGTCCGTGTGGATTCGAATGAACACAAAAGATCAAAAAAATATGTGTGTGTGTTACCAATAGGGTAAGTTAAACGGGAAGTCAAACTTCTTTTGTACGGTACACGTGAGTGAGTGAAAAAGAAAGAAAGGCATGAATAGACTGGAGTAATAAGGATGGTAAAGAAAGAAAAGAAACAATGTAAATTATATTTTATATATTTTTTTTATTTTTATGCTAATGTGTGATTATCATTTTGCTTAATCGGTATAGTAGTTATGATTGGCATATGATGACTGAAATACAAAACGTATATTTACGACTGAACATTATCCATATATCGCGTAAAAATTGCATTGATTGTTGTGCCTGATTTAGTAGTCAAAAATTCGGGACCAATAATATAATTTATAATATGTTATAATACGTTGTTTGTTTTCGGACAACCAAATAAATCTTATAGATATTTCAAAATAAAAAAAAGAATGGGTGGGCCTCGCTTTGCTGTACAGTTGGGGATGGAGTGTACCTCGTTTATAGGATAGGTCATTATTACGATGGATTTGTTAAATTTGAATGCAATGATAGCTATCATTGTATACGAATAACAATTCTGAACGGAATTAATATGTTTGTCTAAAATGTGTATATAATAATATAGTATTTTATATTTAAATTGAATTATAATGCAATTTCGTAAAAATTTAAATTTAAAACAGTCATAAAATTTTTTTCTTTTGGTCCAGTAGAAATTTTTTATGCATTTTTGAAGATTAGCTTATGGACAAACTAGTGTCAAAATTTTGAACCTTAAGTATAAACAGAAAAAATTTTATGAATTTTTATCTACAAAATAACTTGCAAATTATAGTGATTTTGACACATTTTATACAGATTTGAGCTTTATGAGCTTATAAAAAAAATTCGAGTGAAATGATCACCGTTATTTTCTATTGAAGATAAGTTTAGCTTATTATAAACATTGTATTAAATTTTCCAGAGTTTTTGGCCAGCCAATTAAATGTTATAGGTGTTTAAAAAAAAAAAACTTACAAAAATCGAAAATTTAAATTGTCTATAAATAAATCAAAATATGTCAAAATACTTTGAAAACTTAACCATGTATAGAGAACACCAATATAAAAGTTTGGTGAAAATTTCAAGTTGTTGCGGTTTTTCGTTTTTGAGTTAGAGCATTTTGAAAAAACGATATGATTTCTGAGTCTAGAATTTTATATATTTTATTATATTTTACATGTACTTTTATGTCAATATTCGCTGTTCAAACGCTTATAAAAAAAAATTGTGCCTATGGATTTTGATGATTTTTGAATGACAATAAAAACTACTTGTGCGAAATATTCTATTAAATTTTCAAGTATTTTGTAAAAGTCAATTTTTTTTTATCACCGATTATAAAAAAAAATGTAAAAAATTCGAATTTTGTAAATGCCTATAAGTGGCTTAAAAATCAATATAATATTTTGAAAAAATATGACATAAAGGTAATACCTATCTTAACAACTGATGAAAATTTCAAGTTTTTGCGACTTATACTTTTTGAATTATAACAAATATTTAAAATCGTTTGACCATAAATTGCTATTTTATGTAATTTCGTAAAAATTTAAATTTCAAACGGTCATGAAATTTTTTCCTTTGGGTCTGGTAGAAATTTTTTATATATATTTGAAGATTAGCAAATGAACAAAGTAGTGTCAAAATTTTGAACCTGAAGTATAAACAGAAAAAATTTTATGAATTTTTATCTACAAAATAACTTGCAAATTATTGTGATTTTGACACATTTTATACAAATTTGAGCTTTATGAGCTTATAAAAAAAATTTGAGTGAAACGATCACTGATATTTTCTAATGAAGATAAGATAAGTTTCTTAGAAACCTTGTACTAAATTTTCGAGAGTTTTCGGCCATCCAATTAAATTTTATAGGTGTTTAAAAAAAAAAATTTACAAAAATCGAAAATTTAAATTGTCTATAAATAAGTCAAAATATGTCAAAATACTTTGAAAACTTAACCACGTATAGAAAAAACCAATATAAAGATTTGTTGAAAATTTCAAGTTGTTGTGGTTTTTCGTTTTTGAGTTAGAGCATTTTAAAAATATGTAGTTTGTAAAAACTTGATTTTGCATAAAATTTCCCTTTTTTTCGTAATTTTTTATCGTTTTTTTCGGCGCTTTGAAAAAGTATTGAAAAAGTTGTATTTTTGACTAACCTAAGTACCATCTACATTCACTTTCCTTTCAGAAAAGTTGCTGTTTAAGATAATCGAAGCATTTTTACTACCAAGAATCGTGTCCTCAGATACAAAAAAAAAAAAAATATTATTATCATCGTCGTCGTCGAAACCGCATCGGCTCTCACCGACCAGCATTTTATTTATAATACGTAATATTATTATTATGTCATATTATTATGTACATGACGTACTGATACAACTACTGACATAACCCATAGCCGTTTACAAAATACAGCTACGACAATCCGCGGTTGCGCACAACAACATGTCCGTGTTCGCGTTCGTACGGGCGGCCGTTCGCTTTTTTTTTCCTCACTACCCTGCGTTAAGAAATATAACTTCAAAAAAAATTTTATTATTTTCGCATTATCTCGCTGCAGGATACATTTCAAATGAGTATAATGATATATCTTTATGAAACACCCTGCTGTGTGCACACCAACGTTATCTTTTGTAATTGTGTTACTGATATTATTGTTGACTGCGAATTTGTTGATATATAAAGATACAAAGTGTGGTGAATTTTTTGCAGTTCAAAACAAAATCTTCGGCCGTATACGAGTGCTTAAGATATATTAAGAATATTAATTCAAATATTAAGAATTGCATCTACTTAGTAATAATAATATGAATCAGCGATAGCGTAAAGGACGCGTCTGTCGTACCGTGTGCATATATTTGCAATATACGAGTGTATTAAATATTTCAGTCGGAATTCGGAACACCACTATGACGGCTATAATAATATTATAGCGTAACGATTAAAAAAAAAAAAAATACGATATACACTATTGAAACAAGTTACAAGCGTACAACTCCACTGCGTTTTATGTACTTTTCAAAGAAAATATTTTTTTTTTTTGTAATAACACAACCTTATAATATCAACGCGGAATGCGCCAAGTATTTATGCATTGTATATGTCTCGAGATGAATATCTATCAACGCGCAAAGTACGCAAAATATAGAGGAGCAAAATATTCGTATACTTTGCCGAAGAGAATCGAAATAACGTTGAAAGTAATACGAATTAAAAAAGTGACAAATTTTGAATACTATATATGAGACAAGAACATTTCACTGTGTATTCCGCAGAAATCTGCTCACATTGATATTATTATCAGGTTTAGGTAGATTACTGTATATACCTAGTTAAATAGTCTATTTTTATTGTAAAATGTGTGTGCCACCGAAAGCGTCGAGAAAAGTAGACGGATAATCGCAAAGGTAACGAAAAGAAAATTTAATCGATTAAAAAGTGCCAACATAATATCATAACATCATATTATAATACGATCATCATAACGCACCACGTGTTGCTGCTATCCAAACGATCTGGACATGACCGCTTAAGTAATTTCCAGAAGTGCTCGTGGCGTAGTGAATTTTACGTACAATGTGCGGTACACAACGTCGATGAACGGAATGTAAGTTTTGTATATTGTAAGTTTTGTGCTATTTTTTCCACGCACCGTGTTTCCATGAACGATCCCTTGCGGCGACTGCGTATTGTTTTCCACCGTTTTGCTGAGGATTCCACGTACAACAATAACAACACCGCGCAAACACGGTGGCGTGAGTATGACGAGAAGAAAATTCTCCTCGAGTTCTCGGATTGCTATGATGTTATAATTTCCCATTCCGAACACCGGCACTTTAAAATATTTCACGTAGTTATTGTAGTTATTGTTGTTGTTTTTGATGTTTTTTTTTTTCTGTTTACGGATCAGTAAGTGTAGGGCGCATTACCCTACCGCCCCGAAAACGTAAAATATATATCTATATTATGAATATATATGTATGTATTTTTTTTTATATATAAAAAGCGAAATAATATTTTTGCAATAATATAAAGCCGCTTAAATCGCACGATTTATTAAACAAACGCGCAGTGCATTGCGAATGAAAATACGAGTGTATATAGAGCGGGTGAGACGATATCTGCGAGTTGGCGCGCAATATAAACACTGTATATATAAAGGCACGAGCGTGTACATCTCGTTTTCGATATATTATTAAAATATCACGGACAGGGGAGCCGGGGGAGGGTTATTATTCGTCGCAGGGAATAACATAATTCATATTACACCAATTTTTTCGTGAGCCTCGGTGAGACACCGTTCGTTGATCAACATATTTAAATTAATATGAATCATCATCATAATAATAATTATCAATATATATTATACATATATTAATAATATCAATTATATGAATTGAAAACAGCAACAACAGCCATTGTTTTCTCGAGACTATGTTCGATTGCCTACGAATCAAGAGTATATACAATAGGACGGTGAACTTCTGCTGCAATGTTAAGTTTAGAAGAACAAAAAGCCGTTGGCAATGAAAGGACATACGTTTTTTTTTCTCATTAAAAGAATATTGATTACAATGTATGCTTTGAGACATTATAAACAAATTTGATATTTATAAATATAAAAAGAAAAATCAACAATGAAATACGTGAGAAGGGAGACTAAACCACACTGAAAAAATATTACAAAGAGATCCTGACATCAATATGATATATTATAAATAATATAATAAAATAAAAAACCCATCTCATATACATGATTTACGTTTGTTCACAGATAATTTTTCTACATATCATTTGACATTTCGACCATTGTACTAAACTATAATATATTTTATCATATACGATCAAAAAACTTTATTCTCGAATGTGTATGTATTTATTAGTTTTTTTAAAAACTTTTATTGATACACCGAACATGTACAAAATATAATTGATTATCACTTTCGCACTTTCGCAAATTTTAGAATTCTAGTAGGTATATTGTTGAACATATATTTTCTAAAAATCTAATTTTTACGTTCGACTTTCGAAAACGTTTCTATCGCACATCAAATCGATTAAGTTACGACAGTATATTCAGTAGGTATTCGAATCACATTACTACATTTTTCTCTTATAGTCATCATACAAATCGTATATGTACGATTTGTCTATAGTTCATAAGTAAAATTTAAGTTAAATTTATCCCGGCAGGCAGTGGTGGATTTACGAGGGCGGTCCATGTGGTGTGCCCCCTAGATACTGATATAATCTTTATATATATATATATATTTAGTTTTATTTCAATTTTATCATAATGACAATAATCGACGGACGATGGCTGTATATCAAACGGATTTTATTCCATAATTTCATATCTACATGATTACAATTTATTGAGTATTCGACACGTGATATGCGTTAGAAATGCATATAATTTTTCAGGACCACCTGACTAACCTAATTTAACCCTACCCCCCAAGAAAATGTTAAAATCCGCCACTGCCGGCAGGAGACGACAATTCCCAACCATATGGTGACGTATTCCGAAATGGTCCGGTAAACATTTTTTTTTCTATACCAAGATAATAGACAATTTATGTAAGTGCAATATGCATAACCTCGGTGTGTTATGGAAATTACTAGCAATGTTTTGATGAAGAAATCATCATCGTCAGATATTGTTCTTGTGCGTACATACTTATAAGTTATAGGTATGTTATATAGTATTAAACGGTAAAATCTGTCAAAAACCGAAATATTATAGCGTAGGCAATTTCTCAAGGTCTCACCAACAATATAAGAGTTTTATACTTTATTGTTGTTTTATTACGATTCCATTTAGACAGACTTCAAAAGTCCTTTCTGGTTATAGCAAAAAGTTGTAAACAAAAATACGTGCTAATTTTGAATTTACCAAGTTTTAAATAAATTAATATGCAATATAAAGTAGAATAGAAACTCTACAAAACAAATTATGATTATTGCGCTGATAATTTTTATAGTTAAAATTAATGATTTTGAGAATAATTTCAATGGTTTGAAAAAAATATTATTGGTAAAGAATTAAATAAGTACTTTTTAAACATTGTAGGTATACATTGTTAAATTGTGAATTTTATTTTAAAAGTTCAATCCCCAGTAATCGAAGTCATAAAAACTATAAAATGTTTGTCACATGAAAAATTCACTCTAATTAAATTTCAAACTATTTTAAATAATGTAATTAATTCAAATTTTTTTTCATTTATTTAGTAAAACGTATAGATATAGATTGTTCAAACTAAAAACAAAAATGTTTAATTTTGTTCAAGGATTATAATAGGTATAATAATATAAATGACATACATTTTATTAAAATTTACCAAACGCGGGTGTACAAAATACTTGCCTAACAATAGATCATCCCCGGTGTTTCACATTCAGATAGTAATTAAATCTTTACTAGGTGTTTGGTTTAATTATTTCAAATTAAAATTTGACTAAAAGTTAAAATACAATTAAAATAAAAATATTTAAAAATACTCAAATACAACAATATAATTATTGATTTAATTTTTTTTTTATAAATGCATAAACATGATTTCTCTTTTTGATACCTTCCTAATATATATATTATGTACAGACGGCTAAAAAATCAATCATGTAAAAAACCTGCAGCAGAAACGATGTCCATAAAATATACGGATTTAAAAACAACTCTGGGTGCCGTAAAAATACGATTAGGAAAAAACGGTTAGGTTATATTGAAACACTGTTAAAGTGAAAAAATTAAATTTAAAATGTAAACAATGAAAAAGTTATGTCAATACAATTGTAAATAATTATTGCATGTGGTTAGATTATGATAATGAATTGTTTTCCTAGTTTTGTGGATTTTGTACACGTCAAAACAAATGAACGACTTACTGATGATTGTAATTTAACAATATTGTTTGAGGTTACGGTTGGATCGTTGCGGTTGTGTCTGATTTAAAATTGTTTTGATTTTTCGTCTGAATTACACGGTCATGTCACACGTTAAATATTATATATTATAATTAGTTTTGTTTCAATTCGACTATGGAGTCATACTGTATACATGGATTTACATTATGATCGCGATAAGTTGAAAAACCCAAACAGTAAACACTCAACATCTATGTGCATACTTAATATAATTAAATTCTATTTTTTCGATAAAAAATTTTTTTTGTGTATTTTTGAACTAATTTTAATGTTTGAACTTCTTTTCTGAGTTAAAATTAGCTGATTTAGGTATAGCACTGAATATTTTATGTTATTTGCACGGGTATAACTGATGAAACAGAAAATAAAATACCTACTAATAAAAATAAAAGCTTTATTTATTTAACAAATTGTTCGGACTGTGCACTGTAAACAATATTCAACACGAACTAAAAATTTTCTGTTCGAACAATTCAGCTCAACAATTATGATACAAATATATTAAATACCTAATATATAACATAATATTGAAATATAAACATAGAATAATGTTAAATATAATAATGTGTCTCCAATATTTTAAAATTTACCTGCGAAGACTGATTAATAATAATAATAATTTGAGTAATAATGACAATTCATTCTAATCGGTTGATTAGTGATTACATAATCAATTACAATTAAAATAGACTTAAATAGTGTATAATTTGCTATGAATATTATGATATTGGGATATTTTTATTTTATTTTATTTTATTATTATCTGCTATAGTATAAGACTTTTATAACTCTACAATTTTAATATGTGTCAAGCAATTTGTACAGTTCACTTCAGTTAACATAATATTTAAAACAATACCCATAGATAAAATAAAGTAGTATATGTTTACTTTTTATTAAATAAAATAAAAATAATTTTGATAAGAGTATAAAATTATGAATTTAATGCAATTAGATTATATATTAAAATGATAAAATTACAATACTAAGATAACATAATCATCATTGATAATCATAATAGACCTTTACTTAATAAAGTTGTTAGAGACAGGATGAGCTTTATGATAGCCATAACCTCAGAAATAAAAAAGTATATTATAATGTTTTGATGTTTGAAGAAAAGTGGGGATGGTTTAAAATAAAAGAAGTAGGTACTGGAAGACTTCTCAGTCTTATGGTAGTTTTAAATTAGCACTTATGCCTATTAGAAGGTCATTTCACATGATTAAGAGTTTATTTACCAATAAATCTTTATATCGTTTTCCACTAAGTATACGAACGTAGAAATATAGCCCAAATAGTTTACCATTTATTAAACTACGTGATACATACATTTTCCACACAGTTTGATTTTTAGACTCAAAGGTCTATTCCAATAGCGATGATGCTATTTATTTAAAAAATAAATTCGTACACTAAAATTCATTAAACAATCACAAAAATGTAATTCGTGGTCAAAAATAGGTTATAATGTTTCTAAATAAAAGTTATAAATATGCTCAAATTTATTTGAATTAAAATATTTTTAATTATCTGTAGAGATGTATTGTATTTAACAGTTGGCCAAATAAATAGAAATATATATTTATTATGTATGCACATTGTTATAGAGTGTTTCCACATATCGCGATCATACAAGTATAGATTATTATTATTATTATAACTAGAAACAATATTATTTTAATGAATAGATAGATCTATAATGATTTGCGCTTGCATTATACCTCCGTTTCTCATTATGCTATCTATTTGTTATTTGAAATTCCACTTCATTATGTATCTATACTATTACAGGGTTTATTAAATGATTAAATTGACTATTGAAATAAAAAGATTACAACAATTTAAACATTGATACATATTGATGGTATTTAGCTTAATAATAAACCATGTTTGTCTTACAGTTGTCAGTCCTATTTTGCAGAATACAACCTTGATATGTGATATGAAAACAACCTTGCACGACCATGATATGTGCAATAATATGAGAAAATAAAATAAAAAGATATTGAGAAAGTTTGATAATTTTAGCTGGATGTTACTGTGGATTAACGATAGCGATATCGCAGTTATCACACGAAAAAATATTATATCAACGAAGGACTTACATGAAGGTAGGCGCCAACATATTATTATTAGGTGTATGTTTTACGATACTCGGATATTTATTAACTTTTATTTTATATTTAATAAAGAAATCTACAATCTATACAGTTTTGTACAATGCGTAGGTTTGATAGGTAAAATATAATAATTAACAAGTATTCATAAGATTAAGAAGGTTATCCAGTGGTAACACTCAATAGAGTGACAAAAATAACAGTGATTTAAAGAATTGGAAGATACTATTCGGTATAGTAGTACCCAGCATTTACTATTTTAAAATTATTTAAAACTATTGTATTATAAATGCATTTAATAACTACGATTCAAAAATCAATCATTTTTAACAAATAAAAACCACTAAAATATGCATAAAAAAATATTTTATTATCATTAATAATACGTACTAATAGTTTAAAATGTATTACACTTACTAAGTAAGTATTTAATTTAGTTTTAAAATAATAAATTAACTTTCTATTTTTTACAATAAAATTGTGCACATATAAAAATTCGACTAAACTATGAACAACAGTTTTTTTATTACATTTTTATTAAATTTTTATTTAATGTTATTAAACATGTATCTGCGTTTATTGTTTGAAATGTTTGTAGCCTGAAAAACTTCTTTCTACATCTACTGATGTTACTGGATAAATGGTTTGAAAAACACGGGATCATAAACCTTCAAATCTTGTTCTATGTCCATCTCCTTCCGTAGTATACACTTTACTGGAATATTTTTTAAAAAAATATAATTTTTTACCTAATTCAAAGAAATTTTTGATTACGTTCTCAAATTTTCAGTATATTTCTTTAAAGCTATGAATAATTCTGTAATATTCTGTTTCGCGTCGTTTCGTAAAACATTTTATTGGCGATATTTATATTGTTTATATGGTGAACGTAAAAACTGATGACCATCATTAAAATGAAGGTTTACCTAAAACCGCGTGGTTTGAAAATTGAATGGAATTGATTTGGTATTGATCTCCACGCTTCGTTGTCGCGAAATGTTGGAAATCTGCTTTTGATTAAGCTACATCCTGTTTATGTCTTTTAATCCCTATAATATTATAATATTAATTGGTGATAAATCGCGAACCGTATTTTATAGATATTTTTACACGTGTGATCCCTATTGCCGTGGCATACAGCTATCGTGGCAAATAAATTATAAGTCAAAGCTTATAAAGTACCTAAGTTCACATACATTTAAGGTAGGCGCTATGAAAGAAATAAAACCTAGTACCTACGTAACGTTTACACTTACAAACGTACACGTTTTTACGCGAATTTATAAACGACGCACGTATAATATACGTGAATATTTATACAGAGTGTTTCACACAGATATGATTATGAACATAATTGTTAATACTAAAAAATAACCATATACCTAACAATAATGTTCATAATAACTTTGCGGTACACTCTGTACAGTACATTACGATATTAGCGTAGACAATATTATTTTATTGCACTTATTTTATGACCACGGCGGTATGTGGTTACGGCAAACATAACCTTTCGCTTATGTTGTGCAAAAACCTAATACGACTTATTTGCGTCTAACGATGAGTCTTCTCTTTATCTCTACCCACCGCCGCTGGTTAACTCCCTATCTGTTTCTTTTTCGACACGTGTGCCAGTTACATTGTGTTTGGCGAACAATAACTCACGCGTTTACCCCCCCCCCCTCCCTCCATTGATTGGTGCACACGCTCGCACTTGCCTTATCTATTCTCTCGCTAAAGAATTATTCAAAAAAGGCCAACCGAACTGTATCGGTACAGAAAACCACAAGACTTATTCAATTTCCTTTGGACCCGTGCCAGACGTTAAACAGCGTACGACAACAGAAGCCGCGGTCGTCGTGCACGGCGAGATAGGTCTGCATTGCCAAAGTCGTCTCTCCCCCGGCACCATCACCCACTATAATATACGTTAAATGTTCCAAAGCCAAATTGATGAATAACTGCCGCTGCTCTCCACCGTCACGTCCTTCCGTCGCCCGACCCTCCTCTTTTTTCTCAGTTTTATTATTATTATTATTATTATTATTATTATTATTATTATTATTATTATTATTATTATTATTATTATTATTATTATTATTAGGTATTTTATCTCACTCCGCTTGCCGTGACATTATAGTCACCTGAACGAAATCCATTGAAAAATCCTTATGAGACTCCATCCGGCCACGCGTTGCACCATTGCATCAGTGAGTATCATCGTATTTTACGTACATATAAACACTGCAATCGTGGAAAGCTCTGACTGAAATCACGTGTGTTGTACTTATACCCAGTGATCATACAGATGTCATAGACTTTATTGGTGGCAGTTGGGATATTTGGTTGATTATTACGTTTAACCACTTTGTACTATGAATACTTAAACAATAGTATTTAAATAATAGTATCTAAAACTCGATTTAAACTTATTTAGGTATATAAAACGGTCATTCACAGCTTACCTATTTACAATTGAATCATAGCAAAAAATACTATAAATAGCAATCAAATTTAAATACTTGTTTAGCTAATATGGGTGCTTTGATTTTCATCAAATTGATATGTTAACAAAAAAAAAAAATTATGGACGAAGCATTTGATTTTTAAATGAAGATGTTTGATTTCATAGGAAATTTTTGGCATTTCGGTGACATTACTAAAACCCAACTGTTTACGTATAATACATATATATTATGAAATTAAACATTCGTATAAAATAAAATGTTGCATTACTGCACACTCCTGTGCCGATGTTCTGTATCATCATAATTTATATTAAACTTCAACCATCGGTATAATAACCCATTATTATTATAAATATATCCGTAAATATTCATGGCGAATATTTTTTCTGTGAACTATGATATTGCACCCGTGGTTTTCTGCCTTTATTCGTATATAACATATACTTTTATACAGAAAATACATCATTATATATGCAAATGGATTATGCAATTCTTATTCCATTGTATAAGTTTTTAGATTTACATCCAATGATTGTGTTATGGTAAAAAAAAAAATGCGGAGGATGGTGGGTGGGTCTTTTGATGTTTGATGTCGTTGTACATTTTTAACGTTTCAGCCCCACTAACCTACTCTGCACAAAATACACACGTGTACAAAATATAAAATACCTGCATGTCCATTATTCTTGTCTTGTTTTCATGTACTTAAACTAATAATAATATAAAGTATATTATTATGTTATTATCATGGGCGTTCTCACGGTTAAGGGGGGATCCATCCCTATGGCCTTTTGTTTAGATCAGTGGTTCCCAACTCAACACTAAGCACGGACCACTTTTGTAAGTTTTCAACCATTACGGACCACGACTGATTTATTATCACCCCTCCCCCTACATCAGTTATTTTTTTCTACTTTTATAGTTTTTAATTTATATATTCATAACAAAGTCAAAAATTCAGCTTATTTTGTAAAAAAAGGTTTATTTTAATTATTATTCAATGAAAAAATTGTACAAGTTTAAATTATTATTTATTCAAATGTGACTTATTACCATGCGTTTCTTTGTGATTCTTGTTTAGAATGATGCTATTACTCAATATGGAAAACTTACGTACACTAGCCGTATAGAATATGAATTACATTTTCGCTAATTTTTTTAAAAAATTTAAAATTAAAGAATTAATAATATTGAGAAAAATTCTTTAGAATCGCGGACCACTTGAAATGAGTCTACGGACCACCAGTTAAGAATCACTGGTTTAGATAATAATATGGAGTTTCCTGTTTAACTGATATATTTTAAAGATAATGATCAATAAAATGAAATAGAATCAATAAATATTTATTTGACTTGTTATCATTATCCACAATTTTAATTTATAAAAAGGCTGAAAACTTATTTGAGGAACTCGATGACTAAAGTAAGTAGTATATACTTGATGTACTCACATACCCAAAAATCAAGAAAAATGTATATAATTTTGTAAAAAAGTAAAATAAAATAATTTAATGTATGTTGTTTTAATAACAGCCTCACGGCTTACTTTTTAATAGATTTTCATAACCCCCCTCCCAACAATAAAAATTCCTGAGATCGCCACTGGCTATTGTCGCTATACACGTGCAACCGATCAAGAGTCGGCGGAGTGGTCACCGTGGACTCCGTATGAAACGATCGCGGGAAGGACACCGCAGGGCACGAAGGATTCACGTGGGACGCGTGGTAGAGAGGGCGTGAAAATCGCCGAGGCGATATTATTATACGGACAATGCTCGCGCGTTAAACGCTGGATACCGTCCAAAAACGGACCTTTGCGGCGGCCGGGTGAACGAGATTTATAGCCGAGTCGTCGCTTGTTCGCGTACAATAGTAATGTGCTATAATGAAATGGTGAAAATAACAATTTTTTTATAATATTTTGATACGTGACAAGGACGTTGGTCGAATCTGTCTTCGGGGGAGGGGGGCTGCTGCAGCGGGGAGACCGAAGCCTATTTTTAGCGTCGTCGAATCAAATGTACCCGTGATATCGGTGCGCGTAAAATGTTTATTTAATACGCTCACGTATGTTCGGTCAGGTTTCTTCTTCTTCTTCTGTTTCGAAATTCGTCTCCTCCAGCACGCTCTCTTTTTCTTCTCACCCTATTTTCATCTCATTCATGTGCTTGTATGTGTGTGTGTGTGTGTGTGTGTGTGTGTGTGTGTGTGTGTGTGTGTGCGTGTGTGTGTGTGTGTGCGTGCATGCGTGCGTTTGTATGTGTGCGTGCGTGTGTGTGTATGTGTTTGCTTGTATGTGTGTGTGTGCGTGCGATGCGCGCATACGGCTGCATAATATCTGAATCGCAATAACACACAGTTCATCGGCGCGGCATTTTATTCCAAGCTTCACGCGCTTGCGTACCTATACATATATGTATTTGGAATAACACGTGCATATATTATGACGTTTAAACCGAAACGTGAGCCGTATATCTGATCGCAAGTCACGCGCGAACATAAACACATATATACTTTGGGCACGCACCCGCGCGCGCATGTGTGCGTGTGTGTGTGTGTGTGTGTGTGTGTCCGAATAAACTGCGTTGACGTTTGTCCAGAGTATAGTGTCATTGGCAGTGGTGGCACTGGTGCGGGTGGGCACACGGCACACGCCAACAGCGTATCCAGAGTGCAATTTCCGAACGTATTTCCGTCTCCGCCGCCGGCAGATTTAAAACCGATCCGATGACCACCATCGCCAATCGTGCAATGCAAATATAATAATAATAACAGCGATGATAATATACTATTAACATAATGCAGCAACCGCGGTACGATATACGATATACAAGCTATATTACAAAATATTACGAACATATAATATAATATAGCCATACGACGTTGTAATGTGTACAGCTTCGGCCTGTCACCTGTATAAATACGCGTATCCATATTATATACCAGCTACCGTGACGTAAACCGTACAGTCGGTTGTGGCATTGGCGTAGTTATGATTTGGTTCTGGGGGGGGGGGGTATTCAATTAATTGAACAAACGTAAAGGGGGTTTAGTAAGCAGGTACATACTACATATGTAAGTTCCTTCACGAAAAAAATTATACTGGAACATAAGTTGCCACACGAAAAAATATTCTATGTCTCTAAATAGAAACTTGTAGAATAAACACTTGGTTGATCTATGCCCTATGGTATTGCGTTTCGCGTATGATTGTATGAATGTATGATAATATGATAGGCGAAAGATATAATATGGGAGCTAAGATAAGAACATGGTGGATTATATCCGTAATTATAATATATTATATTTTATATGCCAATGCATTAAACATTAAGAAAAAAGGGCTCTGAAGGGATCTATCCCTATCATTCTCCCCCCCCCCCATAATTATGCCACTGGGTTGTGGTATATAACACTGAATACATTTCGATTTGCACATTGTCGCCGTATCCGCTCGTATACACCTAGGGACCGGGAACCTTTTCGTAAAAAAGATCCATTTTTTTCTTAAAAAAAGTTACCAAACCATGATGTTCAGAGAACCGCACAGGTTTGAAAATCCCTTTTTTCATAGTCGTAGTCATAGTAATATTATTTCATTGATAAATTGATAGGCATAATAATATTAAATATAAGTTGAAAAATTATTAGATATCTATATATTATTTTTATGTATTTACTGTACTCTTTGCTCTCGTGGGCGTTATATACAAATAAATAAATAATAATAGATCATAAATTTAGGAAATATAGAAAATATTTATTTCATTAATTCAATATTAGCACATTTTTATTATTATGATTTACTTATACATTTGTGATATATTATTTAATTAAACACAATAACATACAAAAATAAAAATAAATTTGTCTTAATTAATGGGATTTTTGACACTGAATTTCTACGCACACTTTATTTAAATCTGGGGAGTAATCTATAGTTTTCAACTTCAAAAAAGTATCAATTATTAGTATCAAGTATAATTTAATAAATATTATGGTGTCATAAAGAAAAAGTTCCCGACATCAATCCCAGACTGAAATCAACATAGTTATTAAGGAATTCAGAAATATTACCAGTTATCATTATAATAACATAGGTATAATATAATTTATATTTTACGGGTCTCCATATACTGATGACATACTTCAAAGAGTCACAGATTGCATGGGATCCGCAGGTTTCCGTCGTTCCCGATCTCTGATATACCCAGACTACGGGAGGTTCACGGCCCGAAACGTTCGCCATGAGCGTATTGTTATTATAGATTATCTAGCTATGTATTATATCTTACCAATTGGTGTGAATTAAAAAATATATTATGTACGAGTAATAGGCAAACCATATGTTATTTATAGATATTAGGTATGTTTAGCTTCAATTTTCCGTCCATAGCTGAAACACGCGGGACGTCAATTTTTAAATACAACTCCGGTAGAAAGATAGACATATATAATATAATGCACCGCGGAAAAAAATTTTTTAGGTTTTTATTAACTAATTCGTTTCCGATTCAGAAAGAAAGAGCCATAAAGGGTAGTCGATAATCGATTACAGCTCTCAACTTCAATATAAATGCAGCTATTTGCTGTTAATTTACATCTTTTTTTTTTCGTTAAGTTTTATTTTTATTTTTTCTATAAAACTGTACTTAAACAATATAAATACAAGTATTCTGTACACATTTTGGTTTACCTAATTTATGTAAACATGCATATAGTGAAGAAGATAGAAAGTGGTTTTTTAATTTCTTATAATCTGTACACACTAAATACAATTACAATATATTATATGTAAATTAAAGACAAAATATAAATAAACATAATAATAAAATACAACTATATAGTTTCTCAATTTACAATAAATTAATAATAATTAAATTTATTAAATACAGATTTATTTAAATTAATATTATTATTAATTCTAAGAGGTTTTTTTTTTTTTAAATTATTATTTAGACAATTTAAATATAATGGTCTTTAATAATCAGTATATTTCTGGCCTATACTTTTTTATGTATAATCTATATTTATATCATATCTTAAAGTTCCACGTTTATTAATTATTTATATATACATATATATTTACGTAATTGGTCTAATTTTAGCTTGATTTTTTGATATGATATATAGATATAGAATGGTTATATACAGGAGGAAGTACACTCAATTCTTTATAATTATTTTTAGTTGACTTGACCCGATCTTGTGGAAAAATAGTTATCCACTAATTCAATAATGACACTTTCTGTTTGATTTATCAAGACTTACTAATTAGTATATACGAGTAGTTCTATTATTATTTAATTTAATTAAGTTTTAATTTTTTTTTTGTTTTCAGTGTATTTTAAATATACTACGCGTAGTCTTTATTAGAAAACTACTAGAACAACCTTTATTTTCACGTTTTCTTATCACCTTTATGCACGACTATAAATCAGGACGCATCTCACACGTATCTTATAATATCATTTTTTTATTTTCAATATAAAAAAAGTGTTTACCATATAATATAGAGAAGAAGACTATACGCGCGCTTTGACATCTGCGCGCCTGGTAATGTTATTGATTTCGATGACATCGAGTCGTGGAAATTCTACATACACACCCGACTACGCATTCAATATTCGTATGTGCATACGTGCATATATAATACGCATGGTGTGTGGATGGCTGTGATCGGCCTGATATTATTATTTTGAATGTTAGTTGCCGATATTTGATTTTCATCACATATTCTACATATTAAGTGTTGAACGACTTTTTTGCGTTCTTTCGAATCATTCGGAAACCACATCGTTTCAATACTTTAACAAAAATTGCGATGGCTCACATTGATTATAGATTTACTGTACAGAAATAATAATAAGTTTACTGAACTAAGAAAATTAACATATGAAAATATGAGTAACAAACTCGTATAAAAAAAAAAACAATATGTTTACACTGGTTACAGCTCCTATACAATATTACCATTTGGATTCAAAGTGCTACTAATGAATAATTTTTGTCGAAAAAATTATATCATCGTGCGTATAATATAACATGAGCATTGTTATTGTAAGATATATAGTCAGTGGCTGAATTGAGGGGGAACGGAAGGGGGTGGAGTTACTCTTCATTTTTCTCCATATTATAACGTACCACTTTATTTTATGTTGGTTACTTTTAGATTTCTGTGATTTGGAACGATAATTTTTCAACTTAATCCTTTTTTACTTTTTTTTCCAATTCAACCACTGGATATAATTATGAAAATCATCTTACTTATGGCACATCAAACAGCTTTGGCGGATTTAATGAGGGAGGGGGGCGTTAGAAATACATATAATTTTCTAGGACCCCTAACCTCCCCCCCTCCCACCAAGACAATGTTGAAAATCCGCTACTGTCAAGCGGGTAAGGAACGTAAAAGAATAATTTGAATCGTCATTCATCATGTCTCGTTAGCCGTCGCGACTAAAATATTATAACGCGCGTACGTCCTCCCCGATTTGTTCGATAACGCTTTAGGCAAAGTTGGCTTTAAAAAACTTTTCCACTCGCAGACGTATATAATCGGTGGAGAAGGAAGAGGACGGGGACGACGAGTATGAGATCGGAAACCATATCGCTCTTTGTGCACGCTTGTAAATTCTTGAAGCCGAGTTCGTCTTAATATTATCTTATACGTTTTCGAGTTCAGTTTATAATCCGGCGGTCGTCTTTGGTGAACTATAATATATTATGTACAACTCGTGTGAGCAGGTTTATTTATTATTATATGCATATTATAGTCCACGTAAGGGTCACTCACTGTTCGTGTATCACTGACGGCCAAAGCGACCTGCAGCCGCAAGTGCTTTTCACGAGAAATCCAACGATTTTCTATCCCTCATCAAGTACGATCGATAATGTATTATTATGTTTACGAAAGAATCTAATTCGAATTTATTTTTTATTTTTTGTTATTATAAAGTAGCTTTGTTTATGAAACATTATAACTCGACATACATTATGTATTTGGTACAAGTAAAGGGAGGGCCAGACAATTACAAATGATTACATTGTATATTAGGATGTAAAATCTGTAATTATGAAGGAGATGATATTAAAGAGAGAGCATGAGGAAGGAACCTAAAATCGAGGAAAATATTGATAACTGAGAGACCAAAGACGGAACATAACTTTTAAGTAACATTTATTTTATATTTTGTTTTTCGTTACGGTTCCGAGTTATAACTTGGTTTTGTACAACGAGAAATACTCCGTATTATGACCTTATTCGGGAGATTTTTTTTTTTAAATTGTTGCTACAATCAGTACGAAATTTCCGTTAATTTTATAATTTTTAAAACCATGCGCGTGTACGTCATTGTAACATTATGAAATCTGTGGTAGGTAGGTTATGTATCATGTATGTAATATGCGTGCCTAAAACACGCGGTGAGTTCCTCTCCGGTAAAGTGGTGCATGTATTGTACATTATACACATGTATATAATAATATACTCGTCGAATCCGGCAATAAATCGCGTTTGAATTCAAAAACACCGCGCTCGTTCAGCTTTATCCGAAAACGTCGCGATTCTCGCGGGACTACATAATATATAATTCCTATCTGGTGGTAAACGAAGCGAGACGCCGAATGTCCGGCCCTACCGAATCAGTGGCCCCCGTCACGTACCCTCTGTAGTGACCGTTTCCCATAGGTTTCTCTCTCTCTCTCTCTCTCTCTCTTTCTCTCCACACGTATGCACGTAGACGAGTGGTCCACATGGCGTATAATATATATTTATACGTGCGCACATATTTGTTTAACTAAGCGAACACGAGGCTGGTGACAACCGTTGTTTGATCTTTTTGAACAGATATTATTGCGCGTGTGATTTTATTTTCACCGACGATATGATAATATTATACTGTACCTGCAGCTATATACGCTATACGCGATTCACAAAAAATCCCCAGGTGCGGTTCTCATGTGAGTTAAACAATAACAATAATCGCGTTACGCGCGTGCACGGGTTTAATGTCTGTATAATATAAACCACCTCTATAATATTATATTATATCTAATATCTATTATTATTTAGTAAACATTTTTTATTGGGTAATACGCTTATAGATTTACAATATTATAATCTATTGGCATTTAAACGTGATTTTGTAACGGTCGCAATTTTCAAAAGTCAGAACAGTGTAAGATATGAAATAAACGACATGAAAAAAATAAAGATATAATATGAGACCGTTATCGACAAAAATAAAAGAGGCGAATTCAACATAGATAACATATTTTATAGTTAAAAGTCTTGTCCCCGTGAACTGAAATTTATCAAGTCCATTTTGAAAGTTAACAGAAATTATTATAATATGTGCGTTTTAATAAATTTCTATTTAAATGTTTGATTATTAAACTCGTCATTTGTATTTAGCTTAGATTTCTAACTTTGGACACCACACACTCATTGGGTGAAACGATTCGGACATAGGAGACATGCGGTTACTTGTTTTGACGCGGTCGCGACTAGAAAAAACATACATTTATACATTATACACAATACCCTGTGGGCGGCAATCACATACGTGCAATTCCCGTTTAGCCGTTATTACGATGCGGTTAGTGGCGAGGCGAAGTGAAATATCTTATCGGGTAATTCATTTTTTAAATGATTACATTGATGGTAATAATTCATAATTTTAGTTATATTTACACATACTAATTTAATTGAAATGATTTAATTATATATAAAAAAAAAAATCATTTAATTACTATGGAAAAATTAGTGGTATTGAGGGGGCCACTGACTTTTAAAATTATCGGGCAACTGTGTTTAAAATTACGATCAACACGATACTGTTGCGATAAAAATAATATTATAATATGCTAGCATTGACGTGATCTCATTACGAATATTGTTATTATCACGCACCCATAATAATATATCCGTCACCCGTGCAGAGTGCAAAACGGTTGACGGGTCCACCGCAAGTCAACATAATAATAATATGACCAGTGACCACCACCACCATCGCCATCGAAACCTTGTCGCCTTGCTACGACATCCGTGTAAATCGATTGACGATAATTAAATCACCAAAAACAGCACTGCACCGCCGTCATCGTCGTCGTCCGGATAATAATAACATATTTGTATAATATTATTTATAAGCCAAAAACGAAACTACTAGTTCTGGTTTCATCAGTTACGCACACTATACTGGCACACGTCACATTGTATATTATTAATATTAATTAATTATTAATGGTTGCATACGCATTGCGTCCTTAAACACGAAAATATACATCAAAACAACCGAGTTGCGTCCGAAAGAATAACTGTTTTTCTATAATATGTTCACTGATTAACTCGTAGATTTATGCAGACTTCAAACAAGCTATGCACTTAGCTGTTTCAGATATTCTTCCTGAAATTGTACGCAAAAGCTGTAGATTTTACTCTAGGACAATAAATCTGGAGAAATATTCCAAATGTTATGTGTCTACAGTTTTTAAAAATAAATATGAAATTAGAAAATTTTTGAAATTATTTTTGAAGCTAAAATTTAACAAACAAAGCATGTAAAAAAAGAAGATTTTATCAAAAGTACTATGGTTCATATGAAAAAAAATATATATCACGTTTTGAATTGCTTTAAAAATGTAAAAATTTATAAAAAATATAAAATCAATAAAGACATTATAACATACATGATACAAATTTGAATCACACCATTTATAACATAATACTGTTATTTCATTTTAGAACAATAAACGATTTTTAATATATAATTAAAAATGTTAACTAAGTCATTTGTATAAATGACAGTTGTCATGCTATAAAAGTGAGAAAAAATATATGTGTATTAATTTTCAACCAGGACGCAACTAGGACAAAATAATATTTATAGATGCTATTCGAATGCACTGATTATTATATCCATATGACTTATGATGTATATTATGTTATTTATTAGTACAGTCCAGTGGTATTCACATAGGGTGTAGGTACTACATACACGCCGTGTGCTCTCAACTTTATTTTGAAAATTCAGGAGTATACTGCGTATAATTTCGAACGATTTGTGAAGAATTATAAAATATATAATATAACAATTGATTTAACAATATTGCTTGAATTCATTTTGTAATGGATAAAAAAATTTTCACGTCAAACGATCAACTCATTATACTATTTGAATTTTTTCGTCATCAATTTACGCATCTATAATTACACCCTCTACCATCACCGTGTTAATCATAAAAATTGCCATGTTGAGAGACTCGTGAACGTGTGTATACATAGTATATAATACTCTCGACAAAATGAATGGTAACATCACTGTAATACACCCATACCCGCCCACACATATTATATACACAATGTTTGTTGTTGGCTAAAACGTAATAATATAACTGTGATTAAATAAAACACATCGACTACATAATATAACATTATCACGATGTGTACGTATACCTATACACACATATGTTTACGGACGAGTGCAACAGTAATGGGTACATCGCAACAGTATTATTATTTATATGTTTGCCGTATGGAACCGTAAACTAAAAATAGTACAATAAACTCGACCCTTAATTCGTCCTCGGTACCGCGTAGATGATTATATTATTATAATACTTTTCTGCCCAACACGCGCGTGTTCAAATCAATGCTTTGGACCAGAATGAAAGGTGTAATCCGTACAACCCGCATATTAACCCTTTTAATGTTCAAAAATTGAAATCCTTGTTCAACCGAGCGCAATATTTTTTCGAGATTATAAATCCAAACAAATTAACCGCAACCCGTATTATACTATGTAAATCCGGGATAAATAAAATCATGTAAAACATCAATTTTCATTTCTTCCATGTAAAATATTTCATTAATAATTAGTTGCAATTAATTAAATATCATGTCATACGATAGAAACGGTTGTTGTCGATACTCGATATGTGCATGTCACAATAATAATCGAGTGGAAAACATACAAAAGTGCATGTGTGTACGTACGCACATGCATTCGCATCGAAAGGCATTCAAATATAATAAGTAATTAATAGTAAATACTGTTTTTTAGACATCAAGTACTTCATTATTATCATTAAGTTAATTTCTAAAGTATTGTGCTGTGCGAGTATAGTAGGAAAAAACTAACTTGGAATACTTATGTGGTCTATGTCAAATCTACATGAATACTATATGTATAAATATTTATAAATTTGCAAAAAAAATTTCTAGGAGCAATGGTATAAAATATGCAATCCCTCTCTATACAAAATAAACAATCGCCGCCGCGGGAGCGTACATATAATTTTGTTAATAATATGCATTATCTAAACGAAAACGATCGGTCGATATCCAGGCGTTAACGATGCGAGCTGTGATACATAGTCTCGTTCAGCCCGTCTGATCATAGTCGTTGTACACTACGATAATGATACTATATGTGTTATTGTTATTGTTATATATTGTTATTGCAGCAATGCAAGTGAACGCACTGCTACAATATATACGGATACATAACTGTTAAATATTTATATACATTGTTAGAGTAATGAATCGGTATTATACGAAACAACTAAAACTGTATAGGTTAGGTAATGTATACAATTTGCACTTATAGATATAAATATAAATATATTACTATCTGTATAAAATAGTTATTTTATTATATATTCCCATTTCTCATATCTACCGTTAATGTGTTAAATTTTACAATATTGGGATTTTACTGCCCAACATATAATAATATATGTATATCACATAATAACGTCATCATTGTTGTCGGTGGCATTAAATGTGCATTGTATGCTTATCGTATACCGTGTACCGAGTGTCAGGAAAACTCTACAACCCTTATTCGCAGTTTTCGGTAGGTATGTTCTGAAAATGTAGGTATTAGCAGTAGAAGCTGTTCCGGATGTTACAATAAAATCCAAGATCTACCGCGACTGCACAATAACTTTGAACTGGTCAGGATTTTTTTTAAGCTTTCTGGTAAAAATATATGAAATGATATGCCCACGAATCCATGCATAGGTTTTATTATGCATTATTCTATATATATTTTCTATGACGGTTCAACGACGTCGAATTACGTATTGTTTTTATACCACATATAATTTTTACGATTTACTCCGCCATATATATATATATATATATATATCCATGTAATATGTATATGCACGTAGTACTATTATATGTATATGGTTACGTTGTTCACTGGCACCTAGTTGTTTTACATGACTATTGATAGGTGTGGTTGTAAGTTGCTCGGTAAGTTTTACATCTTGAAAGACATTATATATGTTGTACACACGCATACACGTCTTTTTTTTCCAATAGTTTGAAATTATATACATATACCGAAGGGCGTTTGAAGATGGCAAAGGTTCGAAGTCAAACATAAAGTTTGGTGCACATTATTTGCTTGCATAATATTATATTATCTCTGGCTGATAGAAAATAATACGTGTAACACATCACTATAAACTACATGTTATATGATATATGCCGCATGGTCCGAAAAACTGTTACAAACATGGTCCCCACCGAAGGACTTTGAACGTTCAAGTGCGCCATTTTATATCTTTTTACAAATTAGATAAGTACGTAAATTGAATTGTTTATTTATAACTATTGATATTGTTACGAAATATTATTATATTCGATTGAATACCCGTAGGTACTACGAGAGTTCTTAGAGGAGTTTTTTTTTTCTTTACACACTAATTGATTCTGACGTGCGAGTCTATTATAGTATTATCTTTACCGTTTCGCATACATCTGAGCAGGATTTTATCAATTTATCGCCAGCACTCATACCGAGTGGAATGGCTACCATCATGTCACCGGTCTGCTTGTTCGGAAATCATAACTCAGTATACGCACGTTCATCGTCGATTCACGTGATTACCGATGTCGTCGGACAGGACGCCGCAGAAGTGGAACCGTCCGGTTCGTCACGGAAATACTCGGAAGATTTACAACCACGCAATATGATTTCCATTCAAAATACTTAAATACATAAATACAAAATACTGTCAGTTCATGGAAATCGACTAAAAATCAAGCATTCAAACGTTTCGTCTATTTAGTCGGACGTTAAATTTACCGGCTAACTGCAGTCTTTCCGGTAGTCAAGGGTCCTGTAATCAGGATAGTTTTCTAGAGGGGACGTCTAATATTTACAAATATACCGATTAATACACAATATTAATTCATAATAATATAAACTCGTAGTACATACTTACAGCGTTACACAACGCAGAAATATACGTATTCTGGTTGACAACAATTATATTATTTACATAAAAATGTATAAAAAATATAGTTAGAACGACCCATAATATATCTAGAATAGAAAGCCGGTAGAGTTGATAAAATTTATAATTGGATGGATATTATGGTAATGGCGCGAGTAAAGATTTGGAACAGCAGTGATAGAACATAGGGGAACATAAGATTTTAGGAATTAAAAAAAATAGATTCCATCACTCCGTTCAGAATCTAAAATAGGAAGAGGGGAAAAATTGAAAATTTTATATTATGATTGAAATCACCATCGACTGTGTTTCTTCTTGGGGCTGGATATATATTATTATTTGGGGATGAATTTAGGAAAAGTTCAAACAAATGGTGCGAAGGAATATAATCTGTGTCCCATACGATGGCGGAAGAAGGCGACCATCAGATGTCAATTGAATGATTTAAAACATAAGTTTATATTATAATTTTAAAATCGGCTGGTTGGTTGTGGGTGGAGAGAAGTGAGCTAAATTCACCATAGCCTACATCTGACTTTGACAAAGGAACGCGTATTCGTTTTGTATTATGTGTGATTCACGCTCGATTCCGCTCAAGGGGAAGGAATTGTGTATCATAACGCCACGTAAAAATATAAAATCTCTCGAATACACTCGAACGTTTTGTTGATTTTTTTCTTCTCACTCAAATTTCGCGCGTTCACATGTACAGACTGACAACGTACGTGAAAGCTACATATGAATACATTTATAAAATATACATTCACGCGCACGCGCATGCGCACGCATACAAACAAATGTTGCCGTATACGTGGTTAGGGGGAACATGGTGGAGTATTGCTAGTATTCCAGGGTATGCAAACACAAGCCTAGCCGGGGGTAGGTATTTAACTGAATTATCACATAAACATTTGGCCTGAGTCGCGGCTGCGGTGTCACTAACCAGCGACCTTTGTGCGACTCGTAAGCTTATTAAGAATTGAGTGGGATACGAATTACTGCGTTGTTCCACGCGCGCCATGTACCTACATATTTATTATTATTATTAGGTATGATTATTATTTTTATGGTTATTATTATTATTATTTTATATTATATACGGAACGTCATTGACATCCGTTGGGAATTCTCCGGTATATAGCAGGTGCGCTCGTGTGACGACCACCAATATGCTGTAACATGCATATTGGCCTCTATCCATACGTGTACATGGTTGCGCGAGGGTTAGTCCGTCTTTCAGCAACAGTGGGTTTTCCACGCGCCAACGTGACATATGCTCTGGGGTTCTTAAGGTTTTCTGTCTTTCAGTGTTTACTTTAATGTCCTTCAATATCTCACTATAGATTCATATGACTCAAGGTCCAGCGGTTTATCGTTTTATTGGTTTCTTTAAATGGATTGCTTTTTTTTTTTTTTTTTATGTTATACCATCGTCGAGAAACATAATATATTATCATAGTAGTAATTTTCTGTATCTGAGTGTTGCACGTGTATGTGACCTAAACTGATAATGCAACCGTTAAAAATAATATAATGCCTATAGGTTTTTGGACATACACGAGGTTTCACAAACTTAACATTTTCTGGACTTCTTGCACAAGATTTTTTTTTTTTCAAAAAAAATATATGCGATTTTCAGACATTTTGGTCTTATCCTCTTATCGATGATGCCATAAATTTATTGTGATTTTTAACACTGACAAAAATATGTTAGATAATAAACAATACGTACAGCAATAGTTTGTCTATATACGTCATGAGTATACTTCACTAGGTCTCATGCTCCAAGACATTATTTTTTATTACATCATCTTTATGCATCATTGATATTAATATCTATGAAAATGAACCGTCTGATCCACTATGTATACGTTCAAAGTTCAAACATAACAGTTGAAAATGAAATTATTTATTTATTTCAATATCCGCAATGCAGTAAAACTGCCAAATTAGCAGTTTGAAACAAATCTGCAGCAGTTTGAATAAATCATCACCGATTAAAATATAGCTTAGGATACATTACGATTCATGAATAACATGCAAGATTGCTGTGAGAAAAACTTTAAACAATCAACTATATATGTATGCTGTATAATATTGTTATGATGTTTTCAAACCGTTAGAGGTGTAAAGTACTGGGTAAAGCGCTGGGTGGATATCATTATAATTTACAATACTGTAATAAATATTGAATACCGATTAGTGATTATTAATTTATGATATTATGACTTCAATCATTCATTCGAACTCAATATGATCGTCTCATCTCGACCACACGATGTCGGAGTAACAAAATAATAATATTATATAAATGAGTGATCTGAACGTGTGATTTGTGTTGCTGAACGACGGTTGTGCAACAATAACCATCCGCCACTGGTACGACAGACAAGTGCACTATAATATATTGATGTTTTAAGATAATTAAACGTTCTGAAAACTTTGTACTTTGTTTTCACGCTTAACGCAAAAGCGATTCAAATATAGTATTTCAATGCATACAATTTATTGATGGTGGCAAGAGTCATTCAAATTTTGGTGATACCTGAGGACTTATGGTTTGTAATTCGTCATAACAATACACACTAAATTATATTTAAATAATTAATTCACCTCAAAAAAAAAAAAAACCAACAATTATTTTACGGACGTTATTTTTTAAAACAATAAAAATCTTTAGAAAAACAAAAAAAAAAAAAACGTGAAAACATATGGGATCATCGTTTTTTTTTTTTTTGGCTCATCGATTATACTCTAAGCCTCTAAGGGCATTTCACAGTTTTGTACATTGATATGAGCAACAGCGGAAATAATTGAGGAAATTAATACGTGTCACACAACATATATTATGACCGAGTGAGTTAGGACGCGTATGTACGCAGTTATCGTTTTTAATTTTAAACGCGAGCGCTACATTTATCTAGTGCTCATCTAAGTCATATTGTATAAGGAAAGCTCGAACGCATTACTGTTATTTTTATTAACAATATATACGTAGGTGCGAAAAAGGAAAATAACACGTAAACTTTATTAATACTTTTACAGTAATATATATGATGATATTATTGTAGTTCACCGAAATAAATTTAAAAATTTCGTACCAAGGTTTGAAAATCCTCAAAATTAAATAAATTGTCGCAAACATTTTCATTATTAAAAAGAGTCTTCGTGAACTAACTTTTGGAAACTTTTACCAACTGCGAGTAAAAAATATTTTTCAGCATTAAATTGGTAACCGATCAAGGAATGTAACTATTTACTTTAATATCATATCCGACAACAATATTGATATTATTTTCATTCAATTCAATTTCCAATGATTTTTCTATTTTTGTACGACATAGATTTATAACGATTCCCAAAAAGTACATGAAAAACGTTACATAAAGAATGGACCCCCCCCCATTTTGATTCTGAGTGAAATAAGGAATGTATTGGTTTTATCAAAATGTAAACTGTGTTTTTAGTTATTTTATTTATAGTTATCTCTATATGAATTATAATGTCATAACATAATACGACTCTAATACAAATAATAATAAATTAATAATAAGTAATATTGAGAAGTAACTAGAACAGCATAAAAACCTTACGAAAAGTATTTTGTTCAACATAAAATACTCAAAGTTTGGGGACGTAAATTTGGAACTTGAGTGTGCTGAACACCGCAAAACCACTCTTTATGCATCTCCCTGCGTGCGGTGCGTATACGTGTTCAACTCTCGTAGAAATCAATCAATGAAATGAATCTCGCGTGACATGCTGTTGTTTATAATAAATTGTTTTCCTATTTTCATGTTGTAGCGTTGTGCACGTTCAAATCACGTTGGATGCGTACCTCTTTCTCCTATACTATCGTACCGACTGCACTGCTACCTGAGTGCATTTTCATGATAAACGCGAGTATGCCAGCCGACCATCGCATTATTATATAATATGATTAGCGCACGTGGTATACTGTAGCTGTTGTGTACGCGAGATATTTCATAACGTACACATAAATCTATGTCACCGTATAGACGTCACTTGGAGATAATTAGACGAACGCAACGGCGGTGGCGTTCCGGTTACACTATGTACTATTGTGATGATGAATAATATATAGGCACGCTGGTGCACTACACCGATATCATATCATATTATATTATTATAATATTATTATCACGACGCGACTGCAGTACACCGTCGATAATGTTGTGCTCTCGGGTGGATGACTATAATATTCGCAATCGACATTTCCGTCGGGCAAATCAATTTTGACGTGTCCTTCCCTCTCCATCCTCCCCCCTCACCGCCACCGGTTGGGGGCGAAATTGACGCGATACCAAATTATATCCTACACACGTTCGTATATCACACGAAGTATCGGCCGCACGGGTATACGTATAGGTACACCGGAAACGTTTGCTAACCGAACGTATATAAATGTATATATTTCACCCTGACCGTCGACTCGTCCACCTGTCAAAATCGCTCGCTCCTGATCCCTTCCGAAAGTCGCTCCACAGGATCGCATAGTTTTGGCCAACTTTGCGGGCACGTATGCGCGCGCTATTCCCGGAAAATCGGATGTTAACGCCTCAACGGCCAATCATGATGGTGTCATACGTTGGACGTGTACCTACTTACTCTATATATATTTAACGTATAATGTTATGAGGTGAAACGGTATAGGTGTAGTGACGTTTCAAACGTTCGCCACGGGAGTAAGTCTCGAGTTCTACACTTCTACCCCTCCGCCCACCTCCAAGGATGACTGCGCAGGGAGTTTCCAATCCGTATACGCCACGCAGGTAGGCGCTTAACATCGCTAAGCGGGATAACCATTTTTTTTCTAAATCGATCTCGGTGTAGGGTAAGAAACATCCCTATATATCTCTTTTTCCACCGCTGATTTCCAGGTAAACTATACTAAGTTATAGACCAGGGCCGGCGCAAAGCTAAATGACGCTCTAGACCAAAATGCCAACTGGCGCTTTTTTGAAACAACGATGGATTATATACTATGCTCAACTTAAAATAAACTTATATTATTTTAATCTATGGCTAAACAAAATAACCATGATTATCATTATTTCAGTATGAAGTTAAGTATTTTATATTTTCAAAAAATAATATTATTGCCAAATGCTGACAAAAAATGTGTACAATTTTAAAAAGCAATTTTGGCGCTCCCCTGAGAATGGCATCTTAGGCGACCGCCTGAGTCGCCTTACACTTATGCCGGCCCTGCCATAGACAATGGACAGGCTCTCGTTGTAGATAAAACAATTAATCTATAGCAACAATAACGTTTTCAATAACGGATTTTAAGGATTAAAGCACTTCCAATTTTTTTTATTATTATTATTTACTGTTATTTGTTCAACAAAAGTCATCAGACATTAGCCCGCCGTATATGTAGTGCATGTTTACGGTAGGTTATTAAATGTGACTTGTGTTTGAATAGTTAAAATAAGGGAGGGGCGACGGAGATAGAGTTGGTCTAAAGTATAATTATCTCACAAATTACATCTATACAATTATTATTATTACTATCATTATTACTGTCGACGGTCTTAATATTAGAATATAAGACTACTAAAATATGGGTACTAAAACAGTATTGTGTGTAGGTTAGTTTTGTTGTATCGCGTTGTGATACCACACCGTCTGCAGCGGCTGGACCGCAGTTGTTGCTGATGTTCGGGAATCAGTGTCGAACGATGTTCCGACCAGATTGCGAACAATCACGATGGAAACTTTGCACAAAGTTCCGCGCCAGATTCATACTGTATACATACGCACGCATCGTTCCCTGTCCCAGAATACGGGCATTCGTAATGACTACGACGGCGACGACGCACGGTCCAACCCAACTACTCGCGACAAACTGCCAGGACGTGCTGATGATATTTTTTCTATGTTTATATCGTCACCCGACTACCCGAGTGAATCTAATTCACTTTAGCCCCTTAAAAGAGACGTTGATCAACAGTCACGTTCGGATAGCCCAACAATACGATTTAAAATATATCCGTAAAATATCGCGTATTCATAGTTATTACATGGCAGTGGCGGCTCTAGGGGAGGGCCTAGGAGGCCATGCCCCCCCAAACTCCAAAAAAAAAAAAAAAATTTAATATAATATTATACACTATTATTGACTCGTGTACTATTTCATATAATATTTTGTACTAATGTAGGTAATATGTGGCACTGATGTTGAAGCATTTGAATAAATATATCATATAATACTGGAAAAAAATAAGTGTGATGTTTATGCCCCCCCCCAAAAAAAAAAAAAAAAAATCAAAACCTAGAGCCGTTACTATTACACGGAACGCGATAACTGTGTAAATTGCGCATGTTCATTGAAAATGACCGTAACGTCAACGAACGAACGAGCAAGAAAAATGTACCAAAAATCAATAAAATCGCTCACCGAAAACATCGTCATGATAACCACCACTGTATGTATGTATATTAAAATATTGCTGTTTGTGTATAGCATTTGTATGTTTGACTGCTGTTTCCACAAATTACCGTTTTGGCGTGGACCAGATGACATTACCGGATACCAGGTACCAGATACCGAGTATTAGGTTTCGTTCGTATATAATTATACGCGTAAAAAGCAATGTGTATTTATAACTCCATACTTAGTTAACGCAATGTTTCTCGGCAACAAATATTATACAGTGTTCGATTAAAAGTTAATTTGAATTCTCGTTATACTGACCGTGCGTGCAGTTATATACACTACACGTCTATACTGTAGTTTAAAATTGGTCTCGCCTCGTCTTTCTCATTAAAACGCCAACTAAATAATATTCATTTGTTTTTCGATGTTTCGATGACAGATTTTTGACCTCCAACACATTAACAGTTATTATACGTATTTCGATTTGATAATACTTTCGGAATCGTTACGAATTCATTGTGTTTTCTATCTGAACTATGTAAATATACAACAACGTATACCTACGCTATAGAATCGTCAACCAAATAGGTTTGAATTGTATCATACATACGTACTGCTGCGATTCGAAAACTCATAGGTACGAAATTCATCAGTATAATCGTATGTTGACTTACATTTTTGACAGGTTCTTTGTGAAACAAACGATATAAATTATATATTTATCTTATCTATATATATATTTTGACATTCCACATATACCTATCACTATCCGAACCGTTTTCCAATTTCAATTATCATCCTCGACCGTGGATGCATATAATAATATCAAATAGGATCTTTAGTTGCCGTTTTTGAGTCGAAATTCCATTCATATACCGAAAGCAAAATCACGAACGAGTATAAAACCCTTCAGTGTATAAATATAATATATATATATAAGTGTGTATATATATATATATATATACTTTTTTATACATTTTTATGTAAATAATACATTAGCGAAACGTTTCTTTTTCAACTCAATCGAGAAACACTGCGGGATTGATAATAAAAATAAAAAAAAGATGTGTACGTGACATGAATATAACAATAATATGTGTCGTGCAAAAACTGCAGTGATTTTTATTTTATCGCCATTTTATACGGCGGCGGCGGCGGCGCATGTGTATACAAACGGTGTAATGCAATTGTGTTCGATTTGTTTGCAAAATAAAATGAAAATAAAAAGAGAAAACAATAAATATAACCACGATACATCGAAACCGGAGCCTGGAAATGCACGTATATACACGACTTGTAAACAAACGTTTTCACGACGATTTCAGTATTGTACCGCACAGGAAAGGACGCTATCCTATAAACACAGACACCTTCTCAAACGTTTGACCATTAGAAGAAGCAAAACGCGCAGCCGGAAATTGTATCCATAGAACGATCAGAATCTTAGCACATATCCAGAATCTTAGTGAAATTCATCATCAACCAACGTCGTTGTGGGATAGGGGAGATACCTTTATTTCATATCTCGACTGAGCTGCTGACTCCACGCATGAATAAATTCTATAAAAGTTCTATAGATATGAGGCTAATAATAATTAATGTCGAACATTAGCAAGCCTAAGATTTTCGTCCGTCCCACGAACCAAAGCGAAAGCATTTTATCGATTTTGCAAGACCATAAACTACACCACGTAATGAGCTGAAACAATATACTCGTCTGAGGAATAATATTAATATCGTATTAACGCTTCGTGACTCTAAGTATATATCGGCCGGAATAAAAAATTAATTACCCATGTCAAACATATTTTATAAGGTTGTTTTATAAACAGAAAATAATCAAAAAAAAAAAAAAAAGAATACATAAATAAATAAATATTATGTTTTGAGAAACTTGAATATCGTTTAAGCTTCATAATAAAACACTATATATGTATTTTAATCTCGTAAATCGAATGCATAAAACGTATTCGACAATCTTCGTATTTTACAAATCGTTTTACGAAATAAATAAAATATATACGTCACGACCGCAGTGTAAAATCGTTCTTTTCACCGGACATAAATTTCATCAACTGCAGTACACCACCCGCGTCGTGACATGACAATAACGTTTTATCGAATAAAGCGTTTTTTGTCCAGTTCGTCGAATGAAAAAGCTTTATTTAATTATTCTATCGTTTCGTATAATTCAAAATGTGTCCTTTTAAACCTGTAATATTTATAACATAATTTACTTAATATGGTTACAGTGCTTATTTCATAATCTGCGGTAATAGTATAATTACTATAGTTCATATTAAGTAAAATTAAACAATAATCTCAATGATGATTTAAAATTTACTCACAAATAACTATTGAATACGTTTAATTTATACGAATACTTGATTTAATTGTGTAAATTTGAATTTAACCATGTAGATAAAATCGATGAAATAGATAGCCACGGTATGTATGGTTTTAAGTTATAACGATTTCACTAAACGGATCATACTTACATACTTATGTATTTACATATTTTATATTCTATCGCACCCGTAACGAATAAATGTTATTAAAAGACATTAGAGTCGTTGAATACAAACCGAACAGTACCGTTCGTTTTTGAGACATCGATTTTATCTGTGAAAATCCCCTGAGCTATTATTTATTGTTTTTTGTCATTTACTTTTGCGGTTTCTGTTTACTTAAACTTAAAATGGAACACAACATGGACGGCAACAATAAACAATATTACGATCGGGAAAAGGAAAAAAAAATCATGTTCAAAACATATTATGCTACAGTTAAACAAGGTTGTATATATACGCTACAGATTTCGTTTTGAAAATGTCGCCCAAACTATTTCGCGGTGACTTGTCTTGTCCCGATGAATAGCGAATGATTTTTCGCAAGTAATGTTTGCGCCGTGGTGCGTTACGTTGTTACGAAGTCACTGACTTTGTTCGTTTAGCAGTCCCGTTTCCACGACGACAATATAATTATAATAATTAATATTTATTATTATTAATAATAATTATAATGATGATAATAATAATAATAGTGTATATTTTCACCCATAGTTTATTAGTTGGTGATTTTATGTAGGTATCATTTTTGTAATTTCTTATGTAAAACTGCCCGACTGAGCGTTAAAATTTAAAAATAAATTATATAAATAAATATACGTATACATAATACGGAATAAAGATTTAAAATCCCCCAAGCCCGCGAGGAAGGATACCAAGGCACCTGTGGTCACGACACTTTACCAAGCCACCACCGAAGCCCATGAGTGGAGGCTTTATTTTCGTTCGTCGTCCCGCACAAAGAAACGACGAAACGATAAAATGATAATAATGAAACTCCAAACGTTTGCTACAAACTGCATGCGAGCAACGGTTGTTTCGGTTGTGATAGTTTCGAAAACGTCGTTAAGGACTCACCGTAATATTATGTAGTATTCCGCGGTGAATTTTGTACCGCTGAATTCGAACGATTGTTCACGAATGTTGTTTGCGGCGTACAACCTATATATGTATATACGTATACGCACTTATCATCTGCGCGTTCGCCAGCCCATGTTTCCTTGACGAATAATAATAATAATAATAGTAATAATAGTATATTAAAACAGTGTGTGCGCGCGCGCGCGTGCAGTACATTTGAATACCACACGTGCGTTCGTCCAATATCGTATAGCAACAATAATAATATATTCGTTCAGCTAACACACGTACGTATCATATGCGTGTGTTGTGTAGTAATAATAATAATAATAATAATAATAATAATAATAATAAAATTCGGCGAGTATACCTGTGGCAACGGTTGTGTGCAGCCATTTCACGCGTGCTGGTATAATATCGCGTTTCATCGTACATGTGGCATGTTATCGGTGAGCTAAACGTGCGTGGCAAGGCGAAAAATAGAAAGAAAAGAAAGCCTTATCAGTGGTGATTTTTTCAAAAGCGATGTGACCACTGAACGTAGTGCATGGCCTCTCTCTCTCTCTCGGTCTTAGAGGGTAGTTTTAAATCTTTATTTTTTCGTTTTATACGTATGTGATATTATACATATCATTTATATTGTATTATTTTCAAAATGTAATACCCGGTGAGCCGTTTAACGTCCAATTTGCCAAGTAGATAAATCAAATTACAAAATTGTATACATGCATAGTGACGCAACTACCGCCGGTGCAGGCGGTGCCAGAGGCGTGTCTAGGACCAAAATTCAGGATAGGCCTGATTATAAAAATATTTTGTATAGTCAACACATTTTTAAATTTAAGGAAAATTGTATTATACTTTTTAAGTATATGTAACATGTACTAATAATAAGAACTAATTATAATATATGAGTATATATTTATTTAATAAATTGAAATCGCCTGTTTTTCATTTTGGTGAACTCGTCAATTATTTTAATATAATCTTTCAACAACACCGAACTGAACTCTCTTTCAATTGATATCAATACTAAATTATAAAGACGCGTAGTAGTCATAGATATCCGTAAATATGTCTTGATTCTTCTCGGCGTTGAAAAACTTCTTTCGGCTGTTGCCAAACTTACTGGAATAACCAACACGCGTTCAATAACCAATTTAATCTCCTCAAATGACTTTCCCATGTCGCATTTCTCTTTGTAAAAATCCATAATATTTTTACAGTTAATGTACATATTTTTTGCTTTTGACACAACGTTTAATAAATTATGTTTGACTCGTTTATAAACGAAAGTCATATGATCCTGACGTCACCAAAAACTGATGACCAAGTAAACAAAACTTCTGTAATCGTCGAAACAAACCCCGCTTCGGTTCATTGGACATAATCGTGATACCGTAAAAAAAATATATATGTATAATTTTTAAAGCAGAATTATTAGTATTAATTATTGAAATAAAACAACATTAGATAATAAAGTTCCAACATGGGCATTGTTTTCTCAAAGTATGTCGTGAGAAATATTAGACTTCATTAACAACCGATGAAAACGGAATAAATACAAATTACTATAATAAAAACAATTGATTTATGATTTATTTGGAAAAAACAATCGGTATTAATTGAACACGACTAAAAATAATAATAATAATGATTAATCAAGTACTGGAAATAAAAGGTTTTAATTGTATTAAATTTGTTGAATTTTCGTTTTCAATATTTTTATTTATTATTGAGGCTTAAGATTTTTTTAGAAATGGCATTATGTTTTTTGGCCAACATTGTATAACACATTTATTTTCGGTTTGTAAGTACTTATATTTTTTTTAATATCACTGTAACCCATTTTAATTAGTTATTGTTTTATAGTATTTATTCAAAACTCAAAACAAAAGCATTTCAATAAATTAAATTACAAGAAAAAAAACCAATTATATTTAAGTTACTTTCAAAATGAGGTGAAGATAATAATATTATAAAATATTATATTAGGCGTTGGTTTTATTTTATTTCAAATAAATTTCAGAAATAAACGTTTTTTGACATACTGTAAATATTATGTAGTAGAATACTAATATTTAAATCAGACGATTCCCGATGTTTTCCGATAACAATTTTAGCATTTCAATATTGGTTACGATCAAAATGATGTTTAAAAATAGTAGGTGGACAATTTATCAACACGACAACACCTACTGAGTTGCAGCGAACGAGTACATTTTCTTAGCCAAGTGATTTTGTTAGATATAATATGGTTCCATTTTCAAGTGTTCCCGCACGAGGCAGCGATATTTTAAAAGGATGACATCAATTGTTCAACACCAAAATGAAAAAGTTGTACGAATAATATTACATACGTACCCAGGGGGTCACCTCATCAATACATTTGGGAGTTTGTGAATATAAAAAAAAAAAAAATGTCGCGCATCACCTGCTTTCAAAGAATGATCATTTTTAAAAGGTTTGAACCTAACTTAATCCTTTTCGGTATGATAAGGGTTTTAATAAAACTCTTAAAAATTGAAAAATTGGAAATAATTTAAGTTATATCGTGGGAATCGATATTACAAAAAAAAAAAACCGGTGATTCATATAAATGTTTATTTTATCGTACAATGAAAAACAAATGCATAATTAATAATATAAACGTCGGTTTCTTGCAAACCCTCACCACGTCCCGAATTTAATGCAATATTGTTACAGTATATTTTTTCCGTGCTCATAGCTGCTGTGGCAGTCCGTTTCCAAACAACTATACTCGTCTCCTGTGAAACGTCTACTGCAAATAAATATGAAAAGAACTAAGAGGCCCGCGAATCCGATGACCGCGAACATGATGATAACGATTTCAACCGATTTGGACACGTGGCATAAGCTTTTGTTATCCGAGGCAAACCATTTGTTAATCCTCATCGAATCCGATTCCGGACTGTCCATGTACAAATCATCCGCTACATTTCTTCTATGCCGACTCTTCTGAATATGTTGATCAAAATTCGGTTATTATGTAGCGTCATATACGTGCCTATATCTACTGCGGAAGCATTGGGCACGTACTGTTTCCGCTAAAATTTGAGATAACCATTTCCATCATGACCTGTTTCCACCATCGCCCGTTTTCACCAATTTTTTAAAAAAAATGAATGATTCCCTTATTAATTTACACAAATTTACTTATTAAGTATTTCAGCATTACAAAAATTAATTTAGCTAGCAAGACACCAAAATTCATCTTGTTTAGGTGAAGTATTTGACATTATTGACTTTTTAAAACCCGTGATAATTTATAAATCCAAGGTGGATAATTGTAAAAATATACATGGAAAGTATAAAATGGCTCCATCAACATATATTGTTTCACTTTTACACCGAAAACATAAATTATTTTTATAAGAAAAAATAATAGTATTTTAACTTCCTTTTTCAAAGTTACAAGTTTTAAAAATCAATAACTTATGCAAGTTAGATTTGTTCGAAAAATGCATTTTTTAAAAGCTGAAATATCGAATAGGTAAATTGACGGAATCGGGAATCAAACCTCTTTTTAAGTTGGCAGAAAAAGTAATTTCAAATTTTGACGGAAACGGGTAATTCCCGGAGCATTCGCTCCATTAACGGACTTACCGAGAATGTAAGGAATGAACAAAATGCACATAGGTCTAAAATCTTGTGTTGTAATAGTATTATGTTGTAGCGAATAATAATATATTACCTATATTAAAATTATCGCATGCAAACGCGAGAAAAAGAAATTCTTCGCTTTTATATGCTCTTTACAATTGGATTCAACAAGGTTTATTATTTTACAATTTCAAACAGTTAATGAGTTTCGCCACTGGTTTGTTTGATTTTCAATGTCGATATAATATTTTGTGTTGTATAATTATTGGTATTTAATTTATTATATCAAAAGAACTACTATGAATTCACAACATAGGTAGACATTTGGTTGAATTTTTTTTTGAGGGGGGGGGGCTATAATAATCCAATGTAAAATGATTATAAAATTATAAAGACAACAATTAACATTTCAATTAAAGTTTCGATTTTTTTTTTTTTTTTTGAGGGGGGGGCAGTTATAATATTTAAGGCTAAGAGATTATAATTTTTATCTGAATTATAATACACAAAACTACACAGAATCCGTAACATAAATAAATAATTAATATATCATTACATCAATATATGTAAAATGTTATTTTATTAATATTATTAGGAGTCGTAAAAATACTCATAAACACTAATCTGTACATGGATATCTATTCAAAAATATGTAATCTATATATCGAATTATAAAAGGTACCTATTTAAAGAATAAAAACAAAATTTGAATAGGAGAGACCGAGCGGGGGCGAATAAAAGAAATTTGAGTTTACTGCACAAACGCTAATAATATAGCACAACTAGATTCAAACAAATAGCGTTTTTCAAATTCAAAACTTCCTAGGTAGAGATGTACTCATTTCTACAGCACCACATCCTTAAAATATTGACTATAATCTAGGGTTTGCTACACAAACGCTGAAAATCGGGTACAAATCAACATAAATATAACACAAAAAGAAGCTTCTGCTTTGAACCCAAAATTTCGAGGTTTGCTATTATTTTTGAGTTAATTATCTCATAATAAAGCCTATTTGAAATTTCGATGGTTTTTAAATTTTTATTGAATATTCGTATTTATATTTTTATATTGAAAGTATACGTCAACATACAATTTTGAAATACTTTCTTTTTTTTTTTTTTTTTTATTAAAGTAGGAAAAATGTACGATCTGTATAACATAAATACCTACAATAAGTAATTTTGCTAACATTTTAACTAGGTTGAGAGAAGGGAGAGTCTATGAACACTACTTCCAATAAAATACTTATTACGAAATACATACGAATGTACCAATGGCTGATCCAGGCCGACATTGTGGGATTCAGAATTCTTGAACACATCCGTCAATTGATTTGCCGGTTTGCCGAAAAATGCGTTCACCGAACCAATTTCTACTGTGGTTATTCGAATCAATAATAAAGTCGTCAAAAAGTGATACATAATTATAAACGAATATAAACGAACGGTATAACAATATTTTGAGTACAAATAAGGCGATTCAATAAATCATATTATATTATTAAACTAAATCTTTAATTGTTCAAGTTTGTTTTATGGATTTTGTTTATTGTCAATGACAATACATTATGCTTGATATATAATAATATGTATAATACATGCAGCAAAAACCCAATATTCGGAAGTATTCAAATATCAAATAACGATTTTGAATCAAAATAATTTACAATAATCCATTTTTTTCAATACTTCAGTAATAATTATTACAATTATACATAATCTATATTGAAATCACGGAAATAGTAATAGAAATCATTAAGACTTAAGATTCGAAATACTTTATTATTAATTTACTAAAAAGTATAAGATTTTAGATCCTTTTTGTATGCAACCATATATTCATGCGGTAAACATAATATTTATTTGCGCCATAATTCTTGACATTTATTAGATATATGTATATACATTCTAAATCCTTAGACACAAGCTCGATCACACATAATACATCTACCTGTTATGAAGTATTCAGATTAAGTAACCCATTCAATTTTGTAAAAAATTTTGTGGACGAGAACATAAATCACACAATTGTTTTCAAAAATAACGATAGTTACATCAAAGAGATAAAATTATGGAATGTGATAAAATAAAAAAACTAACATACTTCTCTAATGTTCCCTTATGATTAAATGGTTTAAACGCATAGATCAAAATAAACTGAAAAAATTAAGTTTTTCCGTCCACTTTGATCTGTCCCCTGTAGAATTTGAAAATCAGAGCATGTTAAAAATAAAATCTTAAGGCTGGGTTCACATGGACGCGCGTGCACGCGCGTTAGCACGCTATTAAACGCGCGTTTATCATTCAGATGGCTGCGTGTCACGCGCGTTGTACAAGAATATTCTAGTCAAAAACTATATTATTATATTATATATTAGTACAGTTCAGACTACCATCGAGAATGGATGTGATAGATGCTGTGTGTTTGTGGGCCGTCCACCGAAGGATGAGAAGATGCAGACAAATGAGGGAAAGAAAATATTGGGTTCATCCTATTTTAAAAACAAGGCTTTCTTATAGTCTTTATGTCACGTTATATCCTAAACTTAGAGAACACGATGAAAAAAGTAGTTATCAAACACTACGAATAGAATTTATGATCAAAATTCGATCGTTCGCATCGAAACGCGCGTGTCAACTGAACGGTCCGATAATGATATATGGAATTTCAATCCGCGGAGTCACGCGCGTGTTCGTGCGGAAATAGATTCTTGCGTCGTTATCGCGATCGACGCGCGTGTACGCGTGTATACGCGCGCCATGTGTACGATGAATAAGAAATCCGTATATCTAAATACGCCCGAAAAACTGGTGCGCGTGCACGCGCGTCCATGTGAACCTACCCTAAGTCTATAGTGTACACCTCGTTTAACCTGAGCTCCAGAAATGTTATATAAAGCCTCCCGTGATTTATACATGGATTTAAGTTGTTGTATTGAGAAACACCGCGTGCCAAACAACAAAATTCATATTATACAAGTATGTACTTGATACGGTGTAACCTCATAGAAATTCAGAACAATTATACTCGTCTAAAGAAACAATATTCTAGACACAGAAATTCAAGCGCATACAATTTAATACAAGTTATTCAAATAAAAAAAAGAGGGCCGTGACTCTTCGGTTGGATGAGACTACATGGTCGGGTGAGATACAGGAGGAGGGTGATTAAGGATGTGGGTCTTTTTAACGTGAAATCAATGTTCCGATGTCCATAGCTATCATAAATACGATTCTGAGTGGAAAATCCGGGTGGATCGGTTTATATTTAAAAATATGAATATTGAATGTTATAGTATAGTAAAACCAAAACTGCCCATTAAAGGTGGCTGAATTTTAAATTTTAAAGTTAAAGGTCCATATATAAAGCACAAATTTCATTGAAATGTTTTGAAAATTATAAATTATGAAGTATCAATGAAATGATAATATCAACCCTCGTATCGAGTTGCGACGACCGCGACAACCAAATTAACAATCATATAGTGTCGCTATATAGTATGCACGCTATATGATTTTTAACCATATGGGTCAACTTCGCATCAATTAAGTATCTAGACAAGTACATCAATCCATTTTCAAAACTATTGTGACATTTCCGAGTAAAAGTAGTCCGAAAATACGTGGATGTAAAGGCCCCGTATACGATAATATTTTATAAGACCGGCGTACGTTTCTATAGGTAGTTGTAAAAAAAAAGAGTTGCATACACGAATTAACACCTCTAATTATTATTGATATCGACCGTTCTACATCGTATTTGAAAATGTATTTATAACATTGTAAGTTTTCCATAAAACGGCCGCGGTGGCGGACTAAGATTTGAAGATATTATTATTTATGTTGCATCTGAATCTTCTCCGTGGGAAGATTGGAGCTTAAGCTTATAAAAAATCATTTACAAAATGGAAAATACTTGCCAAGCCGCGCACAGTTGTGCCGCGCACCGTAAAAGCAATTTGGGACAATCGCGCATCATATTCCACAATGCGTCGTCCTTTCGGCATCTTTATAAATAACATAGCCGAGGATAAACAACGATTGAATATTTTCCATTAATATATTATATGCACGCGAAATAACATTTTATCATCGTCACATATACGAATCCCATGCAACGTCCTCTTACTCATCCTACTGGGTGACTTTTGTGCGGCTTCTGTTTCGGTTCTCGGAACGAGAAATAAGTTCGTCGAATATTTTTCACGTCAATATACATTTTTTTTTAGTATCTACATACAGGCTCATGCGCTATCGACGATGGCATAATTTATGATTTAATGAAACCAACTGTACGACGTACTGTGTATACATGGTGTGGCCCACGACCGTATAGTTCGTAGTCTAACAAATACGAGTACATAAGGTTTTGCACAACTCTTCAGTTAAAAGATTTTTCGCTTTCTTCAAAGTTCAAAGTGACTACCTTCCACTCACTTTGGAGATTTCTGGCCACGTCTCCATATGTAGCCACGATGTGTATGTTTACGTTGAGTTTAAAATGTTTAAATATTACGTAATATTATATTTCATGTAAAACCTGTTGACCTATGCCCATTTTACACTCTGTTGTTTTTATTTTTTCTGACATCATCCTCCATGGGTATTTTATTTTCCAGAACATTCTTGTTCCGGAAACCGACATGTCGTTTTTAATCGTTTTACGAATAGTATTCTCAATGGATATTTTTACGATCACTTCACGAATCACAATGTAGGACATGAGATTATAATATTTTACCTAATGTGGCGGCGGCACGCGGTAGTCGGAATGCCGTAGATTCCTATTAAAGTTTTACTTTTCAGTGCGAGTAATATTCGATAAGACATATAATAAAAAATATTATACATACACATAAACATATACATATTTAAATAAAAATAAAACATATTAATAGTAGTGGTTTATCCGGCGTGTTTGACAGTTCTACGCACAACTACGGAAATCTGTTGACAGAGCTCTTAAATACATAATATTATACTTATAACTCGGAATTCCGTTAAAGAATCAATTCCCCTCCTGGTGAACCGCGATCACACGTCAGTAACGGTTATATTTTTTTATCCTTTTGATTTTCCTATGTAATAAATTGTTATTTTATTTCAAGTACTATGGGGTTCGTTGGGCCATTTGAAAACATGATATAATCGTGGTCGGGTGGGTACACGTCATGTGTTGCAAACATTGCGCAATGCCCCGGAGACATGGACCGGAGCTGATTTTGATTAAGTTTACCGGACGGCCGAAAAAAAGGACCCAACGCCGCCGTCGTGCGACGACAAACGGTAGATCAATTCGTTAAAAGCTTAAAACAAAATCATAATACTACATTACATTATATTTATTACATATTTCAATTATGTTAATTATTTATTTAGTATTCATCTATTGTTATAATTATTATTATTATTATTTAATGCTTGATAATTACTTTCGTTGTCATTAATATAGTGTCAGTAAAATTAACTAATACCTTAATGTTAATACAAATTAACCGATTGTCATATGCAAAATGAAATAAAATAAAATCGGAAAATTCGTGTGCATACAACGAAACACGATAATGTCTAATATTTTGCAAAGCAAAACGTGATTGCAACACGTGAGCCATTATATGACCAGACTGTCAAGACCAATACCCGAATATCGCGCAAAAGATCCTACGGTGGTTCGAGCTACCCGTTCATTATCAACACAATAATTGGGTTACAACTTACAGGTTAAGTTGTAGTGGTCCAGCACATCGCATTGCGTATAAGACTTGGGCGGAACGCGTTGGCGGTCGAAACTATTTATCGATTCGATATACTTACCGCGAGCGTATATAAAATGTTATACCGTTGCATAGTCGTTATTTGAACTCGACTGGGTAAATACCCAATAATCGTATTACTACATATATATATACCTCTACTTACTTAAAGACTCTAATAAAATAATTCCGAGCTCGAAACTCTTAAATAATTCGGACAGAAAAAGAGTCGGAAAACTTACTTGGCAATTTTGCGAGTAAAACAATAAAATAAAAAAAATCGATTTGTCAACGGATTTGACTTTGTTTATTTCGTTATTTTATTTGAAAGGCAAGGGGAAAAAAATGTAAAAATAAAATAAAAGTAATAATTCTATTATGCATTAAGACGCTTAAGCTCGACGTTCAAAATCAAAAAATTAATACTTAAATTAAAGAGCTTACATTTTGTAAAGCGTAAAAAAAATTAATCCATCAGCGAAATATATATCTTAAAGCGACCTTCCGTACTTCATAATAATATTATAGTATTTAAAAAAATAATAATTCCATTTATTTGCCGTTTTCTCTCCCCGCACTTCCACTTTCTATCTCTCTCGCTATATTTTTTCACCCCGAATCGTTTAAAGAAAGTTTTTGAAACTTTCAAATACGCGGCTATGATCGTCGTTTATAATATGCGTACCCGTAGCAACGTAGTAATAGCCAACAGGCATACCTCGTGCACAATTGTAGCCGATTATGTTATTATTATAATATTCGTATCCGAGTGGGTTTTCGACGAAAACACTTTCGCGTAAACATGGACATTTTAACCGACATTAAAACCCCGAGTGGTTGCCATTATTATTATCACTATAATATTTAATATTATACACTCTTATGTCGCCGAAACTGTGGGCATTTTTCTGTCACGAGAGTTGCGAGAATTATGCGAGAAACGTCCAGGAATTCGTTTCGAATTTTTATTCATCGGCAAAACCCGCAGACACCGGTAAATAAATGTCCGCATATGGGTGTGTGTTTTTTTTCACTTTTCAATCGTTCGAGTACATTTCGATTCGAAAAGAGCAGTCAAGTGTATCTACACGACGAAATCACACCGATTACGAACGGGTGTCATACAACAGCGAGTGCAGTGGTCTGAAATCCAATTACCAGACGTGGATCAAATCAAATAATTTTAAAATTAATACTTAAATTAGTACTTAATACTTAATACTAATTACCAATTAACAATTCGTATAAACATGTATTTTATCAACGAAATAATACTAATGAAAAATATTTTTTACATAGAGTTGAGAAATTCAACATAATTTAAAATGTTTTCTAACTTGTAAATAAATACTTGATCATTTTTAAACTTCAAAGTTGGTTCCCATTCGTACAAGACAATAATAGATATAGGCATAACCATTTAATCACCACTAATAAATTCCTGGAGAAAAACAACGATTATTTTTTAAATCCAGACAGGTACTAAGGTACACTGTTCAAGATAAGACATTTCATTTAACTAACATGTTTCTATTTTTATCGAATATAAGTTATTTGATTGATATTTTGGTGTCATAGCGAGTCGCAACATATACTGGGTACTTTATATTCATCATTATAAAATCGACATAAAAATATAAAATATTACCTATTGCCAATTAATAATATATAAGTGAAAAAATTATGCATTTGAGTCCAAAGCTCAAACTGCCATCGACCCTTCAAAGTATGATTTTCAAAAAAATATTTTCTTAGTAGACGCTCACGTCATATTATTACGGATATCTATCTGTATACCAAATTTCAGCCCGATCCATCAAGTTTCCGACTAGGCGATGATGAATCAGTCAGTCAGTCAGTCAGTCAGTCAGGACAATTTATTTTATATATTTTATTTTATTTTATTTTTTTAAATTTTATAAGAATATATACAATCTGTACAATTATGCATAATAAGCATACACGAGAAAAGTAAATCGATCATGAAAGTCGTGATTAAAGGAGCCACCCATTAGTGACACTTTAACTGTTGATAAATTTAAATTAAGGTGTTATAAATAAAAGAACGAAAATAAGAATAAGGGAAAAACAGAGAACATATATTATATAGAGATACAAATATCTACTATAATTATTATTGATGTCATCGGCAAAAACAAATCGTCCGATGGCAATTGCACTGTGTTCGATTTCCGTCGAAACCGTGATGCTGTAATAACTATCGACTGGTCGACATCATAATATAAGTACCTACACTATTAAGGCTGCGAAAATAAATCGCAACGGAGCTAAGAAGAGCAACGAGCTTATAGGCCGCGTCGCCCGGAGGTTTCCCATTTAGTCCAACACGATGACGATATTATTACATTATTACGTTCCGTTGCGGATTCTCAAATCTCGTCGGGTTGTGTCAACGGGTCCAAACAAATCCGAAATCGTAATACCGGAAGAACGACGGAGTAAAAAATGGCACGTGACCCACGAACGGTATATTCGTCTGGAAAATGTGTACGCACAAGCAAGGTCGGCTCAAGATACAGACGAACCTGGTGGTTGTCCGGGGCGCCATTTTTATCGGGGCGCCTTAGGGCCCCAGGCAGACAAGCGAAAGCTGAACATTTTTTTTTTTTTAAGAGGGTTAAAAGTTGATATTTAATTTGTGTAAGATTGGTAGATTATATTTTGTTCTATTAATATTATCTAAACATAATAAAATTAGTGAAAAACGTACACAGTAACATAAAATTCTAAAATGTATCATAAAACTATTTGCTAAATAAATAAAATTAATAAAACTATTAAACTTTTTGTATCATAAAACGATGGTCATCTATCTGGCCTAAGAAGGATAGAGCATCACTTATTCTAAATCCGATCACACGCCAAAACAGCAAAATATTGTGGTACCTATAATATATTATAGTATTAAGGTATTTTATCTTATCTTTCCGATGAATCAAATTATCTACATTTATTACTGTTTATATTAATGATTCGATGATCTGATGATCATTAATAACATAATACATAATATATACTATATAATATAATACATAATAACATAAATGTATCATTATTTTTGTTATCTGCAACCTATAAAGTACAAACTGACCACGAATTTTATAAATAAAGTAGTTTTAAACAATAGGTACCTATAAGTAAAATAGTATTTAGTATATTGAATATTTTTTATTTTTTGTGCAGCACAAATATCGAACAGGGAGAGCACACAAAAGGACTTTACCCCGTCACCTTCAATCACAGCGTCAAAAACCGTCACTTTTCACGTTTTCCACGTCATTTATCCTTGTAACACGGTAACAATTCGGGCTTAATACTATATTTCAAATCACATTAATAAAATGCACATAGTACAACCAAAGTCAAATACTTCTTCTCGGATGATGAGACGATCCGCAGAACCGTATTTTATACCCTAATGAACGATCCAGAAAAGTACTGTTTTCGCGTATCGCAATATGCGCCGAGAACCGCTGTGTTGCATATAATGCACACAATCAATTGCAACAAATACAATAATAATTATTACTGTTATATTTTTATTCCCCCCCCCTCTGTTTTGTTTATTCCGAATTTGGATGTTATTTTGGTCCGTGGATATTTTATTGGATGCAGCGAGATTAGGTTAGGTTAGGTTAGGTTAGGTTATTATTGATGTGCTACCGTGTTGTTTTTGTGTTTTTTTTTTCGTGTTTATCTACACGCACACTTTTGATTAAAATGATTGTACTCGGAATAATTATTCTTGATAAATAATTTTAACAAACGTACTCGGATACGCGTTTACCGTGTTCAGTGGTCACCTTTTCCGCAGTCATGTATTATAATAATATACCATATCTATGTACAACAAAACCATTTCAACTTTTGAATTTTAATCCCAATATTTTCTCCGAATTCATATTGCTCTTCGCATATTTACTACTCTGTGACGTTTTGTGCAGGTAATTACAGCTTTAAACAATTGTGGTTGTAAACTATTTGTCCACAATTCACGTTTACATAATATAATACAACATATATACGTCAACGTTTCCGAAATTAAAGTATTTCAAATAAAACTGTAGATATATTATATACAGGTTACGATTTGAAATAGAACAAAAAAACGTAAACTTTACCTATACAATATATTATAATTATATATAATAATAATATAAGGATATAAACTGTTTTTACAAACATACATTCTCCATTACACATTTATTTATCGTAAAAATTAAAACGAAAATCATAAAACAAATAAAACAATCGACCAGATGACATTTATTATCATGTGGTACAAATAATTATTATCGTGCGCATCGTATATTATTATTATTATATCGACGAGACAACGCCCCTGTTCAAAACTGTGTGGTGACAAAAAATGACCCTGTTAATTCGGAAATAAAGATTTTGTAAAACTTTAAATTTTACGAGTGCTGTAAAATATTGCATCTTTATGATAGCAGAAAAGTCGAATTCGGAAAACTCCTGCGATGGTGCTATAATATAATATAATCTCTGCGTAAACTTAACAATAATAATATCCAAAGTTTTTATTTTACTTAAATCGATTTCGAATACAGGCGCAGAACTCGTGTTAGTGTATAATAATGACACCATTCGAGCTATTGCAGTTTAGTTAACACAGGAACCGAGGCGTCGTCGTAGAACATTGATAATGCTAATAATAATATAATGATTGTAAACTGGGAATAATAATTCTACGAGTTCTCGGGTCTCGGGTTCGGAAAAATGTTCAACATTATGTATTAACGTATAGTCGCGTAGCGTTACGCAATATTATAGGTACTATATACGATAATAATAATAATAATAATAACACGTACCGGATTTTCAAGTACATATAATATTATATTATAAAAACGGGTTGTGTTCATTTCGCTATGACAAATAATTGAATTGTTTTTGATTGGTAATCGGAATAAGTTAAAATAGTTTCCTGCGAGTATAAAAAGATGAAGTGTATATAATACAGTTATAAACTATTAGCCTAATAACCGGGGTGCGGATTTATAAATATGTATTTATAACTTATAAACATGTAATTATATGTATTTACGTTTTTATTTGTGTCTAGATATGTGATTAAAAATATTAAATATGCTTAAAAAGAAAATAACATTTGATAAAAACTATGAGCTAGGTGCATAATGCATTTAAATTATACATTCATAATAGATTTAGTTATACGTAGTAATTCGTTAAAGTATATAGAGTCCTCATTGTCAACAAAATAATAGACAATCAGGCTTTAAAAAGTAAATCGACTTCGATTGGGACGTTTTTTCACCGACTAAAGGACCTATCCACGTCCACAGAAGTTATAGATAGATACAAATTTGAAAGCACTTAATTCAACATGATTGAAATCATGGCATGTTATTCATCGCTGCCATTGTGAACGTTTTGCAATACCAAGTTTTTAGTAATAATTTAACGTGTATATTATACAACGAGTACAGACGTACAGTTAATTTGATATCTTTTAAACGTTGCGTTGGGACGTGAACAATATCGAATAAATCGGCGGAGTACGATTGCGGGCATCTTACCTTTTTAGGTATATGAATGCGCGCAGTGCCAGAATAACAAAAGAAAATATTTTAATTACTCAAAAGCGTACGATTGCGTGTGAAATTGGGTGCGACGTTACTAAATGTATTACGTAAATAATAAAAAATACAAAAAGTTAATAATATCAAAAAAATGTTATTTAAAAAAAATTAAAAAATTAACGTAAATAATATAAAATAAAAAAATTATAATACTCGTAAATCAATATTGAAATTAAATTTTAAACCCTTAAACCCCCGATACCTATCTCCAACTATGGCCAAATACTTAAGTAAATTTTCTGGTGTTTTATTGTTTACATAATGTTTGTGTTCACTTTCCAGATTTTCAATTTTCCTTGATTCTTCCTTCGATTTTGGTTTTATTATACCTTTGGAAATGGTTAATAATTTGGTAACTGTTTCTGCCTGAGTTTCTATAAGAGTAATTATAACTTTATTGGCCGGGTAGATATATTACTTGTAGCTTTTCGTTTGCAACTTTCTCTCAATACTTGTCGATCAATTTTTTGTATCGGATTAACAGGATGGATATGTTCATTAGCATTTTCGATAATTAAATCATCAATCGTCATTCAAACAATTCAAATTCAACATTCTAACACCGAACACAGCTGATAGTTAATTGATATAGTCACATCATGCACGATTATCGTAAAGGTACATTCGTACATGTATGGACATTTACAATAAAGATAATATTTTTGATAATATAACCAATTCATTCTTAGTGATGGGAAGTTTGTCTGATATCAACAAAAATAAGTAATAAATAATTCACTATAATCTACTATGGTATCGTACGAATTTACTATGGACCTATATATTTGGCAACGTTACTTAAAAGTTAAAATAATATAGCGCGCGCAATCGTATCGTGCCCGAATAAATAAACCATGCGTATGCCGCAGTCAGGTATTATCCAATTAAACCCGTGTAATTGAATTAAAAATGTGCGTGAAATAGTATGAGCACGACAACGACAAGTGAACAAAATATGCGTCTGTCATGGTCTGAAGATATTCTCCGGGATTTGTGATAAGACATAATTACGTTGCCCTGGCTCCACAATTTAAATTTGTTTTACCAACAATATTGTACCATAATTTGTACCAATTACCTAGTACCAACGTTTTCAGAACTTGTACTCTAATATTAATACCTAGAAAACAATTTTTTTAGTTACGATTGCCAAGGAAACATTCTCCTAGCACCCGTGGACCCATTAATATAAATTTTCCAGTTGTTCGATGATAATAATAATATGTCGATTAACCGCTTACCGAAAAAATTGAATTAACAAATTTTTCGTTTGTGATTTTTTTATCTTCAATTCTTGTCGCAATATACGTATTGTAACAAACTGACTATAATGACTAACACGTTAATAATTTATCACATTTCATGTAGTATAACTATAAATAAACACAACGTTTATAATATTATTATTATTGTTATTACTTCTCCGCCATCCGATACCCATTAGTGCAAATATTGTATTACTCAGCGCGTGACATTGACATTATTCATGTTGGAAATCCAGAAAATTTGCCTATAAAAAATCTTTTTTTTTTCGCACTATTACTGCTCGAAACAATAACCGACCTCGAATAAGTGAGGAGTGACGTCGTATTGTCGGTGTTACAACGCACAATACATGTAATATATATTACAGTATTATTGGTATACTATTCATTATAATTTATAATATTGTACATAGGATTATAGGAATGCTCACTCGGAAAAGTTAAAATAATAAATCGTATAATAGCATAATATCATAAGCGATCGAAGCCGATATCAACTTCGGGTTTTGATTTACATTCTGCAATATTTCCATCCGTGTAAAAAAGTAAACAAATTTTAAAATTCAAAATTTAACCATTTGGCTTAATTTATCCCTATAGTATCGTCCTAGTTATATTGGAGAAAAGGGTGTGGTATACATGGTTATCAACAGCTGTTTACATTTAAAAACGTTTTCCTATTGTCATGCCAAATAATTATTTTTGCATAACAGTCAAAAAAATTAATTTGCCTGACATTTATAAATACATATCAGTCACCATGTAAGGTTCTCGATATCTGGAGGGCGCAAACCCCTAAGGAGTGGTGACAACATTTTTGGAAAATCATGAACAATTCTGTGAAAAATTTTAACTGATGTAATCCTGTTATAAAAATACATTTTTGACGTATTTCACGATAACTATTCCTTTCTTCAAAACAGGTACGGAATACAACTGTATTTGAGAATCTTTGCATCACCCACGGTGGATAGAAAATTTTAGGTAGGTAGTCTTCGTGTGGTTTTAGCACGGAAATAGTTTTATTATCCGTTTGAAAAATATTTATACTTCAATTATCATTCAATCGAGCACGGCAAAAATGATGAGTGTCGTAAAAAAAAGTAATATAAATAAAAATAAGAAAATCATCTGGAGAGAGAAAATTGGCTGTAAAAGTCATGGTTTTCTGGAGATTGGCAGCAAAAACTTTCTACGTTCATTTTGAAATACGATACAAAGTATAGTCCTCAGTACTACAAAATTACAAGTGTAACTGAATGGATATATTATTACAAAGTATAAATAATATATATAATGTTATTTATTATAACGGTGTCGATACTTTCATACGCGTTTACGTCTTTATCACCGTAAACTATAATCTGTTTCGGTTTCAACTTTTGTTTATGACCACAATTATTGTTTAGATAATCCACAATGATACTATATCGGGTACGATTTTAGGTTATGAATAAATAATATGCGCCGATGAACAATGACGTGGCCACAGTGCTTTTCTCAAGTCTTGGTATGTTCTCATATAACTTCTTATGAAACATTAGCCCAATCATAACTTCACAAGCCTGCAGTGCCAAAAATAAATATACTAATATATTATGTACTGCATTTTAATATTTAAACGTCTTATAAAATTTCGGCTTCATAACAAACGTCTCCGTGGCGTGTACCTTTATATCGTTTACCGTAATCGTCACAACCCGTTCATTCGTTGTATTACGATATTTATTATTATAATATTATACGGATCCCCACGTGATTACGTGTGAAATGGAAAATAAAAAGAGTGCTGAGGAATTACTATTGTACGATTATAATATTATAATATATAGGTAATTCGTGTAGAATCGATATCTGCGAATAAGTTTAACTTGCGGGTGCAACATTACATGTATTTACTATACAGACGTGAATGAATAGTCGATCGTTCACTTATAAGTGATAAGATATATCTTGCTCGAAACACTACACCAATACATTACGCAGTCGAAGTCTGGTGCGATTTCAATACGACTGTGCGGTGCGGGTTTTTTGAAAATGCAACAGCTGATGACACAATAATGTTACCATCATCATTATACTACATTATCATCGATAATCATATAAAGATCGTGTCCGTTTTTAGACCAGTTAAGATGCCACCGGGAATGAGATTTTTAATTTCAAAATTTGTACATACACAGAAGGCACACATATTTTAATTCAGTGATTACAACCATACACTCGTCTAGACAGTCATTGCACTAACCCCCCAATAACCGCATATGTCTACTTAATAACAAGCATTTATTATTAATGATTATAGTTCGTTCTACAACAGAATAGGGACGCGATGTCATAACAGATAAATTTATATCGAAAATTTAAGTGACGGATCAATGGTTTCGGTGGGATACGAAGAGTTTGGTTTCTGCGCAGTCCTATATACTCTCCCGTCCAACAAACCATTGATTTAAAATTTTAAACAATATTTTTTTTCGTTTTTTGTTGTAATAAATATTTAACAGCCTATTGTACGCGATGTGTATTGCTGACTCGGTAATTCTATGGCACACTGCGTATATAATTGTAGGCGTAAACCAAGAAAAAAAAAGTTTAAGTATGACCTACGGTGCAATATCAATGATTTGAAATATATATATATATATATATATATATATATATAACGCGTGTTATACCAGACGATTATGTTTTGTGACCACAGGAGTCTGGTGTAGTCCGCTCGAGGTAGCCCAACCCAGTGGCGCACACAGAGGGGGTTAAGAGGTCACAACTACTCCTCTCTCGGAAATGTCTTCCTTAATAACTTTTAAGGTTTACATTTATCAGCGTACTGAAAATCATGGTTGTTACGACATACTATGCATGACAAAAAAAATTAAATAATCTATTTTGTCATGATAATTTAAATTATTCAAACATGGGTATTAGATTTTCAAATTAAAATGTTTACAGATCATAATATTTATATTATTTATTATCTATTTAAGTATTTAATACTTATACACTATTTAAAATTTTACCATATTTCTGGCTTCTGCATAGAATTCTAAAAATTCCCCTCCTTAGGAAATTATCATATGCACAACCTCCCCCAGAATAAAAAATTCCGTGTGCGCTACTGACCCTCCATCAACGGCCGCAAACGGTTGCGTCCCAAGATTTTTTCCGGGTTACATGAATTGGGTCACTCGATTTTTTTCAGGTTACACGAATAGAATCCTTACGTTGTTCTTAGGTTACGCGCGTTTCATATAACTAATATAAATAAAAAGTAAAATAAACTACACAAATTATTTTTATTATATTTGTTATTTATACTTATTAAGGAAAATTTAAATCATACTATTTTTACAAGTTCAAATCGTAAAATTCATCTATTACAATAATATATTTATTTAAATCCTTGGTCTTAATGGCGTTTAGCAAGAATTTGGTGTCTGATTGCGCGTACAAATACCTGTAAGCTCTTGGCCCATCCAACTGTGTGTTTCATCACTTTTATCATTAGGACTCAACTCCTGTACCCCACTTTTATCATTGGGATATAACTCGTGTACCTCACTTTTATAATTGTGACACAAATCGTAAACTGCGCCCTCGACGTTATGCGCCATCGCGGTGCAGGCCGAAGTTCTGAAAAACTAAAGCAAAGCGTCATAGTACTCATATATTATGACCACTATATACCTATAAGAGCTGATTTCCAACATAAAACTAGCCGATGATAATTAATATGCAATAACCATAACTAAGTGAGTGCCGACAACGATGGAGACAACGGCCGATTGCCTATCTCTCGCTCATTAATTACTGCAACGCAACGTCATAAGTAAAAATCAGTAAATTTCTAAAAACCCAACTTATAATACGGTGTTGCAATACAATAAGAGTACAATTTTTTAAAGTGACGTTACAGTACAAACTCTGGTGGTCAATATTAGAGTTTAACTTATGAAATTCTGTCAGTTTTTAGTATATGCAAAATCCAATACACATACTATAGTATAAACACAACTCAAAACATCCATTTTTTTTTAATTATGACGTTGTTATATTTAATGAGCGCTCTGTTCTTCTCTCCCGGTGCCGGCCGAGGATGAGTTTTCCTATTTTTGTTTTTTTTTCTCCTCTCGCGGTACAAACAATAATAATCCGTCCGTCAAAATTGCACTTGCGACAAACGCGATGCGAAACGTGTAATTAATTAACGGTGGACGTCGTGTTCTATTATATACATCGCATTCCTCTCTCAGCCTTCCCCCGGGTTATCAGCTCGATTGGTCGGCCAACGGGGGTGGAACAGGACTATTGCACGTCGAAACGTCTTTCCTCCACTATTCCTTGCCCACCCACAATACACGCACACATCCGGTAGCGGGTCTTAAGGTGTCAAAGTTTCCAGGGGGTTTTTGTCCGACCTTGCGCTCCTATCGATTCATCATCTTCAAAGCTCCGTGTAATAACGCGCGATGCTTGTGCACAGCATCACGAATCCGTATACATGATTGTTCCGGTTCAGATTTTCGCGCCGGTTTATAATAAATCAAGACAATGGCTCTCGGTACCGCTGTCATTTTCCGATATCCGGTGCGACCGTACACGTATACATATACAGTACAATCGTGTAGAAATCTCTTTGGGTTTTTTTTTCGCTTCTTTCGCCCCCTCGTTTCTCAGACCAAACGATGTCGGTCGCCTAGCAGTTCAATGTTCTTACCTTCCCCCGTGCACCGTACACGCACAGCGGCTGTATATATGGGAATATACGAATAATACTATTATAGTACTTCAGTACTTCTTTCCTAAATAAATATAACCTCCGACTGCAATATCTGGTAAAAAAAAAAAAAAATGTATAAATCTAATCTTATATATTTTAAATTCAGTGAATAATCGTTCGAATCAGAGGGGCTATTCAGAAACGCATACGAATAGGATCCGTATACGTTTCAATATCCGAACCTTTAATTTTCACGTGATTATCTTTGAAGTATTCATAATTATCCGAAATAATCGGTGATAATCATGGGAAAATGAAGGTTTCCGTATACGGATCCTATTCGTACGAGTTTCTGAATAACCTCCCCCCCCAGGAATTATTAGAAAAGCTCGTATAAACTATGTCCGTTGAATTATGTATATACGAAAAAATAACAGTACATATACCCTTTAACAGATATTAACCACAGATCACAATATTCATGCCTGCACGGCTATTTTGTGTCTTCATAATATTATTTTTCCACCTCCACCCCCCCCCCAAATTATTGGTGATAAAAAATAAATAGTAAATGGTTGTATAATATAAATATGCACATTTATTTATGTATCATATCATGGTTAAAAAAAAAAAAAACGTTATCGGTTCCATATTCGTTGTCTTCTGTATATTCATTTATATTATACCACTTCATGTATTGTTTTCTGGTTTTTTTTTTTTTTTTTGACACGACTTCCTTCAACAACTCCAGCAACAACCCCTTCAGAGAGCCACAACACTTTGTTTGAATACCTTTAGTATACACATAATCAGTGCCGTAGACTGGAATTTTATATGGGGGGGGGTTTATTATAATAATAACATGTTATAGTAAATTAAGAAAAAATAACACATTATTTATATTTTAGAATCTGAACAGAGTGATGGAATCTATTGGTTTTACAATAATGTGTTTTTTTTCTTTTTATGTCTAAGGACACCTTTTTTGGTAGTACAAATGCTCCAATTTTCTTAAACAGCAACTTTTCTGAAAAGAAAGTGAATGTAGATGGTACTTGGGCTGTCAAAAATGCAACTTTTTTAATAATTTTTAAAAGCGTCGAAAAAAACGATAAAAAAAATTAAGAAAAACGGGAAATTTTACGCAAATTCACGTTTTGACAAAATAAATTTTTTTAAAATGCTCTAACTCAAAAACGAAAAATCGCAAACACTTGAAATTTTCACCAAATTTTTATATTGGCTTTTTCTATACATGGTTAAGGTTTCAGAGTATTTTGACAAATTTTGATTTATTTATAGACAATTTAAATTTTCGATTTTTTTAAGTTTTTTTTTAAAATATCTATAAAATTTATTTGGCTGTCCGAAAACTCTTGAAAATTTAATATAATGTTTATTATAAGTTATACTTATCGTAACTAAAAAATATCAAAGATTGTTTGAATCAAATTTTTTTTATAAGCCCATAAAGTTCAAATTTGTATAAAATGTGTCAAAATCATGCTAATTTGCAAGTTATTTTGTAGATAAAAATTCATAAAATTCATTCTGTTTATACTTAAGGATCAAAATTTTAACACTATGTGATCCATATGCTACTCTTCAAAAATCTATAAAAGAATTTCTACCGGACTTAAAGGAAAAAATTTATGATCGTCTGAAATTTTAGTTTTTACGAAATTGCATAAAATAGTGATTTTTCTGAGATAAGTTTTTTTTTTTTTAAATTGGAAAAAGTTCTTTTGGAAAAAGAACATTTTTTTAAATTCATGATCTACATTTTGTCTTAAATTATCAAGACTTTTAACTGTCAACACTTAAAATGTTATCTTAAATTGCAGTATTATCAATTATCATAGTAACAAAACAAAACAGCACGGCTATAGATATCTATAGCCATGTAAAACAGTTATAATTATGGTAATGGTAAGTTGTCAGTGCGACCATTCGACGATACACAAAATACCTTACTTATAAGTTATAATCGATAATAACACATACATCTATTACTATTATTGATAAAAAATTTTAAAAAAATATATAAAATATTTAAATATATTAGTAGTTTTAAATATTTGAAATAAATTTATATACTTTCTATGTTGTAAGGGGGGGGGGGTTTGAACCTCCTAAACCCCCCCGTGTTTTCGGCCCTGAATATAATACAATATAGCAATATGTTAATGAATGCGTTTTATTTGGAAAAAAATCACAATAATATATAATGTATATTCATCAACATTTTACAACACGTAGAAATATAATAATTATATAGGTAGTTGTATACAACAATGATAATATAGTTATGACCAACCAAGGACATGCGATGTGTGCAGTACAACCCCGCGCACCAGGTAAACATGTATTTAAATAGTTCACCGTGTATCGTTGCGCACTCTTAGTATCGGCCTATCGTGGCCCGTATTGTTACGATTTCAACAGCAGTTCTTTCTCGTGGTCGGTTAGGTATAATATTGTTGATTTTATTATTGTTATACCTATATAAGATATTATAACAGGGACGGTTCCAAGGAGGGTAGGGCTTCATCTCAAGTTCGTATTTTTCTAAACAAATTGTTTATCGTTGAAAACAAAATAAATTCAAACTTGACGTCGCACGGAAATATCGGAAGATAGGTTAACAGCTAGCATTATGCCGAATAAATATTGTTTAAAAAATAAATATTAATAATGGAACGGATATCTTCAATTAAAAAGATTATATAATTGATGCGTTTGTAAAAACTACAAATATACGGCTTGAAGTTGTAAAAAATTTTGTTTTTTGTTATAAAATTTTCTGAAGTTTACGACTTAGCCCCATCCTAACCAAGTCTCTGGAGCTACCTCCGTATTATGCAGATACGTTATCGTGTATTGATTGGAAACGCTTGCGTGGACGCTGGCACTAAACGTCACTGTGATAAGTATAGTTTATTGCGTTCGCCGTGTAAAAACAGATTTTTGACAATAGACGACTATCGGTGTTTTGTTAAGATAAACTATTAGTATGATATTACTAGTTATTTCTATGTATCAGCGGTAAATGTTTTTTTTTTTTTTTTTGTCAATTATCGAATGCGATAAACGCAATGATGTCTGATGGCTACGTCCACGTAGACATAATAACCTAACCTACCATTTCCGAAGAAAATACGATGACCGACCTGTACATTTTAAGCCGTACAAAATGTTATAGTGCGTGTTATATAAACGTCAACGACAGACGACCACTGAGAGACCGATGGAAATATTATACAAACGCGATTATTGGAACACACGTGCGAGTATATTGTGTGCGGCGCTCGGTGCGACATGACGCGCTACTGTACATAATAATAATATTATGCGGATTCGTGTGGAATAAACGGGGCCCAGGTTGACGACGCGGCGGCGGTGATAATGAGGAAATGTACGTAAGCCGTTGAAAAAGTTAAAAGGCCGATTTGGACACGAGGGCGGTTCAAATCGAACGGGAAGAAAAAACGTGCAACGGTACGAAACACTGCGACTCCGGCGACGCTGCGAGACGGATGCGCGCCGCAACGCGGTCTCCGCGATGTCGGATTGCCAAAGTTTTCGTCGTTTAATTATTATTCCTAACACACTCAGCAGCGTCCCGGGTAGGTAATAATAATATTATTGTATTATATCACGCGGGTCCGCGTCTGTAACTGTATTTACATACATATGTATATAATATAGTGGTCCACCCGTGATGTTTTCGGGTGGCGGGTGCGAGCACGCGTAAAACTGCGTTATCCGGGCGCACAGGGTTCGTGCACACACGCACGCGCACATGCACACGTGTTGTCTTGACACGTTTTTTTTTTTTCATTCGCTGCGGAAAGACAATATCGTATAATGTAATGTAATATATTATAATATAAAGAGGATGGAAGAGAAAAACAAATAAAATATACACGGAACGTCGTGCGTACAAAAAAATAGGGAACGGAAAGGGGGCGTTGGGGGAGAGGAGGGTGGTACATTTGGCAACCGAATTCGATTAGGAACGAAAATAGTACATAATATAATATATACAACAAGTCTTAAAAAGATACACGGGTACAGGTTATTTTATACATTGTACAGGTATATTAGTCACTCGGCGCGCAACAATATCAAACGTATTTTTTTATTTAGCATTAAAAAATAGGTAAATTTTTTCAATTTCTCTTTTAGAACTTTATTCACGGACCGTACGTAAATTATAATATCCAATAATAATAATTATAATATGTATAAATTTGTATACAATAAAATAATTTTTTAAAAAAATACTCATTTGGGTAAAATAATACACATCGTTTTCGTGTATAAATCTTTGCGTACATAGAGTATGTTTTATCATGTTCATGTTGTCACCCTGTCGACATGAAAAAAATAATGAATTCATATAGTATGCGTGTACAAAACAACGATTTTCGAAACGATAATAATATCAAAATGGAAAAATACTCATCGGTTGGCCAATTGCGTTCAACTGCATGGCGATTACTATACTCGTTATTGTTCGATCGCGGAAATAATATATTCTTTACCCGACCAAAGCATATAATAATATAAAATATACCGACATAATATGCGGCAATGCGATAATGTTTAATAATAATAATAATGATAAAAAAATATTACAACGATCAAAAAATAATATAATATCAATTATGGTAATATAATAATTTTGATACAAGTACGCAAAACATTTTCGGGAAGTTTACGCTGAAATGACACATTATACATTATGAGTGGACTTACGATTGTGATATCGTAGAACACATATTATTATGTAACAGAAGCGCGACAGTAGGTACGAGTTATCGCGGAGGAGGAAATTCATGGGACGTACAAACACATATTATAATAAAAAATATATTTGGGACACCAAAGCGTATGTATGTATAGTAATATTATAATAGTACAAAGAGAATAACTATAATAGAGATAGAGAGCCATCGGGGAGCGAGCGTGCGTACTGCAATGTTCACGTCGTACAATGTTATAATAACTATTATTATTTCATATTATATTTTGTTATAATACGCGTCTGACGACGATTGACAAATCGATACGGAAAAACCGATGGAGCAAAAAAACTACGAAACATACAAAACGGAATAGGGTACACATCTCGTAACGCGTTGTATTGTTATGTGCGCGCAAATACGTGTAAAACAGCCTCTACACGATCAATAATATTGCACAATAATTGATATTGCGCAATATTATTGACGAACTAGTAAAGATATTGAAGGATTGTACAATATATTGAAGAAATCAAACTGGGTTGGAAATGTATTGCACAATACACAATATTATTATTAAACGTTTGAATATTATGATATAACATAATAGCTGCTGCAGTTCAGAGTCTACACTGCAATTAGAATAATCATAATATATGTCCCTCCCGCGAGAACAAAACCTAACCTATATATGTATATATATATATATATATAGTGTTTGAAATATGAAATATTTCATGTGAGGCATTGAAATTTTTTTGAATACAAATATAAAAGATGATTATTTATCAATTATTAATTATATGGCCCATGAAATTTCTAAGTATAATCATTAATGCAACGAGTAACGTGGTTCACTTTTTAGTATAATACTGTATTAGTAGGTCTTGTTTTCGTCTATTTATAGCGAAAATTGTTCATCATCGTCATTGAATCTATTATTTAATTATTGGGACTAAGTATAAGTATAATATTTATTGCATTGTTATTGACGGTCAATACTTTAGTCTAAACTAATTAATAACTAATAACTTGGATATACATTTATAACAAGAAATAATACACGGTTTATTATCATATAAAATTATTTATACTATGGTGAATAGTGTATACAAGATTAATATTTACTGATTTATCGTAAATCGTAATAATATCATCAGTGTATCAACGTCTATCGAGTGCATAGTAAATATTTCAGAATTTTAAATTTCATGAAATTTTCAAACACTATATATATATATATATATATATATATATATTATATATTTATTTATAAAAAGTAGTATATAGGTACACGCGGACGTAGCGAACAAAGAAAACAATTACGAAAATCGACGTATAATAATGTGGACCGGGAATATTACCTACCTATAATATATACGTTCGTTTGAAACCTGCGCGCGGACTCATCACACGTCGTCGATGCAATTTCTGTACAAAATATTTAATACACAATATGCCTACCATATTATATTATGATAATAATATAGTATATATAAGGTACTCAGTCTCCTCGTTTCACGTACAACACGACACTTTCTACTATAATATATATATATATATATATATATATATAAATATATAACACTACACGTCATATGTACCTACTCTCAGTCTCTACAGTGGCGGATCTAGGATATTTCTATGGTGAACACTGTGGACCAATATTTGGAGGCTCGAATGGCCCAGAAAGTCGGTTGTGCACAGTGATCATGGGTCCGGACGTATTTTATAGAGTACATGAGATAGGTCCCGGTATAAATTATGGAAGACATGAATTGGGTCTTGCCTATTAGCATTACTCAGATGACACCATTTGGAGGTTAGCTAAAATGTCTCCCAAAAATGTTGTTTTTTGTTACATTAAGGTAACGGTCTACAGTAAAAAGTATTAAAATATTAAAATTATTATTAAATTAGCTTAACTTTAACTTAAAATATTGTATTTTTTTTTTTTTTTATTGTAAATATTTGTATTATGATTAGTCAATAATAAGTTTATCCTAGGGAATAATTTCAAAAGACACGTATAAGATAAGATAAGACATTACCGCGGACTGTAATTATTTTATTTTATATTTATTAGATGGACCCAGTTCGAGAGTATTATCAACCGCGGACCCAATTCGAGTATTATCGAATAACACCACGGACCTAACTCGTGTTTATTTTAAGTGGTCAAATATCTCGGGACCCAACTAGCATTTTTCCTATAGGACCGCGGTTCTAACGCCTGTCGTCCGAGAGTCAACTCGACTGGGATCCGAACGTTCACGGGTATAAATGGACGACGGAAAAGTCTCGAACGTAGACGAGTTTATGAAAGTGGTAGAATTGAGTAGAAAAAACGAGATACGGCCGCAGGACTATCTAAATGCGTATATAAATAAAACTTTCTGTGATATTGGTGTGTATATAATATTATGTGCATGAGATCAGGTTCTATTAGAATAAAATATACATAAGTATTAAAATATGTTCGTATGAGTATAAATATAAAGTATATATATTTTAGGATATAAGATGAGTATGTGGTACAGGGAAGGCGCACACACTTGGACGAAGTATTGGACGCTTATGCGTTAAAAATATCATGGACTGGCGATACTTGGTTATATCGTACGTACATCATCGATTTATATTTGTTTATGTACAAAAAGTAGTATAAGGTTTGAAAAACGAACGCGACGACGGTAAAAACATTAGATATTAATATTTTTAAGTTCAAGTTGCAAATTCTCCATGGACCTCAATTTGTTTAGTAAATATTTTGTTCAAAGTTTTTAATCGATCTCCGAAATTGGTAATAATAATAGAGTTTATTGTTATTTGTTCATATATCATGAATATTATCATTTTTATTCGGCCAGTCGGTCACTCACTACACGAGAGAAGACCGTAAACGAGATGGAAATACACGACGGTGGGAGGGAGGAGGGGGCCAGGGTCGTGTACGGAAATGTCAGAAGGTGGATGGTATAATATGAGGTTTTTCCGGGCGGGAGACTTGAGAACGCGTTTTGGCCTCGCACTCCTAATCAAGACGCGTTCCGTTGACGTTGAGGAGGCGGCTATATGTGACGGGCATGGCGGTGGCCGCGGTGACGGGAACTAGGGCCGAGGCGTGGTTCCGTCGTCGGTGGCCTTGGCGGTGGCGAGGAACACGGGCTTTTTGAATATCTGCGGCTTGGCCTTGAGCGGCGGCTTGCCGGACGACTTGGGCGGCAACTCGGGTTTGCCGCTGGTTTGGGCGGCCGGCGGCAACGGCACCGGTTTGCTGTACTTCTTCAACGTGCACTGGTTCTGCTTGGCGAAACGCTCCGCGGCCGTGCCCATGTCCGGGCTGTCCGGTTCCTGGTCAGCCGCGCCGCACGGTCCCTGGCTCTCCTGGCCCGAAGCCGCCGACGTCCCTTCGGAGGATGACGACGACGACGACGACGACGACGACGACGACGACGACGACGACGACGACGACGAAGAGCTGCACGACCTGACCGGCAAGTCCATGACCAGGTCCGGCGCACCACCGGGTCCCTTGAGGTCCCCTTGCTGCACGTGGTGCCGGACGGCCGGCTGCGGCTTAGGCCGGTCGATGGATCCCTGCGAGTCGGCCCTCTTCCGCCACAGCTGGATCTTGTGGTCAAACGAATCGTCGCCCATGCTCAGACTCTTGGCGTGCGTCTTGCGCGATCCCTCGGCCATACCATCGCAGTCGGCCGACTTGGACCGGTTGTGGTGTTCGCGTACCGCCACCGGCGGTGGTGACGACGGCACCCTGTAGCGGTCCGCGTCCCTGCGCCGTCGACGTCCATCCACCGGCTTGAACGCAGTCGGCCCCGCATTGCCATCGTGCCGCGGCGATTGCCCGTCCACCGTCGAATCCTTGCCCGAGTCCAGGCTGTCCATGCTCCCCATCTGAAAAACGACACACGCGCAGCACGCGCCCCCCGACCACTTTTGTTAGTCACGACGCACCAACACGTGTTGTTTAATATGTTACATAATATTATTAGTTACAGCTCGGATGTTTATGACTTTGCATATTATTTTAGTGCAATCACAATTATACCGGAATAATACGACACAAATTCGATTCATGAAGTCTATATTTCAAATATACAAACTAATTTTGCATATATTTGCAAATTTGACATTTTTGGGCATATAAGTAAGTGCATTATTTCCAGATTTAAGAGCATATTTATAATATAATATGTGTAATATAAAACATTTTCCATGTAAGATATCGTCGTACCAAACACTTTATACGGACGGTTATAATTCGTTAGAAAATAAAAACCTTTATATTCATAATATCATAATGTATACACGAATATCAGAATAGCCTGTTGACAGTCATTATCATATCTATTATCGCAACTCTGGTTGGTGGGTTTTATCTCCATGAATGAATAGTTACGAGATTTGGACGGGTTTTATTACATTTATATTTATGTTGACGTTTAATAATTTGCTTCAGTCCGCATATGCCGTGTTTATTAAATTATAACATTTTTCCTATTAGTACACATTTACACTTAATAGTGTTTATAATTTATTTGTTATACCTTAATACCTTAATACCTTTTTTGCATTCATTTGTTTCATTATAATTGTATATTTTGAAATTTTTTGCATATGTTTGTTGAAAAATAGGTATATTTGATATATTATTTAAAGATATATAATTGCATAATTTAAAATTTTTAAATACACATATTAACGAAATTTTAGTCATTAACATCCGAGCTCTAATTATTAAGGTGTACTCGTATTACATGCGAAGCAGCCCGCAAATACGGTTTAAAAAAGCGCACAAACGTGTAAAAGCCAACACATGCTTATACACTACTACATGTTATGTGTATACTGCTTATTACTTCTACTACCACTGGCTACTAGCTACTATATGTACCAACTATTATATTTGCTCGGATTCAAACGTTTCGGTTTGGCGTGTTTTGATTTTGTTTTCGTACGCGCATAATGGCATATAATAATATACAATACGGTGTAAGTGCGATGGAACACCTCGGATGCGAATCGAAACTAGTTATAAACATTTTCACCGCGGACGCGTGCACCGTATATATTATTGGTGTCGACGGCGGAATAGAAAAGAAAAGAAAAAAAAAACATTAATCCACCACTGCATTATTTGGAACTTTCATTTTGATACCATCGCGGCATGGGGAAGAAACAAAAAGATTAATTATACCTAGATATTCTCCTTTGAAACTTACATGCTTTTCGAAGCATATTTAAACGTGAACGAGCCCCATATGTTATTCATTTGCAGTTGTCGCAGCAACAGCAACAATTGTAACAGTACATGCACATGTTTAGCGCGTGTCCTGCAATATCGACGGCGGTTCAAGCGACACCGGGATTATACGCGCAACAAGCGTAAACGGAAAACGCACAATATAAAATAATATGTTATATTAATATGTTATATATGTTATATAATATATGCCAAGCAGATATATACGCGTCAAAACCGAACAAACGCGTCGTCAAGCGTCTACAGCGTGCACTACATGCTACAGCACAATTTTCGGAACGAAACAAAAACCTGACTCGGACAGTATCTATATATTATGTAATTGGGCTCCGCGAGCTTTGTTTGCGAGATACCGAGATACATGATGATGGCTTTTCGAGCAAAAACGATGCTTTCCCGGTGCGATTGCGTTTCGTATGTCGGTTGATTAAAAAATAACACAAACATTTCGCTTCTGTTTGACGTTTGAAATAATTATTGTCTTGCTCGATAGTTGTAATAATATTTTTTTATAAAATCCATGCTGCACCGACAACGTTCCGGCCACACTCGTCTACAATTCGTACACTTTGTCATAAAGTTGTTTCCAAATGTATTGCGGCTAACTGTGACAAAGTGCATGCGTTTCAAAGATAATCTCTCGGCCGTTGGTCCGCGACGTTCTTCAAAGCGTTCAAATCCGGGTTGTAACAACAAAATACGACCTGTACACACGGGCGGACGTTTATTTCACAACGACGACGATGCGGTCAGCTGCAAACCATAATTAATCGCACTCGAGACCGTATATGGTCGGGTTTTAACGGGACGGGGGATCCGGACATCGCGTTATCGTGTGACCTAAGGATTATAATTTCCAGGATGAACTCGGTGCGGCGACGACGTAGAGAGACGAGCGCAATCGAATAAACCTTGTACACACCGTATCCGAAGCCGATCGAAGCTGCAGCTGATATAGTAATAAGAATAAACCTCGTCATCGGCGCATGTGTGTCTGGCGGATTAATCGGGATTGCCGGACGAAACGTGCGAGTGATTTTTAATACCCGTTAGCCGATCCCACGTGTTTGCCTTGTCACCGATTTGTTTACGATTTATTTTCATTTATTTTACTCTTTTCTTTTTTACATTCTCATCAACAACGTGCCGGTTTTAATTTTAGATGTGACGCATTTGGCGAAAGGTCACGACGACAACGAGCGTAACAAACCACCGCCGCCGTTGGCGTTTTCTAAAAAAAAAAAAAAAAACCTCTCATCATCCGTCAGCACTAGGAAACCAGTGAGTAAGTGCAGGGAAAAGTTTAAAACAAAAACACGTATGTTACCGCGGATGCGGTCTCCGCCGTGTGTTGCGCACATCGGGTTCTCACGGTTTCACAGTTATAGGACCGCCGTTGCTGCCTATATGCTGCTCGTCCTACCACACGGTGCATATAACTTCATCATTATGTGTCTACGTCAGTGGTTCCCAATATTACCATGAAACCATGAAAACATAGCTTGAATTTAAACCGGACATGGGACTCCTTTTTTGCACGTGCGAATATGAAGAAAAAATAAATATTTTAATGATTTTTTGGTTGATTTTACCGCATATATTTGTAATAATATCAGCAAATGTTCTCAAAATATAAAAAACAAAATACCTAGAGATGTATTTGATTTCACACTTTTTATAATTAATATATTCTTTTTGCGTAAGATGTATAATGTAAATTACAACTAAAACTCTAACAATGGTTATCGCATTGATTTCCGAACCTTTTGCGAGACGAGTGAAACGTTTTCGTTCGATACCTCGTCCCAATCCCAGGGGCTACACAATGCTTGGCCATTTTCACGTTGAATTTGGGAACCACTGGTCTACGTTATTATACGCGTAACGAGATACATGCACCGGCAGCGGCATGACGAGACGGTGAGGACGATAACGATATCGGTCTCGTGGAATGTTCCAAAGTCGCCGTGTGATGAAAAATTAATGCACATCATTGCTGCAATCACTCGTCGTCGTTCGTTACTACTTGCGTGGATGAAGCCAGTAGAGCTGTCCGGACGTCGTGCGACCCCCCCCCCCCGGCGGCGTTGATGCTGCGAGATACTTGACGATGCGAAAGTTTTGACAATATTGCATAAACCATGAGACGAGATCTGAGTGTGCAAAGTTTATGCGAGCGCCCGGGGGAAACGACGACGATGACGTTTTGGCCAACTACGCGCATTGCACATATTATTAAAACACCGTTTTTGACGGCGACACTATGGGGTTGCAAGGTAAACTGTAAATAATTTACCACGGGCGGTGTACACGTCTATTATGCGATTCGCTCGCAGTGCCCAACCCCCGCCGCGCAACTGTAATTTAATAATGTTTGTTTGACGCGTGCGAAAGGCGGACCAAAAACAACACGCGTTCCGTACAAGCACCACGCGCAATAATCGATATTATACAATATGTACCTACGTATATTATACTATCAGTGATGTTCCCATCAATATTTCCGAGAATATATACAATACGCCGACGAGTCTCCCAATATGGCAATTTTCATGATTAACACGGTGATAGTAGAGGGTGTAAAAATATAGATATGTAAACGAATGGGTCATGGGTGTAAATATTAACAAAAAAATTTAAACAGTAATGAGCCGATCGTTCGAAGTAAAAAAATTAATATCCATTAGAAAATATATTTAAATAACTGTATTAAATTAGTTGTAATATATTATATTTTATATTTCTTCGTGAACTGTTTGAAAGTGTATACTCAGTATACCCGTGAATTTGCATAATAAAGTTGAGAGCATACGGCGTATATAATAATATATCCTATGGCCTACGGGAAAACACCATTGATTATTATACAGTCGACTGCGTTTGTCCGCGTGCTGCAATTTCGTAAAAGTTTACAATTTGACGGGACATCGTGAGCCCGTTTTTCCGCGCAATCATCCGTCATCTACCAACGTCGTCATCGCATGTTGTCGTCGTTCAGAAAACTCGCGTGAAAAGCATTTTTGTGTGGTTTTTGTGTTCGCGAATCTCATGGACCCGGAGAAACGCATAAAATAAGATTCTCTCCGGTTGTACACAATGTACTCCGCCATCGTCGTTCGCCTAGAATCCGTCGCCGTGCCATGAAACGCGTACATCGGCGGTCGCCAACCATTGGTGGTCAGCGAGAAAATCTTGACACGGTGTACGCAGTTAAGGTTTGAACATTATTTGCAATTTTTCATACAAATCTTCCAGCAGCCCATCATAAGTTTTAACGTCGTATTTTAACGGTCGATCCATTTGCATTGTGCCGATGCGATGTCGTGCAGCCATCCCCACCAAAGAACGTTGTCAGTTTCTCGGGCAATCATCGTTTCTCCTACTTCATTCTTCTACTCGGATCGAATCCAATCATTTGGAAGCGGGCTATGATTTAAATTATATTTAGCTGGTGGTCCATCTGGATGAACAAGACTTGCTTAAACTTATGGTTATCTTCTGCACATAGGATACTTAAACAGATAAGTATTACTACGAGCAATATTAGCGAGCACGGAGCGACTAACTCTGGTCGCTATTTAAACAATACTTCGAATAACAATTTACTTATACCACAAATTACATAATAATTATATTACAATAGTATGTGTTGACGGGTAAATTCCAGTGCGTTGATGGATTGGGTAGACTTCACTTAGATTGTACCTGCCTAATCCGGCAAGATGAACGGTATCAAGTTCAAGCGAATGTACAACCGTAGACCGAGAACATGAACGTAACGGTAAATGTAAATTCATAAGGATCCAATATGGGTTTATAAAATATAGATAAATCGTTTAATGTTGAAAAAATAAAAATGTTTACTAATAATATATAAATATATATTTTCTAGAATATATATTTCGCATAGACTTTATACATGCAGTTTACAATGTATAATTTCGCGTATAACAATAATAATAAAAAATTCATCATCCTGTATAATATAATCTATGGTCCGCGAGACATTCACATGATGGGACTATGAGTTGTAAACTTGTAACTGAACTACGATTCAATACACAATAGTCACCGAATTAACTTACATTAATACACTGTTGAAATAATTTATATATATATATAAAATCGTATAAGTAAAATAAAATCAAACCAATTGGTTACTAAAGTATAATTACATTGAAAAAAAAATATAATAACACAATTAACACGTGTATAGGTTTGTTGATCGTTTTGGATATAAAGTAAAATATAAACATACAATTTGCTATACGTCTATAATATTTTTTAAGGGTTATAATATTACCCGCACAAGAATTTGTGTATTTCTTTCTTATTAAAAAGCTGGGATTAGCAAAAATTAAGGCTCTCGTAAAAATGCAAAGCTCACGAGAGCTACTCTGAAGCTTATTGCGGACAGCGTAATTTATAACATGATTTTCAAAAATCAATATAATGACGGTGAAGGTAATAGATTTGGAAATAGAATCATGCTTGATAAAATAGAGCAAAAAAATAATAATTCAAAATTAGCGTTCCTCTCGGCGGGAAATATTGACGTACAGTATAAAACGCAAACGCACACGCAAAATGTACTCGTAAATAGTTTATCGAAATATCTATGTGTATGCGCACAGTACGCAATGTATACGAGTAAAAATACGTACTCGTGTATGCAATACAAATTAGGGTTCTGGTTAAAATATTACACTACGAAAAGAACACAGGATGCGGAAGAAAAGATATATATAAAAAAAATAAAATAAAATAAAACACGAAGTAAAAAAAAAGTTAAACTAAAAAAAAATTTCAAACTACGAGGTAAAAAAAAAATAAAAATTCAGTAAAACTATAATAGGTAATAATAATAATAATAATAATAATAATAATATAATAATAATATCTATAATGTATTATTCTAGTATATAAAGTTTAATATTCAACTCAGACGGTGGTCTCAAGTACCTCGTGAATAGGCGCGTCGGCCACGGCGCGATGATGCGGCGATGACACGGAGTTCCTTTCGGTGGTGCCCGTGGAGTTCGGTGGCCACGGCACGTCGGCCAGTGGCGGCGAAGAGTAACCGGAAGCCGCGGACTCTGAGAGCACCGAATCGTTTGAACTAGATGTCCGTCGCCTGGTCGAGTCGTCCGAAGACGTGATGGACTTGGCGCACGATTCGGCTGCTTTTTCGCGTTCTTCGTCCCTGCCACAGAACAATACGAATATTTAACGTGTAGACATATAAATGTAGGTTTTTTTTTTAAGATAATTAATCGTTATTAAAAATGAAACTAATTCTTTACGAGTGCAACACGCGATCGCGATACCATATCGGGTGTATCGCACAAACATTTCCAGTACGTTTGTAGTAGTGATGGGAATCATCAATTTTAATGAGAGCATACTATATGCCAACGAGTCTCTAGCTCAGTATGATGACAATTTTTATGATTGATAAGGTGTAAATATAGATAGATGGGATTAAATATTGAAAATAAACAAATAGTAACGAACTGATTGTCTGAAGTAAAAAATTAATATCCATCACGAAATGTATTTCTATAATCGTAAAATCAATTGTTATGAATTATATTTTATATTTCTTCACGAGCTGCTTGTAAGTATACGTAGTAAACCCGTGAATTTTCAAAATAATGTTGAGAGCATACGACGTATATGTAGTAGCAGGTATACCCTACGGGAACATCACTGGTTTGCATCATAATCTGTGTCAACAGTGATATAGTTTAATGACCAATGATCGGTCAACGACAGAGTGCCAAATATTGTGCCGAAATCTGTTCGGCACGCAATGGCATCCTCAGGGCAGTCACTCCCCCCCCGCCGTAGACTTTTTTCTTCAAATGTTTGTAATTTATACCACGTTATGAAAATATATAGAAGTACACTGTAAATTAATCATGTGATATCGTACTATCAGACCAAAACAACGGATGTTATCATTCCGAAGTAATGAATCACTTTGCCAAATCTAAAGTTAAACACAAAATCTATTTTGTTCTTTAACGATTTTAATTGTATTAGGTATATTTGTATTCATATAGGTTTTTTTTTTCATTAGTAATTTATTAGTAAATGATACTTATTCTATTAATGTTTTAAAATATTTTAAATACTATGACTAGTGTAACTCTGTTTTTCACTAAAAGTTGAAATTTTGAAAATTTTTATTCCAACAATTTCATTATTTTTTATATTTATAACCATGCTTACGCAGTAACACTATATATGATAATTGACATAACACAAGCCTAGTGAAACCAGGTAAACTGCCTCTAGTAATTAGTGTGTTTATATTAATACATATATCCCCCCATCTATAAGTGTCTAAGGATGCCACTGCCGGCAAGGATTTCATAATACGATTTTCCAACTAGGTTGATAAACAAAATATAGTATAAACCTACTCTTCGGTAGTTCGATGTACAATAATATAATATTATGATGCAATATACACACGCATACTATGTATTATTTTTGAACACAGAAACAGAATCGTTGAACAGATTTGTATTTAAATTGATTTCGCCGTGACACACCTTCTGATCAAAATCGGTCTTTTACAGCTAGGTATAGTAAATACAATTTTACAACTTTTATTTTATAAGTTCTATTGCAATTTTTTCTACAACCTTCTGGTTTCATCATTATAAATTCATATCAAAAGTGTATAAACTGTTAACTAGACTGATATTATCTAAACAAATAAATTGAAAAGCCTTTTTTTTTTTTGTAGATTTATATAGTAGAAATTATTTTTACTCTGTTTTTAAAAGTATTGCCTATATGACTAAAAGTTCTAATAATGTTATATATATATATATATATATATATATTCATTTAAATGATTGATGAAGTTATTTGAATATACATTGTTTAAATTTCGTGTTATTGAAACACCAAAATCCTATTTGGATATTTACCTGATTTTAAGAAGAATATATTTGTCTGGTATGAGACCTTCCTGGCCATTAACATTCCCTCGCCACCAATCTCCGGAAACTTGGGTATGAAGTATAATAGTTGCACCTTTTTTAAAACTTAATTCACGTTCAGATCGAGCATTAAAATCGTACTGTGCAGTAGCTTCCAAACTTTCACATTCTGCAAAAAAAAAAAAAAATTAATAAATTTATAATATTTAACTAACATAAATCATACTATAACTACACCAACTAAATACCTAAAAAAAAAAATGGTATATTCAATATTATGGTATATTTTAGGGAATTTTTAAACGACAAAAAAAATATCGCACATAACATTATAGAAAAAATGAATTAGTATAGTATGATATGGATTCAATAAAGTTTTAATTTCAATTGTTTATGTTGTGATATTATTTCAAATGAACATTATACTTATTAGGAAAACGATGAAAGTTACACGGACATTTTTTTTTAGTAAAAACACACAAGTATGATTAAAATATATTGATAAATTATAACTGTAATTAAAATAATAATTCAATACCAAAAACTTCCTTGAATATTATATAATAAATCAAAATAAGTAATGTTGTAAGCAGAGAATGGTACTTTTGGTTTATATGGTTCCAGTTCTTAATTATTTCATTAAAAGGTTTTAATTCCAGTTCCGATTTTTTAAAAATATAAAATAAGGGTAAGGTTAGGGGTCTATTAAACCTGGTATTAAAGGATTCTAAATGTAGTTTGTTTTAATTTATTCCATAATATTTTTTGGTACACATTTAAATAATTACCTACATATTATATATTACCGACGTTATAGATAATCCATCATAATAATGCATAATTTATTTATGCATCATAATTTTAAGAATAAAAAACAAAATTGATACCTACTTAGTAATATCCAATATTTTTAAATTTATAATGAGGGTTACGATTTGGTTACGATTTGGTTCTGGTTAGGTTCGGGTTTCCAATTTTTTAAGGGTTTTAGGTTCCTGAACTGCAGTTTTATTGGTTCGGTTTCAGTTCTTAGTTGTAAGTATAATAATAAAATTGTATTATTATAATATAATACATAAGAATTGTTATTTCATTTCATTCAATTCATTCGGTAATTAGTGGCACTATCAAAGTATATTATTACATATTGCTTTAAATTTTAAACCAATAAAAAGTTATTGATCTGAATAACGAATCAAATCAAATATGATTTACCATCAAATGTTATTATGAATTTAATAAAAATGATAAAATGAGGTTTTTAAGTGTTATCATTTTTGATAACTAGAAGGATAATATATTTTAAAAAATAAATTAAATTGCAAGTTTCCAATTTTCCATGATTTTTGGTGTCATTTTAATAGCTTAAAAGTATTCACCTCAAATGTAAACATACAGTGAACAATGAACAAGCCAATACAGGCCTACCCCATATCTATTAACATTCCGGATTAATGTTTATCAAAATGTTTTTATACAAAATAATACTCATTCTCGCTTCTTGGTGAATACCGTGTTTCCCATAGGACCTATTAATATTTTCGAATTTTAAACCCTCTACGTTCAAGTTTAATGTTAAATGGTTACGCTCCGTTAGTTTTCTGATTACATCGAATGTTATTCTATCTCATTATAGTTGGTTTCGGTCCGTTGGAATCAATAAGACATGATTTTGTTTTGTTTTATTTTTTTTTCCACCAATTATTTTCTTCGGCTAACAATGAAGTTGACACATAAACCACAACGTACCATCTTCCGACGGGTAAACCTCAGAGTCGATATCCTCTTGAGCGTGATCGGAAGGTGAATCACCCACGTCCACGTCATCGGGCTCCCGAGATATGTACTTTTCGTACACGAGCCCACCGATATCCAACGACGACGGAAAGATGTCTTCGTGGAACAGAATAATATTTTTTATGAGATCGTTAACAAGGTTCTGGTACTGGACTTGGTCTTTCTCCTCGGGAACCGGTACTAATGTGGGACCGAAGCAAATAGCCAGGTTATAAACATCCATCATGTTCTCGTCGCTGAATTCCGATAAACTGAAACGATGTACACATTTTTAGTTTAAAAAAATTCTACTCTACACTCGAACTAATACTTACTGATTCAGGAAGGCGAACAAATATCTCAACATCACAACTACTTGATTGGGAAAGCTTTGGACGAGTTCTTTCATTCTTAAAACAAATTGATGACGTGACTCGAGTTCTAAACAAATGTCAACAATATAAATATGTATATACAACCTAAACGAGATATATATTTATCATGAAGAGTAAGCAAAAATAACATTCTAAAAATAAATTTAATTTTGAAACAAGAATTTTTTATGGCAATTATACTATTTATTTAAATACAAAAAAAAAATAACTTTTTTTTCTATTTCCGTCTTACATGAAACATATGAAAATTCTGTTCTCAAATCCATTATATCACCTACGCAATTTTAGATCGCATTAATTCAAAAATTCACCTAAATAAATAATCTAAAGTGTTTTTTTCCACTGATAGTGTGAGTTCTAAACGTTCTAACTTTTAATATTTATAAACAATAATTACTACATGTGGTATAAAATAAACAGAATAGGCAATGACAGCAACATGTGGTAGTGTCAATAACATGACTACACCTTTTTCTCAAATTCTTAAAATTACTTTTCGCACACTTCAACATGACATTTTACAACTCACGAGCTAGTTCCATAAACTGGTCGAAATAAATAATTGGGAACAATGGTTCTCTGAGTTCACGCAAGTATAATTTTAATACTCCAGCAACGGAGTTGATATCTGAGGCATCCGTCATATCAGCTAATGGATCTTCGCCTCTTTCAAAAGCATCTTTAAAATTGTTGATTTCCACTTGCGATCCAGACACTCTAAAAATTCCCTGATGATGGAGACCTATGAAATAATAAATTCGCATATGTGATTTAATCAATTGAAAATCAAATTGTAGGTACCAATAAAAGAATTATATTGACTGTACTGCGATAAATCCCTTACCAAATAAGTTAATCACTCGAATGCAACTCTTAATTATCAGTGGTATTTCTTGATTGGTCGCGTCGAGATATTCTTCTAATGATCCACCGAACAATTTCGGTTGACCGTTCATTTGTAATCTACCGATTCTTTTCCTCCGAACAATTGGCTTGTGCAATGGTCGCTGAGGTGTCTGCTTGGCGGGCGTCAGTTCGACGTTGCCATTTTGAGGACGTTTGCATATCGATGTCAGCGTTTCATTTATGTGCTGCTGTTTGGAATCCAGACGCACGATTCTACTCGTTCTCATGAGATAATCACGCAGCTTCTAAAGCAAACAGCGAAGAGGGGAACGTTAATAAATCTTTTACATATGCACGGAATTAAACATATGTGTAATAAATAATTATTTAAAAATGTCTCGGCGGAAAATAAATGCACTGAATATTATTACACATATATTTACACAGTTGTAGTAACACTAAGATAATTAAATATATCTATTTTATAATTAATGTACAAGAAGAACACGGTACCATACTCACGGTTAGATAAAATTCTTCAGTCTCATGTTTGTCTGCTCGCAGTTTAATGCTAATGGTTTCTGGTGGCTTGCTGGTGGGAATCGCTTTTTCGCCAAAATAATTACTGCAATCGTAATCATTGGCAGTGAGCATCTCCAAAAGAGTTTTTTCAGCGGTAGCTAATGTTTTCCACACCTCATCTGACTCCGTATGCAGGCTTGTCACTCTTTGATTCAAATGTTCCAACCTCGTTTCCATATCCGCGCATAGCAGTTTTTGCAATTCTGGTTCAGCATACTATAAAAGTTCCAACATATTTACATACATTTATCAGTCTCACGTAAATATCATACACAAAATATTTACCTCATCTTTTTGCCCTTGGAATTCGAATTTTTTCGGTATCATGAATGCGGTATGATTAAATTCTAAAAATCGTTGTTTATCCACACCCGTGTCCATAGCTGAGACAATCAGATTAGTAGCGTCTAGACCGGCTTGCATGGAATGGATACGGCCTTCTTCGGCTGATGTTTGCATTTTTAAAGCTTTTGTCACGCAATGGTGAAATCCGAAATCCATGCAGTCCATTAGATCGGATAAGTCATCAACAAAGTATTTGTGAACTGTACTATTGGTTGCTTCTAAACACAAAAGATACTCATTGCGTGCTTTTAATGCTTTTAGTTTAGCATCAAAATATTTGTTCTTTCTCTAAAAAATTTATAATAAAACATTTATAATTTAATCCGTATAACAAAAAGGTATCTAAAATAAGATTATTACTTTTTGAACTTCTTTCCCGATAAGTCTGACTTTTTTGGACTTATCGAGTTTTTCTTTAGGAACTGCTTGCTCAATTTTCAGTCTTTGATTTTCAGCGACCTTTAGTTTAGCTTCTGCTTGTTTGGCTTCAGCTTGATACGACTGATATGTCTTCATGGTAGTATGCAGTTCATGAAGAACTCGTAATATCTCCTCGTGGATTTCGTAACAAATTTCCCGGCACTAAAATATTAACATAATGTTATTATGCTAATAATAATTCTATTATGTAGTAAAAAAATAATTATCTTTCTTACTCGTTTATAAATCCTTTGGACATCTTCAGTAACCTGAGACAATCTACTGACTAGATGGGTGGAATAAAGTTCACTGAGAGCCCCGTGATCTTTACTGAGATTTTTCGTTTGTAACACCAGTTGCTGCCAACACGAGTAGCTAGTAAACAGCGACCACTGCTCTCTCCTAGGTACATACACACACAAGGTTAACGATGTCAGACATGCAAGTTTTTTCAATTTATAATATATATTATTATAATATATGAAACAAACTAATTTACATTCCTTCCTGTTAACGTGTGAGCACACAGGAAACACCTTAGCCAAGTGAATGTGTTTTGTTTTTATTGACGAACATAGTTAGCAATACTAATTCTAAAATGTATGGTAATTTTTCAACAAAACAAACTCTCTATTGTATTACAAAAATACGTATAAATTTCTTTTCCACTTGTTTAAATTAGAATTTTCAATGAGGTTATACGGCGTAGGCCTACAAGACCAAAAGCCGAATTTATCGAGTGAAATATCTTATATAAATAGAATTGCATTATTGCCATAAAGTATTGAAAATATTATAATTAATCATTATTATGTAACTAATCGGTTCAAAATGATAGGATTAAATTTAAAATGTTTTTTTGTTGGTTTATATTATTAAGTAAACACATAGCAAAATTATAAAATAGCAAGATTCCTTGATTATGGGTGATGTTGCTTATTGCTCTTTTAAATTTAAAACCAATGCACCTTGCTTTCGAAAAATCGATTCTGAGCGAAAAAATATGAAGAAGTTTATCAGCTAAAATTTATAATAAAAATTATAATATATATGTACCTAAACAATTGTTGGCATTGATATGAACTAAAATAATAAATACCAAATTCAAATCTCGTCTTTGGGTAAAATAGCACACATTTAGATAAAACCAATAAATTCCTCATTTCACTCTGAATATAATACTGTATTTACTATAAACGTAAAACGACCAAGTGATTTGTAGTTACCTACAAAAACACTTGTCATCAATTATCGATTTATAATGTAAACGAGATATCTATTCGTAATGTGTTATAAATAATAATGGTTTTTTTTTTTTTTTTAATAATAACGAATGGATGTAAATGTATATTATAGAGGCTAATCAAGAGTTGATATTGAATAGTTACCTACCTAAACAAATATAATAAGGCATGCCTAATGGATTTAAAATGTATTTTTTTATAACTTTACATTATTTTATCTCTATTATGTATACCTAATATCTATACACTTATACTCACTTTTGTTTTTGTTCTTTATGGCGCAGTTGTAAGCTTTTTGCAAGTTTATCCAGGCTTTTGCTGTAGTCCATTTCTACCTCTGCTCGTCTTCTGAAGTAGTCTTGAAGTTCGGACACCAAAGACACTTGTGCTTCGACTCGACTGTCCAGACATCGTAGATGTTCGTTAAGCTGAAGGCGAATATCTATGGGGGGTAAAAAATATCGAATTAATATCGAACCGCCGCAAACGCATATTGGAAACAAAACCAAAAATGCACGATCGCAATAATTATTTTTGCAACCTACACTCAACAGCAATAATAATTTTATTATTATTAATGCTTTCATTATACAATGAGCTCCATACAAACAGTGCAGTATATTGTGCGATTCTCCCAATTGGAAGTTAAATTAATAATATATATATATTTCTTATACGGAGTAATAATCTATGGATTTGTACAGTTCTAACAATAGCTCGGAAGGTTATAAACGAAACCGAAAAAAAAAACGTGGGCAATACAATGCGCTTTTGACCTCTAACATTGTAAGATGGTGTATACCTAATATATAAAATCAAGTATAAGTAAACTTGATATGGAATTCGGGATACCACTTCACTTTCGTAGTATAATATAATTGAATAAAAAGAAATATTCTGATGTTTTGAATTGTTGATATAATGCTGTACAATACAAAGAAAAGATATTTAATGCAAATTCTGAAACACAGTCACACACCTATAAAACCTGTCATCATAGATATATTATTATATTAATTTTACTTATTTTTATTTGCTTAATAATTCAATTGTATATTGAAGTTTAAAAATTGAGTAGGTACGAACAATAAACATATCTAACAACATGGTACAATGTATACAAAGTTAGAACGTACATATATATACTTCCGTTAAATAGTGAAAGACATTAACATATTACTACGAGGTGTTGAATATTATTTCCTAATAAAGTAATTCGTTAATCCACGCACTTATAAATAATAATAATAATTATAATCAAGGACAAAATATGGGGATTGCATTTATTATTTTAATTTTTTTTTCTATGAAGAGAATAATATTACAACACTGATCACTTATCCTAATATCGGCAGTCGTTTTGTAACAGGCATGTGCCGTTCTAAATATGGTGGTACATTGTTGTGAGGACACGAAAACACTACAATACCGAAAAAATAAAACACATTGAATGACCATCTCGACATTCTATTGCTCTCAAACATTACACTATACCCGCCTACCGACCGGTCCTTAGATAAACATTAAAAGGACACGACAATAAACGTTTGAACAGTTGCACCCCTGTGACATTTCCGTCCATTTAGAAACATACTATACAACGATTCTGTACGTCTAAAAAAAACAAAACAAAAAGTATTCACACAAACTCCGGGGAATATTTATTTTACAGTGTCACACGAAGATATCTATTGATATAATGAAGATAATAATCAAATATTATTCTTCAAATATATAAAAATGATATTTTTATTTTTAGTTTTAAATTTTTAATAAGAGTTAAATTGGCTCAGAAAATATTGTAATGGTCATATCATCATGGAACGCTCTACGTACGTATGTCTATAAAGCTAAACGCATATAAGTCGCAACCAATTTTAACACATAATATCATATTTTAAAAACAACCGGACGTAAGACTGCAGCTGTAGAAGTGTAGAATGATAGGACGACTGACAGACAAAATTTTATTTGTTTACTTAAAACCGGGGAAAGAATGTATAATAGGCTCATATTATATACCTCTTTGTACGAGTACTGTAAACGAAAAATCTACGTATATATATATAATATTATGGGCCGCTGTGTTTATGTTCGAAACCGTTGTCGCCGAGCCACGAACGCGGGCACTTTGTAGTCCGAGTGTGCGTGGGCGTATCGCAAATGACAGAACGCGAGGCAAAATGTCATGACTGGATTAAAATATGAATAGCTGATTAAAACGACGTGTAATTACACGGTGAAGTGCAACCCTAGTGATCGCATGCACAATGACCTCTTTTATAAGCTTTCGTTGGACGCGCAGTTGGTCGCTATAATATTATACCTCGGACCGGATGAAACGATTTTATACACACTATTATATCGTTGAATAACTATGTATTGCCTCTCCGGTAGCCAGGTGTTTCCTGTAAGCTGATTTATAAGGCTTCGGATTTCTCCACCCGCTGTAATTCCGGGAGAGGGGAAAGAAAGAGGAGAACGCACTTAGTTCAAGAGTGAATATTCCGGTGATTATGAACGATTTCGATGTACAAAGATAATTCGAATAATTATTACAAGTGGAACAGCGTGTACGGACAAAAACAAATTCTAATATGACTATAATGAACGACCGACGACGGCTCTTCGTAAATATAATCGAGATGATGCTCTATGCAAACATTGCAAACCATTGTCAATATTTAGTGCACGTGTCCAACGAATATCAACAGTACAAACAATAGTTTTTTTTTTCTTTCTTATTTAACAAACAGAGAATACACATAATAATGTTCAAATAATATAACGCGTATAATCTGATTTAGTTCATACAAAGGTATCGTTCGTTATTGCGTGTAGTTATATATATATCTTAACGCTGTTTCTAATGACAGCACGGTTCCGTCATTACTCATTACTCTGTCGGTAACTCATTAATATATACGTATTGCTGGATTTACCGCAGCAATAACGTTATTACTCCAAGAAAATCTAATTGCTTTGATAATAATTATTAATGTATACAACTTGATTAGTTCAAGCGATCGGCCGGTCTGCAAATGACAATTTTATTCCCGGTCAAGTATAGTATTCGGATTTGCATTAGAGGCCAAACGTTCCTGGTTAACGTAATTTTTATAAGGTCGTTAAACTCGTTTAGACGGACTTGACCCACTCTTATATGATACCCGAACTGCAGATTGTACAAATCTTTTGAATGCAATCCCAGACGTTCAGGGTAAGTATTTCGATCAGATTTCAAATCGTGCAGCCTATTATATAGGTATAATATTACTCAGACTTTTATATACACGTGAAATAATCGGCCGGTATAAGAAAAATAATAGTGACACAGTAAAATCGTCAATATCTGTTCAAAACGAAAATACAACGATATCAAATCAATATAAGATTAATATAATATCATGATAAACAGTACATCGTTGGTGTGTTATGGTATGATACATAAAAAGCATCTAATTTCGATTAAACTATTCAACCATCACCACCGTAATTAATACGTCGTTATTCATCTTTTAAAAATAATTAAAACCATTTCGAAACTCCCCTACATCCGTTTGGATGATTTAAAATCTATTTTCGTCATCCCTTGCTTTTGCCTAACATTAGAATATACGACTATTTTCTAGTTTTCAGCATCACGTTTTTAAATGTTAATCCATTTCGTTTTGTTCCGTGCCCTTATTAATTTTTTTCTTTTTTCTAAGTCATATATTTGTTATAGAGAGAGTTTCATTGTTAATAATTTCATACAACTCCTCCCCCACCCTATGACTTAAGAACACGATCTGGCGTTATGTACGTTATATTTATACGACCATTTCGAATTTCCTCTGGCCTATATGCACGTCCCTCGGTACCGCTCGATGAAATAATTCCGTATACGATTCACCGAGTCGGACGCGTGGTAAATTTATTATCGTGTTATGCAGCCGTGAATAAATTATCAAACTGGAGAATCGCCCGCCATAAATACGGCCATAGATAAGGGCGACCTTGGCGCTCATCTCGCGCGCTTTCTTCTCCTCCCACGAAAAACGAGTAATATTTTTTTTTAATCCCCCCTCCCTCCCCCTCCCGGTAACCTTCACACCGATGATGCTGCGGCATATCACGCGATGCGAGAACATTTCAGTAGAAGGTATAGGGTATGGTACACACGTTGGCGTGGATCAGCGGTTGGTGTTAAAAATACGTTGTTGGGACGACATTCAATGTTCTCGTCTGCCTAAAAATAGACACGGTAACACGCGGCCCCGCGAACCCATGCGCACACGGTGTTATGGCGTAAATGCACCGTACGACACTCAAAAGAAAACTGCACATACGTCATTGGCAGTATATTATGCACATTTGGCCGTGGCGCCGCCGTTCGATATAACGCGGTTACCCATTTACACGACGAATTTACGTCCGGGTGGAATAAACCCTGCTCGTGGTTGCGTATTTGTACCCCCACGTTGTCATTATACTCGTTGTTATATTATACATACAATATACAATATCGGCTTTGGGCCCATGTGCAAAACAACAACCGTTACTCAACAAATTTAACCGCCGGTCAATCGCATATGCGCGGTATTCGCGCATCCGGTAAACGCACCGCCGGGAACAATTAATAATGTCTAATTTAAAAATCATTTAAAAGATATATCAACGGTACTTTGTTACCGCTAAGAATCGAAAAACACGTTTTTGGTATCGAAATTTTCAGAAAAATCACAATAGTAATCTACTTAAAGGGCGTTATTCGACAACGAAAAAATAAGATAGCTATGACGAATGCAAGACATCCAGAGCATTAAAATAATCTACATAGAATTGTTGAAAGTGCTTATACCATATTGAATGTATGATTTGTTTAAAAAGGCGTTTGAAGAAATTAAAAATGTTAAAAGGACTTACAACACATTCATTTTTTTTGATAAAATGTAACATTAAATATAATAAGCAATTTCAGTTCCACCAAAGTCCCATACTTAACATAATGTATAAATAAATGTTCAATCTTTAAAATTGGATTTTTAATCAGTTTTATTTGTTTTCTGAAAAAAAAATCAAAATTTAGTATACGCCTTTTTAACAAAATATCGTCGATGTAATATCGTAATGAAACGTCCAGATGGTGTACAATATATGCATGTATGTGTATGTGTGTGTGTGTGTGTGTGTGTGTGTGTGTGTCGGAGTGTGTACATGCGTCTGCGTGTGATAAGGGGGTGACACAATGCAAAGTGAGCGGAGGAGAAGGGTTGTAGGGTTCAGTGCTGGCTGCAAGCCTAACAACAGCCGTCTGCCGTGAAACGTAGAAGCACTGTAAATTTAGTACTCGCAGCCGCGATGGCGCAACTTCCTCCGTTTGTGATAATACCCAATAGAATATATTTATTATTATTATTATAAGTAGCTATATTTAAATGACAACGGCCGAGGAGCATTTCGAATGCAAAGCACGGGCTATAATCTATCGTCGTAGACAAACGTGTCTGATAATAAAATTAACATTGCCTAGCAACCTAACCTAACATAAGTCCGTGCTGTGTATTAGTTATTACAATAATTAATATATATATATATACACAGAGCAATGGAATGTTATGTTTTTGTTTGACATTTTTCAAGGTTAAATGCATGTGTGTTATACATATTTCCAAAAACCACACGATATCGTAGCATCGTAAAATTAATAAATTCGTGTTGTTAAAATTCGTCAGTTTACCAAAAAAAAAAAAAAAATAAATAATAATAAACATCACTAGGTTTGACCTTTATTGATCCTGTAAACCGTAAAACGTGTCTAGTCAATGAATTGGACGTGTATATAGAAAAACCTACCCGGTTGTACTTAGTAAAAGAATACGGGCGCAGGGTGGAGTCAGACTGCTATAATTAATCACCGAATCATAAAATGTTGAGGGGGAAAGAAGCAGCCACCCTGTGTGTACATGCTTAGCGGGTGTGAGTGCGTAGCGTATATATTATATACAGCAGAATGTTCTCCGCAATAAAGAGAACAGAAAAAGAAAAATGTAAAACTGCGGTATCAATCAAATACGCCGCCCAAAAGGGGAACGGCCAACGTCTTTGCTTATGACTCACACACTCACAACAGCAGTAACTAAAAGAAAAAATTAATAATTAATAATAACAATGATACTGTTTACAATGTTTTGCAATATTTCACGCTTCCCAATTAATAATAAATTATAACAAAAAATTTGTAGATTTTTCAAAACATTAAACTGTAACGTTATCTATACATTTTTAAACCGCAACTGTTTAAAAGCATCATAATTACACAGTTTGACGTTTTTTAAGCAAAATTTTTATGTTTTAAAACTATACACTCCTATATACATAAACCTTGTTAGAATACCATAAACTAAATCTAATTATTTGTATGTTTTTGAAAAATTTCTCAAACAGTCGAAAACAAAACGATTAAATACAGAATTACGAAAAGTATTTGGAAAATAATAGGGTGAGGTATAACAGACTGACCTCTTAATAATCTATACCGGAAATGTAAGACGTGGAAGAATTTAATCCTTCAAATCGCTGTTTTTAAACTCCTAGAACCTAAAAAAAATGCATTATTATAAAAAACAATTAAATATCAACGACATAAAATCACATTTATCCAATACGTTGAATAGCTATTATAATTTAAAATCATTAAAAATTATTTAGAATATTAGTTTAACGTAAAAACGTCCTAAGATTAATTATTATTACTTTTGAAAAACTAATTTGTGCAAATCAAACATAATTATCACTAAAATCATATATTTATATATAGGTTTTGAAATAATTACTTCAATATTTTATGAACATGATTATTAATCTTATCCCAACATTTTATTTCATGTTATAGCAATAAAAACTTATAGTAAATTAAAATCTAAGTATTGATTTTAACAGAATTGATTTTTTACTCATTAATTTTAATTCTAAATATTATCATGACGACCAGACGACGTATTAGCCGAGGATAATGTATTATTATTATAATACCACATTTTCACTAACCAAAAAAGGTAATCTAGTAACAGATAAATAAGAATAAATTTAAACAACCTAATTGATAATAAATTATTATTTATTATACAAAAATTTCAATCGCCATCAAATCATTAAACCTATAGAAGATTATTTATTAGACAACGACTTTTCTGTCATATGAAAACGTTCATGAGACGCCCAAATATTGTTGAATATTTAACATTGATTTAATAATAATTTGAATAATTATTATTGTGATATTATCTTATTTTTTATTATATAATTATTTTTCCAATGAGTGGATAAATAATGTATATAATATATCATATCATTATTTTCGAATTATAATTAATATAGAACATTTAAATGCTTAATAAAGTTTATTGTACTATCATAAACTTTGAATGAAAAATTTATAATTGATAAAAATGAAAGAAGTAAACGGAAATTTTGATTTTGAAAATAATTTTCTACGTACCAACCGGTGCCTAATAAGGTAATATATTTATATTTTAATTGTTTTCTTTTCATTAATTTAAGTACTTACTGAAAGATTATGAATAAAAAATTAATTCAGGGAAATAATACCAACGCATTAGCATGACTATTAAATTTCTTCGAAAAAAAGAATTACTATGCATTCTGTCTAAGAGAAAATGTCATTGGTATTATTAGTATATTCAAATTATAGGTAAGTAATCAGTAAAAAAAAATGTTATTCATATTAATTGATTTCAAAAATCACATGAAGACACATAATAACTAATAACTAATTAATTATAGTTTTAATAATATTTAATTAAGTTATTAATCTTTTTTGTTTCTGTTTATTATTATATTATACGTTTTAAAGAATACATTGGAACGCATACAAACACACACAAGCACACACACTCACACACACATACATACTCATACACAGTATAGTACTTATAGCTGGATGAGTATCATTTTAAAACTCTTATCTTAATATATTTAATCTCAGAGCTCACGAAACATGAGAAAAGCCAAAACAAAAAAACCGTTTAACTATATGATATTATTACATGAAACTATAACATGAGCATTTATAAGCTCTAAAAAAAAATTACATAACTAAAATGTTATTAAACAGACGTTTTATATAATTTATTCAATAACACTATAATTTTTATTGTTTATTGTAAGTATAATAATAATATAACATGTATAAAATTGAACCCAAATACCTCATTATTTTAATCAATTATTAATTCTAACAATGATTTTAGATACTAATTTTTAGTAAAATAAGTATATATAAACTAATAAATAAAACGATATTATAAAAGCTCCTACTGATTAAAAAATTTCAAATATTTTGACAACCCCATACAGTGGATGACTTCGCATAACGTTGGAATCTATGTTATATTCATTACGATAACGATATGATACTATAAATTTCTAGGTAAAACCACACTGACGTCTGAGCTGCAGAAAAGCAGCGGAAAAAAATTTTGAATTGATAGTAAGCAATATTTAAACAACAAATAGCAATTAATTTTAAATTGACTAATTTAATAATAATGTTGATGTAATGATGGAATGATAAGACAATTAACTAGACATCAAAGTATAAAATTAAATAAAAATTGATATTTAATTTAACGTTTGAATTCTCAAATAGATAAATATGGATTTATAAAACATGACTAAATAAAACAACGATCAAATACTTTGAAACAAACAATATATAATATGTATTAATATATATATATATGGGTTTATTGCGAGGAAAATATTCAATCGGACGGTAAATACATATAGTATCATAAAATCATAACTATTATATAATGATAATAATATTATATTACTATTATAGCTTAATCATCTCTTGTAAAGTAAGGACAAAAAAGTATTGTGATAGGATTAAAATTCAAAAAATATCTTACAATCATGATACTCCATTCGGTAACAATGAAACTGTATAATATTATGTGCTATATTATATTATACTACGTTCATTTCAATAATCACGAGTGCTGATCAATAGTAGTCTCTTGTACGTTTCAATTATTAAATTTGAATCCTCCGGTGGATTATTAATATTTTTTTCTTTCTACTCCTACAGCCATAGACGATAAACATCGTATTATTATTAGAACAAGGAAGAGTTATAATGTACAATGACAAAAAAAAAATAACTTCGACAACACCCTCCGCATAGGTATACCTACGACGCATGGGGAATTATAACATGTCACGTGTGTATACCAGCCCCTTACCCTTAGCGGTCATCGTCCTCTCGTCGCCGGTGGTGGCCGAAGACATCTTGCCCATTTCGACAAGGGTACGCGTCACGCGCACACGGGCACGCACCCGCGGCGCACAGGACCGATACAAAAATCACCGGAAGGGGAAAAATAAATTTCCAAAAAAAAAAAAAGTGTTGATACAACCGAAAAGGCTTAGGTATATGTAATTATTATTAACTATGTACTGTTTAGGAATTGATTGTCGTTCGAGTATATTTTAGAAACGTACACCGCGAATGAACGAGCGCACACGACGACGAATATAAGACCACCTCGTACGACACGTGCGCGTAAACTGTCGACGTTGGCCGCGTCGTGTGAAGCGCGCAGACCGCGTCGACGGCTGCGGTATGGTAGGTACCATAATATTATTATTATACATAGGTACGTGATATATTACGCCAACGGTAAAACGAAATTTCCGATACAATAACACCACGGTGCCACAATACGTATATACACGCATAAGTACGGTGGCGGGCGGAGGTGATCGGTATACACTCATTATTATTGTTATTATATTACATTTTTTTTTCCTCCGTCAACGGCAGTGGTGGCCGCGCGAAATAATAGAACGAACGTGAAAAAAAAAAAAAGAACGAATATATAAATAAACCGTATTTTTACAGGTTTTGAATGTACCGCCGATGCCGTTTCGTCGACGAACGCAGCGGCGCACAGCGTGGTTTCCACGGTCATAACGGAACAACGGTCATTGTCCAACCACCGCTACGGCGTTACCATATATATATATATATAATATTATATTATATTATATATAGTTGTAATAATAACACGAGGCACGACCGCGTTTTACTCGTCATCATAATTTACGCACGATCAAAGAGTGCAATAACACGACAAGCAACCCCCCACACTCCCTTTCCGTTTTGGCACCTATCAAGACCTTGGTACTCCGACAAACTACAACACTATACAATATTTTTACACTTATGCATCCATAAATAGGTGTTAACATTACCACATATATATATATATATATATATATATATAATAATAATAATAATAATGTGTGTCACTGAGCGTATCTATACCTACGCAAAACCGTATTTCAACAATAATGCAGAACCTCGTGCTAAGACGATAAAAATACAACACAAAATAGTATACGTCCGTCAAATGTAAAAACCACGCCGATATCGTTAATTTATGTGTTTTCTATAATAGGACTATTAAAATAAGTAACTCAAAAGCACTAATTATAACGTTATCTATACGACTATATACCAACAGGGAATGTAACTTGGAGCAACTGTATTTATTATTATTATTATTTTTTTTTTTAATTAATAAACATAAGTGACTGCGATATAATGATTTATTCATCCGGTAATATATATATATATATATATATGATTTTATAATGAATTTAGTAAGTATTAAAGTTAAGCGTGGAATAATACCAGTAAAATACGCAAAATAAAAATCGTAATGCTGATTTTATTTATCCAAGAACTATAAATGTTTAATTTTATGATCTAATAAAAAAATATATTATATAATACTTTTTTCAAATTATTGATAGTGTTAGTAAATTCCATCCGTTAAATCGTCGTTTCACTTTCTACGAGTAAATTATATTGAGAAACACATCATATCCTAGTTGAAATGTGTTAATAATTGAGCATAGTATTAACAATGGCACTGATAGTTTTACTGGGTGAAAAGGGTGACCCTTTGGTTCTCTTTGACTCTTTTTAATTTATAAAGTGAACGTGTGTACAGAGAATCTTATGAATGATATTATAATTATTTTTCACAATATCTTCATTTTTACGTGCTTTTAGTAATTTAAATAAAGTAGACAAAATGATTATTATTAATCAATAAAAAAAACACTGTAGAGCACATATAATTATATAAAGAAACGTCATAAATTATGAATAATACGATGAAAAACGAAAATAATATAACAGCAAAACGTCGCGAAGTAATTAAAAAAACCATAAGCAAAATGTAAGTAAAATGTAAAGTAGGATGACTTTAATAAGTTATAGTATTGTTTTTGAAATTGAAATTATTTTTGTCAAAATTAAAACATATTATTATTCATATATTTTTTATTATTATTAAATATATGAGGATCAAATAATAGTAATATATTATTTTAAAAGTAAATTGATACAACTACGTACGATGTAGGAACATACCTACATATTCTTCTTCTTTATACGCAGTTATTCACTATACCACGTACAAAGTAAATGCAAATGAAAATATATAAGTATATATTTTATTTCAGTTAAAATTAATAATTTAATTAAATTATTCTTTTAGGAACTCGTATAACAAAAGATATACTATAAAATACTCCTATTACTTTCTATGATTTTTATGCATAGCCAAAAAGGTAGAAATGCAATGTGTAAAGTATATACGGCAACTATAGTTATATTACTTTGGCAGTACCTATACATCGAATTATGATTCACAAAAAGTAACGACAACGAAACAAAACCAACTCGATGAAATAATAAAAGATTACAGAACAAAAATATTCGACTGGTGTAAGTATTTTCAACAACGCAATGTATTTAATGTGTGCTACCACTGGTTGACTAAGCGTTGAAAAATAGAACTAACACACACAAGCCATGTCAAACATTATAGGATACATTAAAGTAAATGTGTGTATTAATATACATTGGAAAAGAATCGTGTATTATTTACCACTGGTGGCGTAAAACAAGATCCGAACATATGTCTTTGCTCTGAAAATCGAGAGCAATAAACTACGCACGAGAGAACAACGGGCATGTTCGACCAAAGTAATTTGACGGATTATAAAAACTATAATTCAATATTTCCAAAAATCATTATTGCGTTTCGACATCAAAAATATCAAAACCTTTTTACCAAAAAGGAAAACAAAAAAATAAAAATGAAACGTTGTACAAGTGCAGAGTATTAAACCATTGTTTCAGCCAATGCAAGGGAAGAAGAAACGATATATTGCGTGACTCACGATGGTCACCCTTCTTGTATAAGCCAGCCCCTATGTAAGGATGATTCCTGACGGAAATGTAGTTCCTTTTTTGAAAAGACGAAAACCATATGTAACAGCAACTTTAACCATTTTTCTGAGAATACGATTGGCTCGTTATTTTTGTGCGTTATAACAATAAGACTTTTTTTATCAAAAACAAATATCATAGAAATTTATTAGTATTAGAAAGTTGAAACTATGTATATATATATATATATGTTTAAAGTTACGAAAATCAATAAATATATGGTTTGTAATTATTTAAGTAGCTATAGAATGTTTACCAATAAATTAATAAAAGATACTGGCTTCGTTATTAAGATTTTAATCACTTTGTATTGATTTTTCAAAACTCTCATTTAAATATTTATAATCAAACGATAACAATAGCTACCCAGCTACCTATACGATATAAAGTCCTTCAAAATATTAATATTATTTGCATACATTTATACAACATAAAATCATTTTTGTGATTCATTTTTTTTAAATATTTAATATTGTAATTACAATTCATTTTCATTTTTATTAATTATACTATATTAATTGTGTCCATAAAACTAAATGTTTTAAATCAAAACAAATTTTCATCCACAAAAACCATAATTTAAAATCTTCTATATGAATTCAAGTATTTGATGTAACTATGTAAGTATGGAACTTCCATACTTTAATGGAACTTGAATCATTCTTTTAGCCATATTTAAAGAATATCCCCAGCATACATATTTGCTTTGATTTTGAAAGCTTTTTTTATTCTATAACATAACTCTCCACATCCCTTGTTCATCTCTAGAACCCTTTTATAAACCCTCCTATTTTTTATAACTCTTAGCACATAATGTATACTGTATAGTCAGTTTTTAAATTCTTATTGTGAACTATCTAAATATTGGTTAATTCAGGTATATTTTATGGCTAAGAAATTATACTTAATACTTCTACTCTAATTGATTAGGTCGACTCAAGTAATTACTATTATGATGTAAAATATTTTTACTATTAAATTATTATTTGAGTCATAATATCAATTTAAATTAAATATTAAACCCATCTGTTAAAAAAATGTTAGAATTGTAGAATTATGTCTTTAATAACTTTGGCAAATTATTAAATCCCTAAAATATAATTGAACAACTAAAATACAAACACATACATATGAATATTATATATATATAAACTATTAATGACATTTGTTTTTCAACTTTATTGTTAATCATATTTTATCTTAAAAATAGTAAATTGATGTGAAATCCAAACTTAACCAATGGATTACGTTGAAAAGACGTACACAATAAACTGCGTAACTTAAAGATAATTTCATAAATATAAAATATAAGTCATCATGTTTTCAACTTTATTTTAAAACGATTATTTACAAGCAATAATATAATTTAATAACTTCGATACAATTCAACGCGACTTAAACATCACATTGGATTATCAAAATAATTTTTTCTACGTTTCTACTCGCATTAGTGCATTTATTTATTCAACAATATCATTAAAAATATTATATAGTTTTAAAAAGGAAAAATATAAGGATATTTCAACTACCTATTGTTCATGGTTATGAGGGTTGGGTTTTAATGGTCCTCCTATTTGACAAGAACAAACAAAATCACTGGTTGTGAACATTTATAATGTACAATCAAAAATAAGGATAGGGAAATATTACGAGTTTATAAATAACAGAAAAAATAAAAATTACTCATATCGTGAAACAGCTAAACACCATGTTTTAGAATACTATGTACTCTAACATAATAAAAATAATTCAGCCAAATAATATATTATGTTGAAGTACCTCTAATGGTAGGTTCCTTCACTCTGTGTTTTCTGTGTATGTATATATTAATTTATTTATTAAGCTTATTTTTCTTATTTCAACGGAATGACGAAAATGTTTAAAAAAAATTACATAATCAAAAGTTTCATGCAATCTTATCTGATCTTAGTATACCTCAATAATTTGCACTCGACTTAGTCCAAATACAGATTTAAAAATTAACAAATCAGAACAATTAAACTTCTAATGGATCATAGTCTTAAGTATTTTAAAAATGTACATAGGGAAAACTGTGAAAAAAAAAGGAAAAATCCCTGACCTAATCGTTTACAAACGAACCTTGACCATTTTTTGTTAAACCCAACACAATAGAATCGATTTAAAATGTTAATAATAATTTACATTAGTTTCAAATTTTAAATTACAATTTACAATAATAAAACAGATACTGACTTTCATTAAGATGAATGAAGCGTGACGAGTGGCCCAGCACACAGTCATTTATAATATCCTGAACATATTAAAATATTATACTTTTCCAATGCATAATTGAGTTTTAAATAGTAATTTTTATTGTATGTAGGAATTTATTGATTGAGTTATGAATTCAAATTTCAAACACTAATAAGAAATTAATTGATGATGATCGTCAATTGTTTTTAATATGGTATCGCATATTGTATTAAAAAAAATGTATCGTTAAAGCCATTGTGAGAAGGGTAACAATTCTGAATACTTAACCATCTGTGTAAGCATACTCATATTAAAATCATCCTAAAAAAATAATTGCAATAGAAAAAAAATAATAATGAATTACAAATTCTAGATTGATACTTAACATAATTATAATTGCACAAATTATGTATAATATATTTATAATATATTATAGTATAAGCCATTTATACAACTAAAATTATTTTCTCGCTACTAACTTGAAAATACACAATAATAAATTGGATTTGAAATATAAATTAAAACCAATAAAAAATTAAAGGATAAATTAAAAGTCATAAACCTCCTACTGAAATTCCTGGAGAAGTATGTATCATAAAATTACTATCTGGTAGATTTTAAGATTAGTATTGAAACATATTTCAAAAAAAAAATTAAAGTTTACAAATTTAGAAAAAATAATTTACTAGGATACGAAACAAAAAAAAAATTGATTCAGCCCATTTTTGAAAATATTCAAGTTTATTGCAATTAATTACGCGCATCAAAAACATATAAAATATCTAATTCTAAATAACTTCCATAAACCGTATTGATCGAGTAAGAAATTCTTGGACGTTACTATTATGACCTTCTCCAATCACATAGATTAACCAGAAAATAATATTTCAATATTATTCGATGCATTTTTCCAATTCTATTTTAATAAAAATGGACCGATTAAAATGTTCTTATTACATTGTAGTTTTAAATATAAAGATTCTTTCATCGAAATGGTATACAATAATTATACCATACTTAATATTTTCTGATATTCATTATTCCAAGACACTAAATACAAACAAACAAATTTTAGTTTGTTGTTAAGATTATTAAATAAAAATATTATAGTACAATATAATGTTAATCTATTGCTGTACCAATTTTATAAACTAACATAAAGAAATATTATACAGCAATTCACATTATAAAGTCAATAAGTGTAAGTTGTAAAATTATCACATCGTTGACTGAAATACACAACCTGTATCATGACATTAAAAAACATAAACTTCTTCTAGTTATATACTACTGAGCTACTTTAACAATGTCTTATCCTCCCTTCTATTAAAAGTAGATGAAATTCTTCTACATAAATTGATCATTTCCTATCTATGCTAATTATTTTCTGAATTAATTTTTGTAGGAAGTTAGAAATTATTTATTAACAAATACGATATCAAAGTTTTTATAAATGTTAAATAAAATGGTTTAATAACTATTTGAAATATTTCAAACATGATGATAATCTTCAAATCAAATAAATCATATTTCTACGGTTTTTTTAACCATCACATGTTCTTATATAATTTAACCTTTGTATTACTTTATACTATAATTAGCATAAATATCAAATGCAGCGAATTTAAATAAAAAATTTAAAATTTTGAACATTGTGGTGACTGTACTTGATACCATACATTCATTGAGTAAAAGCGTAATTAATTCAACAGTTATTAAAAACTACTATACAATATATGTATTGAATCTCAATATTCTTAATCTTCTTTAGAAAGTTCATTGTTTAATATTTCTAGTAAAAAACCCCGAACAACAAAACTTATGCCAAATTATAATTTTAAAAGACACCAACATTTAACAAAATCTCGAGTGTCATCAAGATCGTGGTTGGTTTGGAAATCATAACACTGTCCAATATTAAAGGTGAAAAAATTGACAAAAGTTTTAAACACCAATCAGCCATACACACACGTAATTATAACATTAAATGCAATAATCGTAAAAGTTCTAAAAGAAAAAACTGTCGAGCAGTTGAGCTAATAGATTGAATGGAATTCAGCTTTCATGCACATAATTATATGGATAACAAATTTTATTACACATGTGTAAATTAACCAAGCTAGATTATTGCCGTACCTACGTAAAAATATAATACAACGGTTGTAGGAGGGGTATAGGGGTACCTACGTAATTAAACTTCATAAAAACAAAAATTCAAAAACGTATAATTATACACTGCGTTAGCATTTTAATGACATTAATATCGATGACTTAACGAGATGAATATTTCATTCGAGATTTTATTAATATCGGAAATCGCAGACAATCGGTTCCGGTGAGAGAACGTTACCGCCCTCTACCGCCACTACCTGCACCACCACCGCCATCGCCGTCACTGCCGCCGCCACCGCCACAACGGGTGTCATCGATCTCTACGGCACGTCCCACTGCCATGCGTATAACAGCTAAATAATACGCGTACGGTACATATTATGTACGTATTACGAGCTGTGCTACACGAAACCGAATTTCGTTAGACCAACACTTATACGCACGTGACCGTCAACAAACTGACCGAAAATCCATTAAAGCTTCGGTTGCCTATTGGGTTCGCAATGCGGTCGGGAATAATTATCGCGGAGCTGATTTGCCTGATAACACGATTTGTTACTGCACTCCCACCCGTACGTTTCAAACGGGTAAGTGGGGAAAAAATATTCTCAATCTCAACTTCTTAAGCGCATGTAAACTGCTGCTACGAGCCGATATAAAATTAAAAAAAAAAAAACGAAACCAAATTAACCTGGATAGGCGACTCGCAACTCCCGGAGTTCAGGGCTGCTTCTGCTCCAAGTGTTCCTAGGCTGGACAATGCACTGGAACATGTTATTCCGCGGTCGCAAAACTCATTGTTTTTTGTGTGCGTATATTAGATGTTTCGCTCGTCGTTCGAAAAGCGTGCACAGCCGGAAAATCACTCGGGCACGCGCGCGCACACACCACCTGACGCGATACGAACGCAAAATACAATGCAATAATATTATTATGAAGAATAAACGAGTAACGACGCACACGACAACTGTTGCGAACGCGGTGCTGGAAGCTGTGTGTGCGCCACTGGTCGGACCGAGTTCCCCGCTTTATCCCGTCCGCGGATCATGCGCTTTTCCGACCGTCGCCGCCAGCCGCAGGGGAAATACGCCATTCACGCGCCACCACACAGGACAAGGATTTCAATAATACTATGACGTCATCCCGCCAAGCTCCCCTACGCGTCCGCCGAGTCCGTAGCCAATCATCTTCCGTTCGAAATATCAAATTTCCCACGGAGACTTGAAAATTTTCACCCATCCGTCGCGCACCACTCCTGAACATGTTGCAGCAGACTCCAGTGGCGTAGCCCAGTGAGTAATAGGCCTGGTAGGCCCGGGCCTACCCACTTTTCTCCAAAAATAAATGTTTTATTATGTGTAGTCTATATTATGACTATATTATTATATTAATACATATTTAAAATAATAATATTAACAATATATTGTAAATACGGTTTTAACTAACAAAAATAAATCCCGATGGTTTTCAATCGATCGATGACACGTTTTTTTCATCCAAGCTTATTTTATTTTGAGTATTTTTATTTCTAAGATCAACGATGACAAGTTGCAGACTATGTATTATATCGTTGCAATTTTCTATCAATTGAGAGGGAAATAATTGGAAAAATTCATAGATAATCCATTTGCCAAGTTCGCGTCAATGAAAAAAAAAAAATTGAAATTTGCAATTTAAAAATATTTTGGTAAAGCTTTATATCTTTTTATTCATTTTATTTTTTACTAATAGTTCTTTTTATTTAATAAAAATATTCATTAGTAACCCTTACATCAAAATACCGGACTTACCCAGAAAAAACTGTCTAGCTACGTTTCTGTGGCAGACAGTTAACTACGATAACAGATAACAGATAACTACGCAGAACTCAGAACCAAGGTCACGTGTTCGAAATTAAAAAATGTTTCGTATTCGCATTATAATATGTGCTTCATCAATAACAACTAGTATCACTTTTGGCCGATACCGTACGTCATCTGTCTGCAGGTACGTACGTATATTATGCACAAATATATCGAACGAACCGTTTGACATATATTATTGATGAGCCGTATATATTATACAGTATTACACACAAGATAATATTCCAGGATGTTATAAAAATTAAGTCATAAGAAAACCTGGTGTCGAACGTGACTTGTGTATATATGTGCATTGAATCCATGTCATACGAATCGATCATAAATAAAATCTATAATAAAGCACAGTATAAAATGGTTCAAATGTTCTATGTCTTCGTAGCACCAATTTTACAATCGGGACTAAAAAACATAAATCTGACATCAAAACAATGTACTTATAGATTTTTCCGATGTTCATTTTTTTAAACACCCCATTTCTCTAAAAATTTTTCGAGTGTTCTTATATTACATGTATTACTGTTTCCAAATATTTATCTCCAGCTGCCGATTATAACTGTTATAATAGGTATACTTCGTTTGTCTATTAATAATAATTAAACCGAGACATAAATTGATTATTTGAAATACTTGATACGGTAATAATAATATTCTTTTAATGCTATTTTATATTTTATACTTATTTAGAATTGAATATTATAAAACTATACTTAAAAAATGTTTAACAGTATCTTCGTAAATCACTTGTTGATTTCTTATGTAGGTCTTACAAATTTTTGTTTTACTTAATTAGTAGGACCTAAAAAAAATAGTTATCAGATATTGCCAATTCGCCGAGTACATAGATTATATAATATTTTAAAATTGTTAGATGGATTAATCATATTGATTTAAGTTAATTTTATTGATTAAACTAACTGTTTAATTTAATAAACTATTAAATATACTAATAATAATTATCTTATTATATGTGAATGTAATGTTTTCATAGAAACTTGGTAAAATGGAAAATAAATAATAATTAAGGTTTTGGATTTTTAATCTTATTTAATTTTCAAGTTGTTCATTAAAATTACATACTCGTATATTTAAATATATTAAAAAATGTTTGTTAAATTTATAATAGATTGTTACTAACACATTTAGAGTAAAGTAAAATATATAATATAGTAATAATATGTATTATATTTAGTATATTAATAGAATAAATTATTTACTTTTAAATTCATTAAATCTTTATAAGTAATTATTATATTGATTTTTAGTTAACTGTAAATTATTAAATTACGTGTTAAATAATAATCAAAGGTTACAAAACATTTTTAAGCTCCCATAAAACCTATTCCATAATTGAAAAAAGAAAAGGACTGAAATTAGTACTACAATAAAGTGTACACACTATGATTAATCGATCTACAGACGTCAGACGATAACATAAACACGTTCAAATAAAATCAGGAAGCAATAGTATTAAAAGGGCAAAAACTAACAGAAAACATAATTTCAAAACACATGGTATAATAACAAAATATCTTGTGTATAATCTGTAGAATATAGACCACCCAAAATAACAATTTAGCAAAATAGCATTTTACAAAGATCAAAATAGTCTATAACTTAAAATGTCATTTTAATTGTAGGAAATAATTTACTTTTTTACATTTCCTGATTTATATATCTTAAGTATTTATAATATATAATATATACGTCAACTCGGCATAAACATATTCTAAAATAAATCACCTATTGTGTTTTCAAATGCACAATAGACCTGCCGATTTTTTACGGTTAGAGAAACGTTTGGAGGCAAGACATGAAAGAAATTCAATAATATATGAACAAAAAAGAGAAAGTGAGTACATACCGAAATACATCTTATACTCGTATGTTGTCAATTTAAAAAACAAAATCAAAAGTGACTACTAAAATATCACCCATACATGAATAAATATCACTTTAAGCTTTTTAAGTTTATTCAATTCAGAGATATATAATATGAAAAAAACGAATAGATCCTATTTAAGAATTTAATTCCAAACAGGTTTTTATTTAATTAATTGCTTATTTTTTTGTATCAGTATGGTTAAAGCATATTATGCATTATATGCATATAATAAAATATAAGCTATTATCAGTAAACATAAATCCACATTGTATAGATGTTAGTTTTTCTATATAAAGAAAAATTTTAATACTTTACTATAAGAGTACACATACTATTATAATATGTCAAAGCTCAAATTCAATCGAATTAATTAAGTATACCAGATATATAACTAGAAATAATTTTAATAACATTGCATTGCTGGGTACATAGTACATTAAGTAAGTCATACTACAGCATTATGCAAATTCATCATGCAAGTGATTATAAATCATAATTTTTACATTGCAAATTAAATATCCTAGTTTTAGGCTATCTAGGAACTAGAAGTATCGATTATGAGCGTAAACATATTTCAAAATAAGCATTTATCATAGTTCGTAAACAAGAAAATTATAAAAACAAAGCGTAGAAATTATTAAGAGCTTTTTTAAATGGCTAAACTGCTGATTTCTGTAAATTATATTATACGTGATGGATTGATTTAAGAAATAACTCATTCAGTTATTTATGGGTAAGCCGAAAGATGTTTTAGCATCAACTTAATAGAATTTGCCTGCAATAGGTTGCAAAAATAAAGAAGTAAAATAAGAATAACTACTTTTTTAAACAATAAGCTGATAAAAAATTAAACAAAACCTATACATGGATGTACCTCAGTGATGGATGTATTATTTGCTATTAATAAAAGTATGATATGTAACTCAATTAAAAATGTACAACTCCTTATTTGTAGTTGCACAATATCACACTCATTCAAAAGAAACGTACTTTTATAATACTAATTACAAAATGTGTAGAAAATATTATTCGAGAAAAAGTTATAGGGGCGTCTTTTGATAAATAAACGAATTAAACCCATATACAGTGTTATTAATTTCCTGTGTTCATGGGGGGACAACAAAATATGACCCAGTGTAACATAACCTTGATAAATAATGCCGATGAGCCTTGACTCAAGACAAGTCGCGCACGTTCAATCTACTCTATAGTCTATAGGGAGTGTCGGAAATACTTTGCAAACGCCTACGCGTATTTTCGAGCTATAGGGTAATGCAGTATTTAGATATACATTTTTTATTGTTATATATTTATTTCATAAATGATAAATCACAACTTTTTCATTGTTAAATAGAAGTTCGTTGATCATTTTGTATTTTTTCAATTGGATCAATCATTTAATTGGATTACATGATACATAAAAATATGACTCATTTCTACTAAATTTAAATGGAAATAATTATTAAAAGGAATAATATTTAACAGGATTATTGATGGTCATAGAGAAAATTATATTGTGATCGAAATGTTTTAAAACAATTAAATTCATCAAGACATATAAAGAGCGAAACCCATGGCGCATCATTAAACATAATAATTTTCAATAACGCTACAAAACTTACTATTTTACCAAGCAAGAAAAAAATATTCACGCAGTTACGTAAGTAAAAACATACTTGTGTTTTTATTTAAGTCAAAAGTTTGTTTGTTTATCTGCTTATTATTTCGCATAATTTACAATTATAGCTATGTTATAATAATAACTCCATTTCTCATTATTTTAGTGTTTATAGTTCAAATGCAGAAAGTGTGTAATTCCGGTATTTATAAAAATTGCGCTAACTTAATTTCACAAGATATTTTATCAATACTTATGTAAAAATGTAAAATTAGATTTTTCTGATAAATAACAGTAAATGAATACATATTTAATATTCATAAATAATATCTTAATCAGTAATAAGTCACATGAAAAAATGAATTCATTATAATTTGTGTATAATAAAATATTGATTAATTTATAAGATACTTTTTAAGTAGGTAGTATACAATAAAGTATCATTGGTAATGGAACGCATGTAATTCATACTTCCCATATTATAACGCTTGTTATTTTTACCTTTTTATTTTGTGTAAACATATTGTTAAAATTTTAGTGGCATACCAATTGATATTGGATGATTATTATAATTCGTATTTCGTGTTATTCGTCATACTTTTTATATTTTCGATTTAATCCGTTACATCCTCATTAGTCATTATGAACCTACTGAAACACTGAGGCTGCGCCCTCCTATTACCATGGTGATATTTTTTGTAGCTGAACTATCTAATCTATATCCATAGTTATTAATCTTCAAATATTTAACAAACCTATTTATAAAAAGAACTCGTTCTTATTTTCATTTTCATTTTGCTGGCATCGATTTCTCCACAAATAAAATTTATTTTTATAATAATATTATGGCAATTGTTACGGTCTAATAATTATAACTACGGACGTATAAATGGTGTCCATTTTTTTTTTTATACTTAAAACATTTTCGTTCTAAACAGCCGTTCTTCAGCATCTGTGTTTTTTCGTTTTAGTTTTATTTTCCCTTTGTTTTGTTAGTCACGTCATGTCACTATAATAGTCTTCAAGAGTTTCATTTTAATATATTATAAGCCAATGTCATGGTTTGAATAAAAAAAAAATAACACGGAAAAACAAAAATACTGTAGGTACTTATTAAAAAACGCATTATTTTATAAAAAGTAAACCACTTTCTTACAAACACAATTTATAAAAATATTTGTTGTAATTAATTATAAACCAAAAAATATCAGAAGATAAACGTGTAATGTTTTGTTAAAACAAAAAATAATTTTATTAAAAATAGTTTGGTACTACCTACTTTAAGACCAATTTTGTCAATTGCATAGTATAATTGTATACATAACTAAAAAATATAAACTTAAAAAAATGTAAGCAAAATACTGAACGATTATATATCATACATGTGATGATATATATATATATATATATACACTAAGATGAAATTATGAGGAATTTAAAAAACAAAGTACAAATGTAAATTAATAATATATAAAGATATGGATTTTTTATAATTATTAAAACATTAAACCATATTTTACATAATCAGGATAGCAAAATGGATAATATAAATAATAATAATATTATAAATGATAACTTGTAATAATACAAATTAAATTATTCTTTGTATTATTGTAACTTATATATTATTAATAGTTAAGTCTGTTACTTTAACTACAATAACATAATCTCAGTGTTTATTGTAGATAATAGGAAGAATACATTACAAAAAGCATACAAATAAATAAATAATATTGTTAGGTAAATAACTATTTCATGTATCTCAAATACGATTATGATATAATAAGTAACAACTGTAAAAGTAATTTCAACTGTTTACACAGTATAGATGACTTATTTATAAAAATATTAATTTGCATGTTTTATATTTCAAAAAGGTTATATAGTATATTTTAATTGTAAAATATTAGGATATATAGATTTGAAATAATTATCCAACCAATAAAATTATAAGATTCTCATATAAGGTATTGAATAGTTTGATTACATTTAGATTTAAAAAATAATTATAATACATTTGCAGTTTAAAAAATATACTTGAAATTCATGTTATTTTTATTGCCAAATAAATAAAATATCTTAAAACAAATGTAATTCATTATACCTATTTAACGTATTATACAAAGCTAAGAAGAAAACAGTTTTTTAATTTCATGTATCTATCTATTAAATTCCAAAAATCGGAAAAAAAAATATAATCTTTGGAAATACATTATTAAATTGATTTAAGCAGTCACCAATATTGTTTTAAACTAATATATCTTACTTCAAAACAAAAGTAACATTCATCCACGGATATCTGAGCAGTTCGATGTAAGATTATAGACCACTTTTAATATGTATAATAAAGTGAACATTGAATCCAATAAAATGAAAAGTGTACTCCATTAATTTCATATTTAATCACCAAAAACTAGTGGCGAATCATATCATAATATCATATAAACATTATAAACCTAAAATATGAGCTTCCATAGAACATGAATAATCCTCTAAATTAATAACTTTATTTATTACAAATAAAAATTTAAAAAAGATATTATTTCAATGTTTAATTAGTATACTGTCGTGATTACAATACGTAGTATAAATAAATAAGTTGAAAACATATAGGTAACGATATACAGTTTTTCTTACTCAAAACAATAGTTTCATTGCTTAAAATATGCCTATCAATTTTTTTTTTTTTTTTCGAAAATAGGGAAAAAGAATATAAAAATCCATGCAGTTGTAAAGTGGTTATAAGTGACATACTATAAGTGTAGTAAGTGGTTCGAATATAAAAATAATGATTACTAAAAAAACAACTATTTGTGTGTAATAATATTATGATAGTCTTAACCTAATTATATTAATTACACGTAATACCATAATATACATAATATATATGTATTCTGTTTTTAAGTGTCTGTTAAGTTAATACTAAAATAACTTCGCATGTTCCAAAAAGATTAAATAGGACATTTTAAAGGTAAGATAGTTTGATATACAATGTTATTATTTATACACCTAATTAAAACTAATATAGAAAAGTCTGATACATATAAACAATTGCCGTTACCAGAGTTAAAGTAATATATGGTACATCTAAACAAGGCTGTCCAATTTATTCTGGAAGCGGAATGTAATACAACATGTTAGCGCGCAAATTGAATTGCATTGACAGACCCCCACTTAGTTTAGATAGGCTTGATCTATAAAAATTTTTTTTCTAATTTATGATCTAATCTATACAAATTAATAACAAAATCAATAATTAAAAAAAAAAAAATATATAGTTTAATATTGGTTAATAATCCCAATTTTTCGTTATTTTCAGTAATCAAAACGTTAAATTTTAAAATTAAGAATATACATGACTGGTGATTTATAAGATGAAACCATTGATTATCGACTAAACATAAACATATATTTGATTTCCATTGAAATGTGAACTATACCTATTCAATGCACAATACATTAAAAAATGATTGTAAATCTATATGATATATAGATATATTAAATAGTAGTGATATTTTACCAATATTTAAGTATCGTTTTGTAAGTACTTTAGAATATATATTCGAAGTATTAGTGTATTATAATACGTCAATACAAAAATTTAAGTTATTCCTTGACGTGCATATTCAAGCTTCAATATCTTAATGTGATCTGTTTTAACTAATATTTTAAACAGCAGAAAATTTGTTATCATAAATACATAATATCCTACCTACTTAAATACGTTTTCTCTGGCACTTTAAGGTTAGTATAACTTATCAATTAACTAAAAAACGAGTGTGTTCATATACGGTTTTAATATATGTTATAGATACCAACATCAATGAATAAAACAGTTACCTAAGCGTACTATAATAGTATTACTATTATCATAAGATATAAGAAAATTATATTTGCTAGATTCAAAATAGTAATTATGCCTAATTTATACAATTATATACGTACATATAAAGATAAAAAAAAACTATACTTTTTTTATTATATAGTTAAAAAAACGACTAAAAAACAATGCATTTATGTCATGTAAATATAATATGACATAGATTTTCGAGAACATTTGTATAATTTTACATATTATTTAAACAACATTTTTCTTATGTTAATCCAAAAACTGGTGCAATATATTGATTAATTTGTATGTATATTTCAAATATTATATCCTATTTATATTGTGTGTTTACCACAATTACTAGTATTACAATTGTATTAGATGCTCATACAATTGGTCGAAAAACATCAGGAAACGACAAGCATTCGACTGTTTGAAATGATTAATTAGTTTTATGTCAAATATATTACACAGCCATATGGTAACCCAATGGTGATGGCCATACCGTAAGGAAAGGATATGTGAACATCTGCTCACCAACGTGATAAAGAAAAAAACCATACAGACCTATAGACATTTTCATATTTTATGGTCACGTTAATTTTTACCGCTGACAGCTGAACTTCCCAATACTAAGTCCGCAACAACGAATTTTAAATAAAGTACGGTACACACGATATTTTATCGTTATAGTTATACATGAGAATAAACTGATGTTCATTGACTGATTTTTTTTTGTTCGCACCATAGTACATTGTCATAACTCCTACAATACCACAGTCATAATAATATGTTGAATAACAATACCGCCTTATACATTTTCAACCAATGAATAAGAAAAGATAACCAACCGGCCGTTAGCTATAATTTACGTTGATCTCGGGACTATGACCCCCGAAAAATACCTTAAATCACCATCCCCTAAAATATTGGATTACGATAGAAATATACCAAATAAAACAGAATGAATTTAAGACACAAAAATGTATATTAAATATTATTATTTTCCAAAAACTGTTGTGACGTAATAATTTTATTGAAAATAAGCATAATCATAAATAATATTAACAAATAAAAAAAAAATTTAATTTGAATTTAGCTACCGAAATATAAATTACCTCTATGTATATACGTCAAAATGTCACTTGCCAACGTAAATTTTATAATTTCCATTGTTCAATAGATTTAACTTTTAGTGATTTAGCGTATCACATACTATGTCAACCATATAATATGATACTGAGATATTGAGATAGCCTTCTGAATGTCGGAAACGATTTAAATTCAATTTTATCCCAGATTTTATACACATGAGGAATCTATATGCAAACAGTGTCAAGAACTTAAGATAAAATCATCCACGAACCTTCCTATTGTTAATGTCTTAACAAAGCAACCCTCTAGATTTACTAGGGTATGACAAACGTATTTTCATAATATATACGTAGATAGATATTTTTAAAAGAAAACGTTTTGTGGCTGTGTTGCTTTTTCACAATGAGAAGTAAAATAAACTCTTATCGTCAAAATTAATATTTCTTTCATAACAACAGTACAATAATATTACTCTACATGTTACCATATGAAGATTTTATTAAGAACAAAAGTACGATTATTTATGAACTAACTTTATGATTGTACATGAACACGTTATATATTATATACAATACCTATATAACACTATATAAACAAATATATTGCATTCGTTGTATCTACATTATTAATATAACGGAAGTTGTTTTATAATTTTATTTTATTACATAGATTAGGTTAGGTTAGGTATACATATTTAAATAATAAAGAATACGATATTTATCCAAGTAATATATTTTTTATTCTAATTTTCTTGACGTTTATTATTAACACGTATCACATTGATAACTATGATTATTTTCAAATATACTAAATTAAAATGTAAACTTAATCATTAGTTGTGTTATAACTATTACATAAAATAAAATTTATGCAAAAAGATAATAGACTAAACAATTTCTATACTTCGAATTTTCATTTGCACATTAGTCAATACTTATTGCATTATTACTGTTATTCTATCAAACTGTTAAAGTTTCTGACATTTTATACGAAAATATTATCGCATGAAAACAAAAACATTAGTTGATAAATGATAACAGCTGTTATACTGTTAACTAGTTGAATATCCATTGTACTACAAATTCTTATATTTAATAATAATGATATTACCTATAAACAGCTAAGTTAGACATTAATCCATAATTTTAATGACTTCCATTAGCAAATAATTAGTTATTATTTGTATAATCATAGTAACTACATTTGGCAAATTTTCCATCCGACAATAAAAATAGCAAATTAACATTTTAAAATTGAATTATTTTATAAATCCAATATTATAAACTTATAACTAATTAATAATTTATGTACATAGTTTTAATAATAATTTAAATTGTAAAAAAATATAAAATCTTATATTAACTCAATACTCAAATGCATATTGTTGTAATCGTAAATTTACGCATATATATTTATCTTTTATATTTATATTATATATATATATTTATCAATACCTATTCAATATATTAAATTTCTTTGTTATAACAAGTTAATTAGATGAAACTACTGTATTTACCTAATTTATTTTACATTTAACACTGTAGAACTATTACAATATTAATACCATTAAACATTTATTTTGAAAAAGTCATTTAATGAAGAGTACCACCTACCTATAATGATTAATTAAAATGTTTTCATGTCACGGAAGTTAAAAAACCTTTTGTAATAATAAATTACATACATAAACACAGTACTAAAAATAAATGTTAGTTCTCCAGTACAAGGTATTTGGATATATCTAATTATGTGTCTTACATTTTTAAAATGTTAAATATCTTAAAAGTAAAACATACAAATGCATTCATATTTTACTCTTACACCACAAAATGAGTTTATAAGTACTTAATACTAATAAATCAACCACCAAAAACCCAAAAGTCATAATTACCAAAGTAATTTACCTACTTATATGTAACTAACAAAATAATAACGCATTTTAACAATCCCTGATAAAAACGTACTTTCACTTCTAGTTTCATTAAAACTCACTTTTCACACTAGTTGATACTCGCACGTTACACATGCGTCTTCGACATACATATACACACTACCTATATATACGTATATACATATACCTATATACACATAAGAAAATTTTTCCCACATTTGATATCAGTAAGTAGTATCTACTATAAATATTATAATAAATAATGGTCAATAAATATGCAATCACCTTTTCACCTCGATGTTTGTCATGGATGTAACAATATTTTAAAAACATAAATCGATTTGCAGTCAAACACAAAATAACTTTTGTATAATCTTTCCTTGTTTTTCCTCACTGTTCGTTCAATCAATTCCAAATGTATTTTTTCAAAAACCTCAGGTCGTGCGCAAATCATCGAGTCGATGATTCTTCAATTTCAATCCTTTAGTCCGTTAATACGTTTCATCATTGTTTTTTTAAAAACCGTTATCGAATGCTACTTTCTCCGCTTAAAATCCAATACTCAGACGTTTATCGTCAAAAATTCAATCAACCATTACCACCAGGATAATATCATGTTTTCTAATAAGTACACTTTCAAAAGAAAAGCATTTATATCATAAACCGTACAGTTACCGTGCACGTTTATTTAAAAACAAAATTAACGGGAAATCAAATATATAATATTTGTACCATAACAAGTGACCGTATCGCCAATGACTACAGTGATGACGATACGGCAACAAACTGTCGCTAAAGATATCGTTTTCGACCAAACGTTCCGGTCTACGTGACAAGCAGTGGGTAATCGATGACGCGCACATGTAACATCATTATGGTAATAATTCAGTGTTTGTTGTTTGAAAAAAGTCGATGCCGAATACATTATATTAATAGTATGCATACTTCACTGGTAAACACTCGATATCTCTGGACAAAACTAACTTTTTCTTCTAACGATAACACGCTTTTCAGTTTTTCTTGCTCTAAAAACAAAAAACCTACGTAACCTGTGGCAATACACTCCGGGTTAGAACGATATCAGCTGTGCCAGTACGTGCTCATATGGTGTATACCTAAAAGGTATCGTGTACCTATATTATACGATGATAGGTAACGTATAATATTGTAATTTATTACGATGTAGGTAGGTAGGTACTCACTGTTGAAGTACAATATCTTCCTGGTGGAGCCGAGTCTGCGGATAGGTGACTTAAACGCGGACACGTCCGCCTCATCGATGCCACCGATCAATTCTTCAGCGCACAGCATTTCGCCAAGGAACCGAATGGCGACGGTTGTGGCGGCTAAATGTACGTACGAAATCCGCTGACCGAACGCCGGAACAGTGTACGCGCACGTTAGTGCGCGCGTACTCGTTTGCCGCACTCGTTTACCGACAGCCCGCGGTCGGTACTGCCGTCGTCGCCGTCGTCGCAATCACCGCGAAATTCATGGCGCGAAACAAATATTTACGTCTACGGTTTGCGAAGATCTCGAGATTATACACGCGAAAACCAGCACGGTTTGCGTACGAAATCGGCGCAACAGGTGTGCAAATGGAAAGCAAAATAAAACGGAATAAAAACACCGAATCAGAGCGGTTACACTTACTACCACCCGGCTTCTGCAGCGGGTGAACGACGACGGCGACGGCTGCTACTACTGCTGACAGAGACCGTTTTTATACCTGCGATGACGACGACGAGCGTTTCGCGGTGGCAGCTGGCTCGAGACGAACTACTACAAACACGACACAACGGACGCACTCTAACGCACAGCGATTATTATTATTTCACACACGCCGGCGAAACGATCGGATTCTTTACGACGAGGACGAACGCACGCGCGCGCGAGAATAATAGTAATAAAAAATAAAAATAAAAAATAAAATAAAAAAAATAACCCAAGATTGTAGGAAACCAGTTATAACCTGGACGGTGGCCGTGCGGGCTCTGCAGTTTGCTCGGTCGGTCGCTGCATGGTTGCCGCGGTGTTGTAGTCGGTTATACAGTCGGGGAGCGGGAGCGGACGGGCGTCAGGGAGACTGTGGACCGCGAACGGCGTAGCGCCATCTGTCGGCCAGCTCACGTGCCTCCCGGACTCCGAACACGACAGAAAAGCGGAATAAAAAATTGTAATAAGTAAAATAAAATTATTATTTAACCCACGACGTGATCATTATTCGTATAAACGACAGTCATTTTTTTTCATCCGTTTTCTTCCCGTCAACGATGTCGCGGACAAACCGCGGTATCTCTTAAAATGGTCGTTCAGAACGCGGTATATCCCGTACCGAACCATTTTTAACGTTTTTTTAATCTTTTTTCCCTCCGCGCGCGATGTGAACAAAACAAAACATAATATTCTCATCCACAAATTTCGCACGCGAATAACTGCAACGGGACCGAAAACATAGACGTATAATATGATAATAATATAAGTACACGACGCCAGTTTTCTTATACCACTTCGGACGATTCCAACAAAATATTATAACGTAAATTATTATACGTGCGTATTTCGTGTTCGTGGACGGCGGAGATTAGCGAGAATAGATTTTTATGCGTATATACACCGTAACATTACCTATATGGCTGTACATACCGATGTAATACTGCATCGCGATGTGAGACAAAGGAATCCGTCGACACTCTACTGCAGGTTGTGTGCGAGCGTAAAATTCAATTTGAATTATTTCGGGTTTCACTATTGAATTTCAGCTGTATATAACTATACTACACTTCAAACGGAAAATAAATACGCGTGGAATTAATTCGTCTTAACGCGCGTAACCGATAAACATCGAGTTTTAATCGGTTTGTTATAATGTAAACGACCGTATTTATTTTTTCAAGTAAAGCATTCCATAAACCGTTTAAATCCTAATGGAAAATATGAATAACTCCGTTGGTAATAATTTCAGACATTATTTATCCTACCTGCCGTATAAATACAAACAATCGCTTGTTTGCCATCCACGTAGTTATAGCTGACCAGAGTCCCCCGTGATTTAAAAGCAGAATAATGACGTCCAATCGTTTCAAATACATCCATATATATATATATATATATGTATATAGGCATATAGCCCTGCGAATAAAATGCATGAGTAACTATTGTTTATTAAATTATAGTTGGTCGCCGGTCGATCAGAGAATACGAATTTAAATACTTCCAGATCGAATAACGTTGCTGTTGTAATGAACGTGCAATTTTTTTTTCTTTTAAAAAACAAGTTATTATTTATTGTATACTGTGCTTCAACTACCTGTATGAATTTGCTTAGCGTTGCTATTTTAAAATCTGGTTTAAATTACAAAATAATTTTTGAATGATAGTCCTAAAATAATAACGAGAGCTCATTTGTAACAAACGATAATATTATTATTGTTACTTGATGACTTTTGCACCATGGTCCACCTTAAAATTATGTACCTATAATACATGATGTAATAACAAAATAAAAATATCTGATAAACATGACGATGTGTAATAAACAAAATAAAAACAATAATGAATTAGTATAACAAGTGATTGTTGAAACAAATTTGTATTAGGACATTTATATATGCGATTAAAAAGATATAACCTGGAATAATAAATATTATATTGTAAGACTTTAGTAAAAAAGAATTATTCATTTATAACAATATTTATTGAAATAAATAAATAATTCAATCATAGAAATATAAATATTATTAGTGCATAGAAAATCATAATAAACTGTTATTATTTAGATATAAATACCTAGTGTATAGTGGAAAGTGCATTGTGTATAACGTAGGACTAAAACATGATACATGACACATGTACTACTAAAATACTATCATAGAGATTAAAATATTTAATACGCAACTATGCGATACCTAACGTATTTTGGTGTATTATTTGTAGTGACCGCATTTATTGTATTTATTATGAATTGATTAAAAATATTCTAAATAGTTATATGTACTTATATGTATAACTAAAACAAAAAGTGTCCTATAACGTTTATCTATATATAGTCGCAATACATTAACAAATAATCTCAAAATGAAAAATTACATATTTCTCTTTAGTCTTTCATTAAATTTCAGACAACTTTTATACAGAAGTCTTTTGTACTAAAGTGCTAATTTTGATTTCGAAGGGGTATACTTTCCATTTATGTTTACATCATGCTGAGAGGCGTTATAAATATGCAGAATATATAAATCCTGATGTTTAATCAGATATTAATTTTCAGCACAATATTTATCGACACAGTATTAAACGAGTTGTTTAATCTCATTTATTAAAAAATGCAAATATATTACGTAGAAAGTGGTAAAAACAAATAATAATATAATAGTTGGAATTTAAATTTAATACATATTCAAAATAGATTTCTGGATTACTAATTATTAGTGAATAATATAATATAATATAATATAACCATATAATAGGAAAAGCTATTCGGTAAAATGTGTCAGGAAGTATCAGCTGATCAATAATACGCAATTCAAAATAATTAGACCGACTACTTAGACAAAAAATTTTTATTTTAATTCAGTAAAAAAATTAAGCACATCGCTGGTGTTCAATTCGAATACACGTTGTTTAATTATTATTATAATTAAGTGTTTCTATTTTAATATTATTTAAAATATTTTCTTTTCTTAAAAGGATACAATTTTTTCACTATTTGTTGATTAAACAAAATGTTCTACGCACCAAACCTACACGTTCGTGGAAGAGACAACGAAGAAAATATGTCTAATGCATTTTATTATAATAAGACGCCGAAGATATGAAACTAATTTTAAACTTATAAAAGACAAATTTAACAAACAACAACGTGTTATGTGAAATACGCAAGTTTGTATACATATTATTATATTTACATTTTTAGCATGAACAATATAATTATAATTAATAATCAGAAGGGTATGTTTCACATTAAAAATGAATTTAGTTTTTTAGCCAGATTAATGATAAACATCTTATATTACCGTTATAGCTTGAACTTCAGAAAAAAATTGAATGTATTTAGTACATATACGTATATATATATACTGCATAGGTAATTATAAATTTGTATCGAAACTTATAATAATATATACATAATACATACATTTAAGTACATAATTATAAAAGTAAACAAGTTATGCTGTATGAATGTCATTCGTAAATTTAAACGAGTACGAGATGGCAGAGGATTACAATGATAATTGATGTCCAATTGAATAAGAGTTACATATATTATGCAAAAAACATAATTGAACGTAACCAAACCAATTGAGCTTAAATAATTATACACAGGTAAAAAGGTGTATACTAATTTTTTAAGTATATTAATTGAAACACACAGATATAAACATATACAATATATTTGTGTGTGTGTATGTGTCTAATAAATAATAATGAATGCTTACTTTTAAATTTTAATGGTCGAATATTTGGTTGAAAATGTACAACAATTGCACTAACTTAACGAAGTAATTAGTATCAATTTCATTTCACAAGCACGTATTATGAATACAGTGAAAAAAATGAGCAATTACTTATGTAGACTGATATTAAAAAATAAAACCACTGAGGAGACAAAGTTATTAGAGTTGATGATATCATAATATTCTTCTGTTATACAATTTCTAGAAATTCAAGGTTAAAAAAAACCACATCTATAAACTGTACCGCAATAATGTCACGGGATTTCTATAAAATACTCTGTTTTCCTTTTGGATATTTTCCGTTTTTATCAAAGGATCGTATTCAATTCCTCGTTTTCTTATGTTATAAAACTGCATTAATAAAAATAGATATTTGGTGAAATACTAAAAAACCATAATCGCTAGCTCGATTATATAATCTATTATTTTCATAATATTATATTCATCTTAATGACTTAACGTGCATCTCTTAGAATTGTTAAAACATGCGAATTAGCAATTTTGCATTGGAAGTGGGCAAGAGATGCTTTGTTATGTTTAACGACAGATAAAAGACGGATTATAGTTGCGTGTTTTTTCTTAGACTATACGTGTTTCTACGCCAAGCGCAAAGACAACATTTAAATATTTACGAGCTTATATAAGTGTTCAATTGATTTTAACAATTCCACCGATATAACCTTATACCCTGATACCTATTTATAGTTTATACCGACATTTTTTCGATTAAAAAAATTAAAAACTCTCTATTTCTGTGTATACCTACAGTTGCACATAGTACATAATCCACATATTATATACATTTAAAATATTGATGCTATAAATAACTTAAATAGGAAATGTTGACAATTGGAAATAAATGTCGTTTTATTTACTCAATTATATAACAATAAAAAATGACTATTCATTCAATTTATAACTGTTTCAAATGGGTCAGTATTAAGGCTAAAATAAACATTTCACAAGCATATAATAATCACCAACATTTCTTTATAATTATAACCATTAGTATGTATGTTGTATGTATTTAACAAATATGCATTACATGTATAAATAAATAATTTTAAAAATAATCAGTTTATTGCAATCAATTTCATTAGAATTTAATATTCGTATTGTAAAATATTAAAATCTGTTTGCTCAGTTCATTCAGGATGAATTATTATAGAAATTCATGTAGTGAAATTTTACAGTTGCAGCTAGATAAAAATAATTATAATCAGAATAACAGTTTGAATACCAAGAGTATTTTTTTCTAATAGAGTATTAATACTATATTATACTGTATCTGAGTACTGCATTATAACATAGGTTTCCTATCAGTTTAATACAATATACCTATATATTATTATAATAGAAATATGTACAAAGATATTTTAACTTTAAGAGATTTTTAAACGAAATTTTAAAATTTACTGACTAGTTCTAAGTAGACTCTATTTACTATAGGTATATTATACACAAAATCTGGTCAGGGAAGTTTGCTGTTTATACATTATTTTACATAATAATATTTAATTATTGTACTCATATAGTATATAGTCTCAACACATTTTCTTTGTTTATGTTTATGACATCTTATTTCAAACCAATTACCTATACAAAAATAATTTGTTGCAAAATATGAAAAACCTACGTCACGATTTTACAAATTATTTGTTAAATAGTGTTCATTTGTACGTGTTTGTATAAATTGGTTAATTATTGGTTAAATAATATAAGAAGTATGTACTTTGTTGAACTTAGGTTAACTCATTGCGTGTATAGGGTTAGAACTTTTTTTATGAACTAGTTTACCAATCAAAAAGAAAAAAATTATATCACATAAGAAAATAAGGTTCCATGGATATTAAAATTATGCATCTACTCCTACTATGGCTGTTATATAATAAAGTATGTCATAGTAGCGAACAAAGTCCGTGACGTCACATGATCGAAATTAAATAAATTATATAAAACTGTGATAATTTTTATGATTTGATGATAAGACTATCAATGTATATTACTAAAATAGTTTACAATATTTTAATAACCCAAATAATTGATCATTATACATATTTTATAGTTGTTAATTGAAATAGTTATAATATAGTTACAATATTATACTCCAATATTAATTACGTAATTTATTATTGTTTGTTATTATTACACATAATTTAATAATTTATAAACATTATTTGTGCAACCTAATTAGACTAAATCCAAAACCAATATGAACAATGCGTACACCAATAAAAATATATTTTCATTCAAATGTTGGATTATGTAATTAATTCGAGAATTTCGAAATTTTGCCTTTGGTCAGCGAGTTATCATCAATAACCATACAAGAATAATGTCAGGAAAATAATATCAGCTGAAAATTTATAAAATAATAATAGTATATAAGTAAGTAAATGGTACGGCGTAATAAACAAGTAAAATTGTTTAAAAATGAATAAATTAACCAATATTTTGTGTTTTTTTTTCGGCGTATGAAAAATTTGAAACATTTGAATATATATTCTATAATTGAGAATATATAGATGTAATAATATGCAGTAAGCAATACAGTATACATGACAGTTATAACATTTCAAGGTAAACAAGAAGAGAAGGTGCCTATTATATAAATCATGGTTAATGTATATAGTATAAATACATTAGTAATTTTTTTTCAGTTGAATTGTTCACTAAAAATTATTTTAGAATAAATAATATTTGAAGTATTACCATTATAGTTCTGTAAATATTAAAATAATATGGTTAACATTGTCCATATAATGTTCAAGCAGTATTCACCAAATCCCTAAGATAACATCAACGAGAGTAGGTACAAAATATAGAACAATGAAATTCTATGAGAATAACTAATGAAAATCGTATATTATACTTCACGTGGGAACATTTTAACGTAAAATCAACTTATAATATATAATAATATTTAAGTATATTCTCGTCCAGTGTATTTATGTAGTTACTCGGAGTTCTCTGACCCAAACACATTTTTAGGAAAATTACATTTTTTTCTTCATGTGTAATACTAATATACAATATACCAATATTCAATGACAATATTTTTATACCAGCTATATAGGTAAGTATATTAAAATAAACGAAAGACTATTTTATTTTCAAGCACACTTTTTCCGAAAATGGTATGACTAATAGACATAGAATATGTATGTAGTAGAATATTGATGTGTTCGTGTACACCATTATGAGTAAATTTAATAAAATACAACACTGTTGGTTACGTTAATCTGGAGAGAAATAATCCTGTCAGCGTTTGACAGTTCATCGTCGTCTCATTTAACCATAAATGTCTCGTCTCGTCATTATCGGCTTAAGTATAGGTTCATTATATTATGCAGTGGCAAAAATATTATTATTTCACAAAGTGCCTACGTCGTCGTCGCCGTTCGTTAAGATTTGTGTAAAATACGCATGTGTGTCCAATTTCCAGGGCCATATGTTTAGTCTGACTTATCATTATTATTAACTACAAACTCGTTTTAAAACAAGACCGAAAATCTAGAACAATTGAATAAACCACATTACGAATTATCCAAACACAATGGTTAACCACATCATTCCAAATCCGATTAAAGGATCAACGGTTTGAATTTAATCAATTTTCCATTAAAACTATAAATTATTATTACTTATTATATTATATAGGTACGCGCGATGCTGTGCTGGTATTCCGAAATAATTTTATCATCCCAGTATATTTAGCATAATCTACACTAAAATAATGAAAAGTAGATTGTTTTAAGTATATGAGTATTAGTTCATAAAATACATTAGTACATTTTAGTACATTTTTAAGAATAATCTGGTTGCCAGATTCTGGCATTAATATTATATGAAATGAGGTTTAAACAATGTACGTGCGCTTAATGTTTTAACTTCTATTTTTGAATACAATATATATGAGTATCAATATGTACCTATTGTATCTATTCCGCTCTATTTAATAAGATTCATGAAACAAACGAAATGAATATTATGCAAACAATAGAATTCTGTACTTAACACACAAAAGTACAACATTATAATCAGTGGTCGGTGACGCATATACTATAAGACATTTTCTCTGGGGTTGTTAATAAATATTTATTAAAATATTACCCAAGACATTATATTTCCGTTTACTTGGAATTAAGATAATATATTCCTCCGTAGTCATTTACAAATAATATTACACTCTCAGTATACGAAACATATTCCGGACATAAAATAAATTCATCAACCTCTTACGTACCTCTTAAATAATATGCCACTGAAATACTTAAATATACATCGCCAGAGCTTATTAGTTTAACTATGATTCAATTAACATTGAATCATATATATATATATATATATATATATATATCACGTTAAAGCTAAACTAATTATAATGTAATCAAAATAGTGAATATTGATTATACATTATGTATGGCCAAACGAATCATTTTCAAAATTGTTGTTAACTTTTTTCCTTTTTTTCATTTATTATGTTAATCGTTATAGTATACATATAGGTATAGTATACATACTATAACCAAATAAAGTTATTCATAACATGGTAATTATTACCGTGTTATGATTATGAATAACTTTATTTAGTCTAGGAACAGTTTTGATGGCAATTTTTAACAATGATAATAATATAATATTTGCTTTTCATTAGTTAAACTAATAAAAGCATTATGTTTTATTTCACTTTTTAAATTATACTCGTGTAATTAAGTTCACCATGAATATTGTTTACATTGGTATGAGTATGTAATTAAAATAATATATTGTAAAATTCTATTGCACTTATTCACTATTGTATACATTTAAATACTGCATATTAACATATTACTTCTTTACTTTGATAATAACTATGAATAATATTATTGTGTTATTTTTTAGAGCATACGAAATTACAAACGCATTGCATTTTAAAATCCAACACCATGGTTCAATTTCGAAAATTGTATTCGACACCGTTTGTATAATTTCAATACATAATTTTAACTAATTACCTATATATTTACATGGATACACAAATATATTATACATTTATACATGTACATCACATAGGTTTTTTATTCTCGCGTGATCGATCATGAACACATAACATAACGTATATCAGTTAGTAGGTCATCTATAGTGATGGTCGAATTTCAAGAAGACTAGAGTGATACAACTATTTAAATATCGATTATAATAGACTTAATGTTTAGTTGTAAGATCTTACGAGAGAAAGGTTTAAACATATACAAATTGTAAGTACTTATAACTTATGTTTCAAAATCCATGATACAAAATACCGGCAATACCTATAATTTTATACTCGCGACAAAAACAAATAAACGGGACTAATATAGTCGTACAATCGACCATAAGAGTATTATAATCAAGTAAACTCGGATACTGTCACAAAAAAGAACCCTATTTTAAACAAAGCTACGTGTTATATACTTATAAAACTTATTTCGTGGACTTCTAATAAAAAAATACCAATTTTCTATGGTTTCAGAAGGTGTAGCAATAGTTTTTAGATTGTATAATAAAATATGTCACTAAATATTCGTTACACCAACACAATTTCAGAACACCAAAATACTGAAAATTGTAATAAAATATGATTTTGGAAAACATTTAACAAAAGTTCACGATTAATTAATCACATTTTATTGAAGATTTAGAGCATTCGCATATCATGTATATGACAATATATAAAATAACATGTTCTGACTGATAGAAGGAATCATTAAACGGACCGGGCTGAAATTTTGCATGCAGATAGCTAATATAATAAAAAAATCCATTAGAAAGAAATTTCTAAAATTTAATCCCTAAGGTGGTTAGAAGGAGTAAAAAAGATAAAACTGAAAAAATCATCTAGCCAGAACCGCTGAAGTTTTAAGCATACATTTGATCCTCATTAATTATTTATAACATTGAACTTGGTGTTATTTGCAATCATAATTCATTTAAATATATTACTACCAAATAAAACTCCGAGAAATGTCAGATAACGAAAGTTAGTATTGTTATAATTTTATCATGTTTACAAAACATAGCAAAATTGCAAATCATAAAAAATATAATAATAACACTATCAATACGTTTATTGTTTTCTTTCTAGTATCTACACTAATTTTTAGATAATAATTTGAAATGTGTTATCATTCTAAATAACTAATGACACCTATATATGTTACTAATGAATCATCATATACCGTATTGTGTTACCAAGGTTGAAATTAAATCGAACTTTGACTTATATAAAACGTATCGTAATGGGCTTTTAAACAGGATTAAACTCCATTCCATCAATAAGATCTATTATGAAAATAATTATTTTAAACTCAGTATTTTATTATAAACATGCCACGATATGTCGATATAGGTACTATAATAATTAATAAGTAATACGAAATATAATTAAAATTGAAATTCAATGGTATTCCTATATTATACAACCTGTATAAAGTTATAGTCCGCACAACTAACAAAATGAATACAATAGGGAGCTTGTTTGAATCTCAATGAATTAACATGATAACAAGCGTTTATACGGTTGAAATAATCTTGACGATAATTCGCACCTGAATGAATGATGATTGATATTTCTACACAATTTAAGAACTTATGATTCGACGTAACCTCATACGAAAAAAATCTTTTTTTTTTATTTTCAAAAAATTTTCAAATACTTAATAAAATACATACGCGTACAAATTGTTCTGCACGAAACGACATTTGCTGACCAACTTCTTTGGCAGGAATGCAACACACGAAAAACCCACTGGCGACGTGTGCCTATACACACACATCGATCTTGCCAGGCTGTTTACGTTTATACATTTAATGCGGCTGAATTGAGAAATAAAATGACATCGAATTAGCAACAAATCTACTCTGTATATGCGTTGGATTCGTTCGAATATTTACCGGACGCTTAGGTTATTAAATATAACATTATACCATTACGGCATTACTCGTCTATCTACAGTACAGCCTATGTATTATTTTATAGTCATCGGCAACGATCTGCAAGAGGTTAACGCCCTGTGCACCACAACAACACTTCCAAATTCCGCAGTCTAATTTTATTTTTATATTAATTCATCTAATTAATATATGTACCTTGCAATACGTACACGCATATCCGTGGCGTTAAAATAAATCAATTATATTCCACGGGGGACTTCTAAAGTGCACCAAACAATGTTTGCGTCGTGCGGTTAATGTTTACCCAACAATAATAATTCGTCCTTTCTCCACGCGATGTACAATATAATATACCGCATGCAACAACGTAATTACTATACACGAGCTATCGGTAAAGAAAGAGATTCAGAGAAAGAGAGAAAAAGAGTGAGAGAGAAAAAAAGAGTTAAAAGTACAGTTTATACACAGCGCAAATCATTTGGATACGTATAAATGTGCATTACTAACGCACGTGTACATATTAATAATAATAATAATAATAATAATATATAAGTAGGTACATCGCGTATGTTATATTCGCGTACGCACGAAAAGTCCTGGAGGTCATTAATCACCAAGTTTTATACTCTTAGAACAAGTACATAATATACACCCACAGTAATTTAAAAAATAAATTATTTCCAACGACGTAAACGTAGAATTATTGTACACAAGCGTATTATAAGCATTAGATCAATAAATCGATAAATTATTCAACGCTTTCACGCATACGTGGTATGTATAATTTCTTTGCATTTGGTTTGTTGTTTATCTGTAGATACGTTTTCGATTCATTTCAGAACGCAGTAGGTACTTAACACCTATACATCTAATATAGTATACCCAACTATAGACTAGACGATAATACTTTATTTAAAATCGCCAATCGTTTTATTTTTGCGAAATGATAAAATTAAAATACTAAAAAACGATCGTTTTCTGCAATCAAATAGAAAATAAGCAAATCATCTTAACATTAAGTATACAAGGACTGTCGTAAAGATTCATTTGAAACGTTTTATAACCACACCGTACAGTTACTAATTTATACGTGTATATTATACAGCCGACCGTCGTCTGTTCTCGTTATAAAATACGCACCTGGAAATTAATTGACACATCATAATATTATAAAACAGTTTCTAAAGTGCGTAAAACGCGTTTTGATTAATTTTTAGCACCTACATAACTGCAGACGGAACCCGAATCGATATGAACCGGATAAAAAAGAAAAAACTCGTTTCTATCGAAAACACTTCTTGCAACCGCATATACGCCGCGGTCGTATTGACCATTAACGCGCGCTCGTACATGGGTTTGAATATCAACGAATGAATACCGATCGCGTTGAACCGGGAGCACCCCATACCCGTCGATTTGTCCCTTTGTTCCGTGAAAACGCGCGCGCTTTCGACGATATTGTTTGACGATGACGTGCATTAGAGGGTGCGCGACATTTCTTACATTCAAACGACGTAATGGACGCTGATTTGCGCTATAGACGTAGGGTTACTCGGGGGATGAAACCGTATACAGCACACATAAATCTCGTACATATATACACGACGTATATGCTGTATAGTGCATAATATAATATTATATACATACACACTTTTTTTAGCGAATAAAGAAAAGAATAAGAAAAAACCCGTCCCTCCGACGACTGTTATTATTGTGATTATTACTATTATTATTATTATTATTATTATTATTATTATTTTACACTTCGTATACAAGTAGGACGTGCCAATTTCGCGCTCGGCGCGTACAACTATATATTATAATATACACAGACCATTGCATCGCATTTTTTATCTATCCGAAAAATAAATCTAGCTCAACGATAATGCAGAATAATAGTGTATATAATAATATTATGTAGGCAGTCATTTCCTTGCCTGAACGGCGATGACGACGCGATACGCCTACTCCGGTAGAGGTTCCCGTCGAATTCGGTTCCTTTAATTACACAGGTATACTAACTATGCTTGTATATATATTATAATATATAAGTACACGTCCGATTACCGACCCGACGTAAACGCGGTCAAACGCAGCTCATGAGCCGCGTGGATAACGTATATACAATACCTCGAAGAAACTTCCACTGGAAAAAAAAATGAAAAACAAACAAATACCGTGGAAACTCATTTCGGAGACCGCCTCTGTTCCCTTCCCCGTTCTCGTCACACCTCGTCCACCCGTTTGCGCTGATGACTCGAATCGATATCATAAAACGCTTTATCGCCGTTTTAACAAGATTATATTGATGGTTGTCGTTTGCTCGCGTTTATTACATATCATCGCCTTTTACACGAATTTGAACGTATCCGGCAAAGTCATCGTTCCGTCCTCGTCCAATAACTTATCATTATTGCACAAACGATGCCGGTGCCACTCGTATGCTTCGGACCGATTCAAGTGTGTTCGCGTACAAAGAAAACACAATAGATTCAAAAAGTATTTATAGAAAACGTTATGTACTTGTATATATTATTTAAATTTTAAACGAGTTATGCCGGTTATCTAACGAATATTCTCTGTACAATCCGTAGCAAAAAAAAATAAAAAAGATAAAAAAAAAACCGCCAAATTGTACGCCTGCTACGCTACGTCGAAATCGATTTCTGTTTACGAGCAGTTTGTTCAGTTTAAATTATTTCAAATAATTCTGTTTTAATATAAAACGGAATATCGAATGCGAATAACGAGTACCACCGAGTTAACCGAAAACACGCTTCCTGCCTCATCCTACAGGCTTTCACCGCGACCGCAAGCACACGGAGCATTGTTGTTGTTCATAGAAATGCTTTTACTCGAAATAAATCGTTTCTTATGTGCAAACGTAGTTGTTATATTATCATTATTATTATTATTTACCGATTTTATTCGAGACATTGATGTTTTTTGCCTCTTGATTCAGACAATAGTATAGATTGTAGAGGGTAAGTACATATTTCAAATTGTCTCGTCCGATTTTACGAAATGCAAATGTCGATTCAACGCCCGACGGTATTGAATACGATATTTTTGTCTTATTCGAAAAGGTATTCTCTCTCTGTATCTCACCGTCTCTCTCCTCTTTCTCTCTCTCTCTCTCTCTCTCTCTCTCTCTCTCTTCCTCCATCTTTTATTTTAATAGATATAATTACGTGGCAATCAATGTGGACGACTGCAGAACTATCAAAAGAATCCGTCTGCAGCGATTATTTTTTTTACTTCTCCGTGAATAATTACTGTCGACAAGAGCAGTTGAAAATGATAAGTGGTTCGCTAAAAAAAAAAAAACAAATAACACCATTTATATACTATATAGGTACTTTATTCTGTACGTGTTCAATTAATAAACTTTAACTGTATGTACGCGAGGTACATTTTATGCGTTACACAATATACGCACATCCGTGTAGTGCATAAATTATATTTTTAACATTTTATCAAGTTCTACGTAGACGAATAATTATTAATAATAATAATAATAATAATAATATAATGTATAAACTCGATGGTTCGGTTCGCGAATATAGACGTTGCTGCTGGTAATGCATGTGGGCATTTTTAAGGTCATTTAAATTATGTACACTCTAAATTGAGCATCATAGGTGCTGTATAGTATATGCGTGTTGTACGGCGGAACGCTACGATGTGATGCTGATGAGTAAAACGTGCGATATATCACAATATTTGACCACGCCGCGTATGTTTACTGTATAATAATAATAATAATAAATTAATTTAGCAAATATAGTACATACTCATATACTTATAATTAAAATATACAATATAGTTTTGCAACTATGGAAATACTACACAATTATAAAGTTAGTAAATATTTAAATATAAGAGTATAATAATAATTATATAATGTGTGTGTATATGTAATTCTACATAATATAATATAATATATATTATGTTGAATAACATAATATTATATCTATTTTCTACGTGAAAACACGGCCGACATAATATTTTCCGTCGACGACGAATGTATATATCACACCCCGCTATAGGGATTAGTATTATTACAGTAACGGCCGCGGCATTAGCAGTTGATTACGTTTTTCCTGTCGTTTCACGTATAGCTATATAGGTGTTTGTGACATCGTTTTTTTTGACGACAATTTACCGCCCGCACTCACCCTTACCAATACGTCGCATTGTCCGTTTTCCCCATACACGTACCGCGATATTATGGCTAGACATTACCATTGATTAAATATACAATATATATATAATCAATGGCATTACTATATAAACGCTGCATTGTTCGACGTGTGTGTTACAACGGTTTCGCGCGCCTTCCAAACGGATACTATTTTCGTGACGATTTCCCCCCATAAACGGTACGCCGGTGAAATTTTACCAGAGGTTCCGTAGGTTGAAGGTTCAATAGACACCCCGCCCCACCCCCTATTCATTGTCTAGACACCCTACAGGTTTATCTTTTAACGTGTTCGCGTATATTTTATGTATATAATACAACCATCCGAAGTCTTTCTGCAGGAAAACAGGGACCTGAGACGAGGTAATGTTAGAAGCTCTAGTGACAATTATTTATTAAAGAGGTAATTTATACATGGCGTGTTAGCCGATGGGTATATATATGATTTCCTCATCGCGCTATTCGTGCTGTTTTATAGTTGCGTTATTATAATCTCTCGAACGTGCACGCATATTTTGTAACCGTTATTCGTATACAGAGAATGTCAATTGTCTTTGAACGGGCAAAAAAAAAAACCTTTATTTAACGGTTCTATATACCAATACGTGCGTTGATGGATGAAAGACTTGTAGAATTAATTAATATTGTACGATGTTAGTAAAAAAAAAAATGCAAAAACCGTCTCCATCCGCGTTTATATATATATAATATATATCATTATATATTCAATACAATTTGGCATCGATCTACATATAGATTCCTAGATTTCAGGGGAGTGGGGTTAGAACACCGGTATCAAACACACTGTTGCCTAGTATAATCAACGCGGCCTGTCTGTGGTTTTTGAATGTCATCGCCAGACCGTTACATTGTCAAGCTCGTTATTCAAGCGTTCGACTGCGGCGGCGGCCATCTCTCATCGATGTTTCACAGGATCGACTGTTGTTTTTTTTAAGTTGACGGTACGCGTGCTATCCGGAATGACTCGACAACGATGTAAACGTCGACTTTCCGACGAGAATATTATGTCTTTACGTTGGAAAAGATAAATCGATTTCGCAGAACTACCATTGTGCACCCTCCGCGAGGATAACGTATAGAAACCAATTGCTCCAGTGATTTTTCACGGGTAAGGGAAGGCGACGAAGTTGTATCAAAGTACAAAACTATTTTCTGTTACTACACCTTAAACTATAAAAACTTTACAACAATGACACCGTATAAAGGCGTAACGATGAGTCTTCCGGATAGGTTCGGACCGGAGGAAAAAACAATATAAAAATCACGAAAAACATGAAATATCCATACACACTTATCGGTCCAACAATACTATGGTGCAGTGGTTCCCAACAGATAGTCCGCGGGCCAATGTTGGTGATCCGCGATGGTGCATCAATCATGCATTATAACTTGAACGAGATTATTATCAAAAAAGAAACATTTCACTAGTTTTATATAAAGTTTGCAAACTGATGCGATGACTAATTCAAGAAACTCGTAGATGTGATTCAATTGTAATGAGTATTTATAGTCACAATAGTCACATAATAGTGTTGTATATACGCAAAAAGAAGGTATTTAAAAAGATAAATCGAATGAATCTTTTCGTATTGTATATTTTTTGAGACAATTTGTAAAAAATATTACTATAAAATGGCATTTTTTTTTTTTTTTTTTGCTCATAAACGCATTCTATAAAAATGGGGTCCTCGGTCCAATTCCAGTTTTAACTAGATATTCTTAGATATTCTAACTTCATATTAATCGGAAAACAATTTATTATACTACACAGACCCGTCGTTAATCGGAAATGCGCACGATTGTCCCACGCAGGATGATCGTCTCGTGGCTACTTCAACGACTTTCCTTGATAAACACGGTGGTTCGGAGAAATTTGCCTGCTAACTTTTACTCGACGCTGCACCAAACAGAATTCACGAATGCAAAACGCGGATAAAAATAATGGAATACAAAATAGTTTAACAACACACGTTGTGATCGGACTACGTGTTTATACATTTTTGAAAGCGATCCGTTGTAGATCGTTATCACACGTCCGCGCGTCCGCGCACATATTATTGTGCAGTAATAATTATTATTTCTTTATCGCTCCTTTAACCTCACAACAACTGCAACCGGTTGCAAGGCTATTGACAAATATTAATAATAATAATAATAATGATACTCACATTTCAATTTCGTAGGACGTTAATTATGTATTTTTTTCTATAGTCCACTTCGGATGGCGCCTTACGCTCAACATACATAAAGACTATCGTGGTTAGCGTGCCTTCAAGTTATTATTATTTAGGTGTGCTGCACCACAGAGCTCGGAGCGAATCGAACTCGATCGACCCCAACATCGTGTTCTTATAAATACCGTATGGTCTGTGTACATAATTATGAAATATGCAATACTTAGTGGTTCGTGTGTAAACTTATGGTAAAAAGACAAAGTAATGCTACATTGTTACTGCAACGATAGCTCGTCCCGAGTTACGTAATATTTTATAATATATACTCGAAGCGTTTCGTTAATCTCAGTCCCCGCACGGACATAATTGAAATCTCTCCATTGGTTCGGTTTTTTCGATGATTCCTGCAGTTGTCCTTTAGATTCTAGGTGAAACCAGGAAGCTATTAGTTTTACCATGATATATTTTTTTTACGCTTTTATTTTTATATTTTTTATGTCTATTTACACGATCATAAGAAGTTTTTCGTGGAAATGTTGTCTAGTTAATACTTCAAAGGGGGGAGGGAGATTTTATGAAAATCTTAATTATATTTTTAATAATTGCAAAAAATAAACTGACCCACCTATATTAAAGAATTGACCACGCTGCTATTAAAATCGTCCCGAAAAATCATTCGACATGGTTATTATTACTGTAATAATTACGTAAGACATTGCGGTAAGGCTATTAATATATGAAAGATAACTATAATTTAAATAATACTGCGCGTCGTACACGCACACTGTAAACCTTACAGTGTTTAACTTGATGGTGAACACGCGTTTTGTTAGCATTCTGATAGTAAATAATAAAGCGAAAAAAATCAATAATTCGTACATTATATGACGTATATTATATATATAATATAACAACGTAAAACAGATATATTGATAAAATAATATAATCACTTGACCGCGTAATTTATATTTATAATTAAGTGTGCGCGTTATTAATTTATTACGTTGGAAAATAAAACGGGGGTTGAGGGGGAAGGCACGTAGGTACCGAACAATTTTTAACTCGCTCGAAAGCCATTATTTCGTTATATTAAATAATACATAATACATATTATTATCTACATACACTACATGTGCAGTGTGCCAATGTCCATTATTTGTTGACCGAATGTTTTATCACAAATATTATTGTCACAAATAATTTCGTAGTTATGTAAATTGACGTGTATAATATAATATAATATAATTACACGATAAAGCGAAATTCAAGCTGTGAGTTTGAACGACACTAAAGTCCATCGTCCATCGTGGTTATGATTAGATACGGTCGAATAACTACAGTCTGTGATTATATATTAATTACCGAGCCATCTGAGCGATTTTTGGAAACCACCCAAAAAGTATAGATATTTTCACATGTTGTCAAATGTTTATTCATCTCAAATATCGAAATTGGCGCATCGTCATCACAACAGTAATCGCATTCACCGCGATATCAACACAGTATTATTACATATGTACATTTATTATCATTATGCCTATATAAATCAGGGGTCGACAACCTTTTCGTAGGAAAGAGTCACATTTTTCTAATAAATGAATATAATCTTTTTTTTTTTTATTTGTTCAGTGACTCATAATTTTCCCACCTCATTAAATTAAGTTAAGTGGCATGGCGTGGCGGAGTGGTTAACCGCATTCACGGATTAGCGCTGCGGTTAAGCACTATCCGGCGTCGTTAGGTCCGGATGGGTGACCATCCGGGTTTTTAGCGACAACACCATGCCACATATATATGCGTATTCCAGCCTACAGTTTTCCAAAACAAATAATCTACTATCCAAAACTACATCCAATGGTCTTAGTTGCCGCGGATTAATCAATGAAAAAAAAATAATAATAAGTTAATGTCTCCGTTCCCTGAGTGTCAGTATTGTTAACTAGGAAAAAGTAAGACGAAGAATATGATCAGGATGTGGTTATTTACATTATAAAGACCTTGCTCCAAAGACAAAAGTGTTTATCAATCAATTATATTATCATGATGATGTAAAAAAATCTCACCATCTTAAAATGTCACAAGTTGTCAGCTAAAAAGTCACAGCTTTCAAGCTCGAAAATGGACAGTAGGTTTTTGACTCCTGAGATACGTGATCATCGTAATCATACCGAATGATATGGATAAGGTTATAATATTATACAATAGCGTTTTCATGCTGCAGTGTTCCGCACAAAGTATACAACGTATGTCGTATATGTATCACCCGATAGACGTACATCCGAGCGATGATAATAGTTTTTACATAAACATCACGAATCGTAATGTTTATATAAAAACTCGGAGACAATTTTGATAATGTTATCCGACCTAAACGTCATTACGGTTCGGCAGCGCCACTATTGCGCTCCGATGACTGCTAATACATCGATCGGACACGCGAAGGAGAAGACGACCATCACTTACGTGCAGGCACGCTACTGTTTTCGAACGCGAAACGAATCGCTAATGCAATACGTCTGTTAGTGACAGACCATTCAGCCCAAGACTGCAACAACTAAAACAAATCGAAAACTGAGTTAGTTAAATGATTTTTTTCAAGAATGAGATTAGTTAGTTCAATTTTCAATCAACTAAAAATCTCTTATATCGTTTTAGAATAACAAATGATGGTTCATCATACCCAATTGATTTATTATACTACATAATATTAGTACAAATGGAAGTATAAAGTAAAGACCAAATGTGTATACCATTGGTGGATTTATGGAGCGGGGAGAGTCAATGGAATCTAGACCCTCCCGCAGACGCCGATGCAATCTTATTTATATATATATATATATTTTATTTTATTTCAATTTTATCATAATGAAATATAAAAAATAATCGACGGACGATGGCTGTATATTATACGGATTACATTCCATGTCTCCATGATAATAAAGGTGTATTTTACACGTGATATACATTAAAAATACATTTGATTTTTCAGGACCTCCCCCAAGAAAATGTTGAAAATCCGCCACTGGTGTATACCAATAATATATTGAATTGAAGAATAATGAATCTTATGTTTTATGGTTGATTGAAAATGAGTGGATCAAATCGTTCTCCTGAAAATAGGACTTTTTTTTGAGTTGTTGAATTCTTGAACTGGTGATCAAGTCGTTTTACGTGTACCGTTCAGATACTTAACCCATGCGATGTAGGTATATAATTATATTTAATTATTATTAAACCGTCACAGCAGTCGGTACACGAAAACGTTATGGTCAAAACTTTTCTAAAAAATGCACTGTCGATCGTGTGTACATACATATTCGGTTCGAACGAATGAAATCGAAATCGCCACGCCTAAACGTACCGAATGTACACGTCATTGTTATTACCCATGTCATGTACAATAATAATAATATTATTATTATCATGTTCGACAACCGTAAAAATAGAGCCTTCCGGACGGACAACACTACAATCAATCCGGCCGTAGTAGTGGTATTTCAGGCGTTTTACGAGGCGCGAATGTCGACGGGCCTTTAATTCGATTAAAATGTATCTAATTTTATTATCATTATTATTATTGTCCGGGAAACCGATACGAATGCATGTGCATCTATTTCGTCGATATTACGTCGCCGATGAAAAACACGCTATGTGAAATATGAAATTAGTTGCTAGTTGCGTGCTAGAAAAATGTTTTCACTCTTGTACAATAAATAAACAAAAATAGTTGAGATAAAAATCTTTTTATTAAAAAATACTTATCCTAGGGGGGAAGGGGGGACCAAACAATAATGTTTTCAAAGTAAGTCCATTTTTACACGGATCGAAAAGTTTTCACTTGAAATGACTATTGTCTACGGTCATTATTAATTATTATAAACTCAATAAAACGTCAAATCAATTCGAAAACGCTCAAGTGGTCAACTGGAAACGAACGGGATACATATTCAGAACAGAGCGCAGTTAATGGATAAAATTAAATAAAAAATTCGTAATAAAAGGTCGTCGTTGTCGGTTTTGTCGCTTGAAGATGAATATAATATACCTATATAGAATTATAGATATACCCATCACCTACCGGAAATTGGTTCTAATTCATTTAATCGTTAACTCAGTGACGGATTTCGAAGGGATGGCAACATAGTTTGCATTATTCAGAACTATCCAATCTTGACCTTTTTGGTTTTAGGCTATGTGAGCCGTGAAGTAAAAGTTTTTGGTAAATGACGGGCTAGATTGCAAAATTGGTTGTTAATAATACAATACTCTTTCGGTACAGTTAACATACGTTACATCAGTCAAATAAATCAAGTCTATATTATACCGATACCTATTAGTTACTACAATGGATGAAAAACGGACAAGTTATATCATCACAAATCATTATAAGATAATGCAAAATACTTCGAAATCAATTGTTTGGATATCATTTAAATCTTTGGGAGATACAGCATACATAATATTACAACAACTATTTCTGTAACGAAAATGAAGCATGATGGGCCAATAGCGAGGTACAACTGTCAACTGGTCACGTTCAACGGAAATATAAAAACAAATAACACTCAAAAAAAATACTCAAACCCTTCAGGATAGAGCTGTGAGAACCATCCGATCATCGCATCGTACTAGCACGGGTCTTGGGGATCAAGTGTCCCGTCTAGACATCTGGAGTATTTCAGATGGACTGACGTCTTTAACACTTCGTAAATTATTTTCCAATGACTGCAGATCGATTGAGTAATGTTTCAGAGGGCTTTATATAAAGAGCACTTGTTTAGAATTCTCCACTCCCTATTCCCTCGTTTTCGGTTGCGTTTCCAGGTTGAAATTCATTTCCGGTTTTTCATATACTTGTCAATACAAATTTTAAGAGCGACTTTATACAAATCTTTATTATTGAATATCAGTTACAAGTTTACAAAGGTATAAAATTTGAGTGATAAAATAACGAAAAAGTAAATACAGTAAAACTCGCCTAAGACGCTCTTTAAGAAACCAGTTTTCTAGAGCGTCTTATGCGGGAATTGAAAAAAAGTGATTGAATTATCAAGTTAATTTTTTTTATTATTGAACATATAATTCAACGAGTGATACATTTATGTACTAATTATAATCACATACATATATTTTTTGCTTTTTAATTTAATTAAAAAATACCACTAGTCATAACGAAATGATGATTGTACACTTACAAATGAACTGGTCTTGCTAAATCGCACAATACAATACAATACAATAAAACTGTTATAATAGGTAATGGTAAAATACGTATGTGTACATGATATATTACTATGCAGGTATACCGGTAAAATAAAATGATGAGAACACGCAAAATTGTAAAATTTCTACACGTGTATTTTTATTTTTACACTAATATTAAAATGTTTCGTAATCTGCTGTACAAAAGAACGTTTTATCAGATTACAAAGAAAAAACCGAACGTCTTAACAGGTAGTTTTTACATAGTCAATGTAAATATCCAGGGACCGACGGAAAACACCGTCTTTTGTGAGAAACCGACTTTCACAAAACAGAATTAAACAAATTGGAAACATAAAAATCAACAAAAGTTAATTTTTAGGTATGTTAAGTACAAAATGTAAAAAATGTAAGAAAGTCCATCTAAAGAAGACTTCACAACGAATTCAAATTACTTTCAAAATTCTTATCGCATTAATTGATCGATCGGTACGTTGGAAATAGAAAACGTCTAAATTCCTATATGTTGTGCGTGTAATAAACAGACACAAAAAATCATGGCTTACAATCCCCTTAAATATCTCTCCTCTCCGTACGCGCGCACAACAGATCATATTCACAATTTGGATTCTGATTTCCAACGAATCTACGTAGATGTCGATTGAATTACGTTTGTTACGTTTATAATCTGTTAATAATATGGTCCGTTTTACGACTATATAATTTTATCGGACAGAATATATACCTATTACCTCCTATACGCTAATTATTATTGGTAAAGTCGCAGAGAGAGTACCACGAATACTATTAGCTTTAACGACACTGTGCATATTCCGTTATTTAAAAATAATACACAACCGGTTCTCGAGTGACGGATAAAACGAGATCTCGAGGAACATGATTTTAACGGGCCAAAAGGTTTCGTATACGTCGCACGGTGTGTCGAAAGTAGGCAACATTGCTACAACATTATTTTTCGTTATTATTGCACTTATTAGTGTACACTATATTATAATAGTTATAAATACGTTTAGCTTAAAATAGTTTTTATTACATTGTATAAGAATATAAAAACGGTAAATATATTATGTTAATTTAGGACTCTCTCGCTTATGTATAATATTATATTATATTATAATATATTATAGTGTAAAGTGTTTATTATTATTTGTTTGGACGAGCCATCATAGCTGTTCAGGCTGTTCTATTAACCATTCAACAATGACGATGTACCTGAAATAATGAAATGTGGAACTTCTAATAATTTGACCACATCTGCATCTAAATTTGATTACTACATCGATGTTGGCGTAAAATTGTTATGAGTGAATTCAACGAAATTAATAACCGATTTACCGATTGATTTCATTTGTTTGCTGGCGAGACAAATTACGTGCACGAACCGTTCAAATGGGTGTACATTATTACTATTATTATTATTATATACGAAACATTTAGGCTTAATTGAGATTCGTCCGATGCGCTATAAGTGTTTGGTCGTCGTGTTCATTCGGACGATCGCCGGACTGATGTGATTCTCATATAGAGTGGAAATGATCAAATCGATCGATACACATACTTGGACGAAAACCCTACGGACAATAGTCATGTCAACCGAGACGCACACGTTTCGTATGCGCGAAAAATGAAATACCCGCCAAGACACTAAGCCGTTGACGACTGTTACGTGGTGAAGGCGTTGGTATTCGTGCATTTAAAAATTTACAAAGTCCCAAAACAAACGATTATGTGCACAAATCCATAAGACACACGCAGCTCTAGAATGCTTCACGAAGGTTATTTTTATGAAATAGGTGGTGAGGGCCGAGGAGAGGGTGTCAATGTTCCTGAATGTTCCAAGACACGTCGAACATCGGGGTCGAAAGTCAGCCAGGCCTGACTGGGTACCGAACGTGGTACAACACGATTGCGCTCTTAAAAAACAGCACGAATGCGCCAGTTTTACCTTTTTAGTAAAATAAATTCGAATACACTTTTTAAAAATATAATTACATATAAACAAATTTCAAAAGGTATAAGAAGGAAAACTGAAATTCATGATGCAAATTTGAACAATAATTAAAACGCAATGAAATATCTATACTTATAGTATACTCGTATATAGTATACTATATAGTAAATTTGAAAGTAATTGGACCAAAACCGAAAATAATAATATAATAACATCATTGATATTTTTGAATAATGTATTTTTTTTAATGTATATATTTGTCAGTTTTAAGCCTGAAATGAGTAAATAACAGAATTAATATTTTTAAATTGCGTATATATTTGTCAATTCCCAAACCCGAAACAATATTGAACCAAGCAAACAATTTAAATTCGTTGTCAGTCTTCAACCTGTAATATTGAAAAGGAAAACTGATCAAGGGCCATCACCTATACTTCATAGATCCCAATCGTATTACATCCTACCGAATGTTACTGTCGAGTGTTGACCCTCGAATCGCCAAAATCGACCGGATCGGAAACTCAACACGTCGTCATCGCGTCCGGTTACGGTAACTAGTCGCGGACGAAAAACGAAACTGCTCGAACGCGCACAGAGGATCCACGTAGTGCGATAGAACAATTGAATTACGCGTGTTGTTATATTATGGTATTTTTTCTTCGTATATATCTGAAACATTACGCTAAGCGACACACTATACGATATTGTTGGGCATACGGTTCCATACCGTAGATATAACTTGGACAGTGTTTAGGACTTTAGGGCATAAAAGATGCCTGCGATTAAACACCGGAACGTATAATTAAAACAATTTATTCGAAAACGGCATTCGTTTAATAAACGTTTTAAATTTACTAACAACATACACGCACACACTTCATCAACGTTCAATAAATGCAATATAAGAATTAAGAAAAAAAAAAATAATAATAATAAGAGACTTTAAAATTTAATACAACAGTCAACGGAACAACATAAATAATAATAATTCATGACGATGATGATGATGGTCTAACATAATATTACAATATTATAATCGTTGTCGTGTCGGTTCGCGGTGTTCAGTACTCCTTGTTCTCATCGATCTCCTCGGGGCCCACTTCTTCGTCGTCGAACTCAACTTCTTCGGCTGTCGCTTCCTATGGACGGGAAATTATCGAAAACAAGATTAGAACGGAAAGATATATATTACGTACATCAGATGTTCCCAACCAGAGTGCCACGAAACTATTTCAAATATAATTTTTTTTTTAAAAACGATTTCACGCAAAATATAGTACTGTGAGTAACAAAACAGACTATACTTTATGTACTATACTTATACTACTTTTGTTTATACCTCCAAAGCACTTAGCTAAACAAAACCGAAGTTATAAATTATAAATTTAAATACACGATATACTAATATTGCGTATTCAGTATAGATAGTATAGGCCAAAGGTCAAGGCCAATAAAGGGTGCCTTGAGTCGAAAAAGGTTGGGAACCTCTGACATACAAAATAATGCAATAAATAAAAATATGCTCGATCCCACCGCGGTCACCACTCGAGCGCGTACGTTATAACATGTACCTGGTACTGCTGGTACTCGGACACCAGGTCGTTCATGTTGGACTCGGCTTCGGTGAACTCCATCTCGTCCATGCCCTCGCCCGTGTACCAGTGCAAGAAAGCTTTGCGCCGGAACATGGCCGTGAACTGTTCCGAAATGCGTTTGAATATCTCCTGGATGGCAGTGGTGTTTCCGATGAACGTTGCCGACATCTTGAGGCCCCTGGGCGGTATATCGCACACCGCGACTTTCACGTTGCTGGGGATCCATTCGACGAAATATCTGCGCGCAGAGAATCAACGACGGTTTCATATTATATTTATCATGACGCGCGTTTAAGGTCGTTTTTTTTCGCCCCATTACTCACCCCGAATTCTTATTTTGGATGTTCAGCATTTGTTCGTCCACTTCTTTCATGGACATAATGCCTCTGAATATAGCGGCAACGGTCAAGTAACGTCCGTGTCTGGGATCACAAGCGGTCATCATATTCTTGGCGTCGAACATCTGTCGGACAGTAACAATAAACGGTTACAGTATAAGGGGCATGAGTATGGCTTTTTCATAAGCAATAAAATATTGATAATTTAATATTATTATTACAATATTTTCAGTGACACACTCATATGGATTCGATAAAAATTGATATAACAGTCAGTGGATAAGAAAATAAATACTTATAATAACTATATCGCAGTTAAACGAACAACACCCTTACCTAAATATCCTGAACACAATTCAGTCTTATATTTAACTAGTATAATTACAATATCAGATAACGTCAAAAACTAATCTTAACTTTCGATTAGTTCTTGACATTATGTCTAGGAACTGGCGACTTATGCTTTAAAAAAAAAAAAAAATTTCTATCAAAAAAATAAAAAACTTTTCACAAGCCGTTACTGTACTACTGTTAAATTAGAGTATAGATACAGAAGTTCAATACGACAGCAGTTCATACAAATTAATGAAAATCATATATTCAAATATCAAATACCGTAACGACCCAGGACTCGGCTAACTTGCATATTGTAAATTATCTGTAAATAATATATATACAACTATATATAAATGATTTACGTATATTATATATAATTAACATTTTATGTTTTCTTAGATTTTTTTTTTATAAAATGTTGACAAACTAGTTTTGATTTCAAAAAGTTTTGAAAAATTGACGAAATCAGATTTCGATTAGTTACACTTAAATTAATTGTTTTTCCAAGAATATTAGTAATGGAGACACGAAACATGTACTAAGTTCTTATAATATTGCATATTAACTAACTATATATTTATTTTTAATGCATATTTCTTTGCTTTTCATCGCATACGCATACACATATTTCATAGTTTTTTAGCGCGTTAAGCTCTGAGTCCTTATAATAACCATGAATAATTTTCAGCTACAATTTTAATATGTATATACTCAAACAGCAAACTTATCAAAACTTACTATCCCATTAGCAATTTTTTTTGTTTTCATGAATTATATTTTATAGTATAGGTATACAGTACGGTCTGGTCACATACTTGCTGAGTCAGTTCCGGAACAGAAAGAGCTCTATAAGATTGGCTACCCCTGGCTGTCAGCGGAGCGAATCCGGGCATGAAGAAATGTAATCGAGGGAAAGGTACCATGTTGACAGCCAATTTTCTGAGATCAGCGTTCAACTGACCGGGAAACCGAAGACACGTCGTAACTCCGGACATGGTCACCTAAAACGATATTATAACGATGAAACTTTAGCTCGGCCAGTATTCGTACATAGTATTGTATATATAATATATTTTATATGTATATGTTTTGGGCAAAATAGGAAGTCTAGGCATTGTAATACAATATCCAAATATTTTGGGTAATATAAACATAAGCGTCTCAACACTCTAAATCACCATATACATTTAACTGAGCGTTGTGCATTTGTACTACAATGCCCAACAAAGTGTACGCTGCGCACATTTATATCGAATAACATTTATCCGTAACAGTACGTATACTTACATATTATTGTGTAATATGTGGGAACAACTTAAGATTGTCTACGGAAAGTCTATAGGCATTCACAAATTCAAGAATCAGTTGAAAGTTGAATCAAGAAATTATAAATATATACTTCCAACATATGATTAGCTAATAAACAATCCAGAAAGTGGAGCAAAGGTCTTTAGTTCGTTCAATTTATGAAGAATCGAAGTTTTAACCAAATATAATTATTAATTAGGTAATGTACACAGTGTTGTATGCAATGCCCGGACAATGTAAAACTATTCTTACTTTGTCCACGAAAATCGAGCATTGTGTACATTGTGCAGTGATGTTATGCCCGACGACTCAATACTTTGCCCGTAACATATAAATAACGTATTATTACTGTTATAAACAAAGATGTTGCCACCGATTTTGTCGAGTATACACCATACGTTGACGAGTCTCTCATATAGCAATTTTTATAATAAATACGGTGATAGTAGTCGGTGTGAATATAGATATGTAAATAGATATTAACAAAGAAAATTAAATAGTTATAAGCTGATCGTCTGAAGTAAAAAAAATAACATCCATTACAAAATGTATTTAAACAACAATATTATTTAAAAAATTGTTATATTATATTTTATGTTCCTTCACCGAACTGTTTGAAAGTAAACGCATTTCAAAATAAAGTTGAGAGCATACGGCGTATATGTAGTGTATACCCTATGGGAACACCACTGGACCTATAGGTACCGAACGCACCGCTTCCGCGCGCGGACCGCCAACAGAGGGCTTACCGAGACCAAATGGTTGAGATCACCGTACGTGGGCGAGGTCAATTTCAGCGTCCTGAAGCATATGTCGTACAGGGCTTCATTGTCGATGCAAAACGTCTCGTCCGTGTTTTCCACCAGCTGATGGACGGATAGCGTGGCGTTGTAGGGCTCCACCACGGTGTCCGATACCTTGGGCGAGGGCACGACGCTGAACGTGTTCATTATGCGGTCGGGATATTCCTCGCGGATTTTCGATATCAGCAGCGTGCCCATACCGGATCCCGTGCCGCCGCCCAACGAGTGAGCCAGTTGGAATCCCTGCAGGCAGTCGCAGTTCTCAGCTTCACGGCGCACCACGTCCATGACGGCGTCCACCAGCTCGGCTCCTTCCGTGTAATGTCCTTTGGCCCAGTTGTTACCTGCGAAACGACAAAAAATAACGGTCCATCTGGTAGGTAGGTAGATATACTATTAATCATTGTATTTTGCATGTCACTATCTGGATCAGCGGTTCCCGACCAGTTGTGAATCTCCCTCCCCCCCCCAGGGAAAATTCAATTACTGCTCGGAGAGAATATAGTGATGATGAAAAACCCAGAATTTTGTCGTTAAAATAGTTATGCAATTTTACAATCGGTAAAATTTATAACAATAAATTAATTTTCGGACGATCGCCGTTTTCTAAATCTAAACTATAGTTAAGGGGAGAATAAGATTTTTGTACATTTTCAAAAGGTACACGGAATAAAAAATATTGGAAACAACTGATCTGGATATTGTAATATCCGTACCGGCTCCGCTCTGGCCAAAAACGTAGTTGTCGGGCCTGAACAGCTGTCCAAACGGTCCGGAACGTACAGAGTCCATGGTGCCGGGTTCCAAATCGACCAGGATCGCTCTGGGCACATACTTTCCATCTGAAAACATCACGGTTGGTTTTATAACAAACAGGTTAGGCGATGGATCAGTTAGAGTCCAGTGGCGTTAAGTATTATAATATGTCGGAAGTGATCCGTGCTTTATGTTAACATATGTACATTATAGTATGTATGTTTATATTTTTCAGAGTCACCGTTTCAAATAATTTATTTTCGATTTTATGCGATAAAACACATTTTTAAAAGTGAAATTGAAAACATTATATTTAAATATAATGTTGATACGTATGTAAACGACTAATGAGAGTATAAGTTTTGAAGAAGAAACTACATGCGGATGCGAAACTTCAAGTGCAAAACGAAACGGGACAAATGCTTCCTGAAATGTTCGAGATTTAATGTTGTGGGGAAAATTATGCCCAGTGATCTGGACAGAACGAAGAACAAATGATATAATAAATAAAGCGAGGTGAAATGAAATCAGGAAGATACTTTTATAGTCAATACAAAATTAAAAATATAATATGATTGGACATGTTCTAAGTTACGAATAGAAGAACTTCCACGCCATAAAATTATGATGGAATAGAAGATAAATGCGGCAAAAAAGACCAAGGTCGATCCCTAATAACATCTTTTGGCAAAAAGTCGACACTATATCCTATATGTTCGGGATTATTACATTACAAAGAATCGAAGATAAACTAGATACGCGATAATGAAGAAGCGAAGAAATTGTGGTATACATTGTCGAAACGCTATCGTTCATAATGAATTTAAAATACACCACTGGTCCTGTACGATTTTCTTACTTGTTCCGGCCTCATTGTAGTACACGTTGATCCTTTCCAATTGTAAATCGTTGTCGCCGTGATATGCTCCGCATGGATCGATACCATGCTCGTCAGAAATGATCTCCCAAAACTATACAAAACAAAGTTTTTATTAAAATTCAGCAGCAGTCCTGTGTACATAGTTAAACTACACCAACGGCGTGGTGTTATAAATATTTATGTTAAGTAGACAACATATGGTAATAGTCCATAAATAGTATAGCACAAACATAAATTATAAAAAACATAATTAACATAAAACATACAAATGTATTATATACTATACAGGTGAGTGAGACTATATGGTATATATTATGTGCAAACCTATATTTACGTTTGATACCACTATAGTAGAATTATAATCGAACATGCAGGCGCACGTCGAGTCGTTGAAATTTTAAGAACAATACAATGTATATACATGCTATTTACGTCAGTAACTTTGACGTCCATTGACCATATATTATATCATTGTACTCGGGATGTTTTAAACTGAAATTTCAATACATGTATGGCGGTATATGTTTATATTATACAACGCAACCGAAATCGTTAAACAATTTTTAATCGCTACATTCTCTGTCTGTATAGTCTGTTTCCTCTTTGCATTTTGCATATATAGACAACGCGGTCAACGCACTGTTTAGACCTATATGCGCCCACTCGCTATTATACACATTTGTACGTTTTCGTAGGGTTGAATTTTAATACGAGATATCTAGTGTATATAGGTTATGTAATAACTAATAACCAAAGGCGTCCGTTTTCAAAATTGATCATGGGCAAAGTAAAAAAAAAATAACTCTAGCCACTTGTAATAACTTTCAAGATTTTTTTGTACAACACATTTATTATAAATTGAACACGGTTGTATTTTAAGTATTATAATATTATACAATCAACCGACCGATTTCATGTTTTTTGTACTATCGAAATATGCGAATCCGTATACCATACAATTAAAAATGCATTGTTACTCGTCCCCATAGCGGCGTCGAAATTTTGAAATTGTTTAAGAATTTTCCGAACACATTTCAAAAAATTCGATACCTCTGTTGTTCCCTAGATAAACATAACACTGCTTTGTACCAACACAATAATCATATAAGTGTATAATGTAAACGAATTTGAACAATTGTGTTGGCAAGTAATAGGCAGATATTTCAGAAAAGCATACCAATATATTCCATCCTCGAGTGCGTACAATTTGGTTAAACATAAGTACAGTATAGTATGTGTATAATTAGAGACGAAAAGTCATTTTAATAAAAGATCAGAATATAAATAATTTTGACACTTTGACGAGCAAAAGATAACCATGCGAGTTTTGTTGTTTATTTTTTTATCAAAAATGTTATGTAGTTTTACTTTGAAATTATATTAATATAGAACGTAATTTGGCGCGATGCCATCGACTATATACTCTGATAAATAACAATACAGTTTCGTATTAATACTCCATTGATCATTCGTTCTAAACAAGTGTGCGCGTATGCAGTGACGAATTTACGGGAGGGAGGGATCCATGGGGTGGTTGGGACGCCGATGTAATCATATATAATATATACTTACTTAGTTTTATTTCAATTATATCATAATGACAATAATCGATGAAAGATGGCTGTATATTATACGGATTGTATTCCATATCTCCATGATTGCAATTGAGTGTTCGACACGTGGTATGCGTTAGAAATACATATAAATTTTCAGGACCCCCTCCTCCAATGTTGAAAATCCACCACTGCGTGTATGCATACAGCAGTCATTTGCGCAGTGTATGTCAAAGAACACGTGGTTATAGGTCTTTTAATACTAGAGACAAAGCTTTTATCATTATTATTTATCAATAAACCATTGTCATTACAACAAACATCAGTATTGTTTTGACAATTTTTATTTTTTCATAAATGTATTTATAAAAGCCAAGTTTCATTGAAAATATTATAAATTTTTTATTTATAAATATGTTTAAAATATGCGTGCATTGTGCATACGTGGTCGTAAATAATCATAATTATTGTAAATCATCGACTATTATATATACAATACTATTAAGCAACGTAACTGCAAAACCATGCCTAAAAAAATGGTGACTTTCGAATACCTACCTAATGTTATTAAAACAATTTATTTTTCCACGCAGAGATAAAAATGAAAAATGATTTTAACCTCTCCATCATTACATGCGTATATCTGTATAAAATTATACACGTTTATAGAACGGGGTCATTCATTGATTATATTAACTGAAATACCTATAATAATCGCAAACACAAATATTATAAGTAGGTATAGGTACTACACGGAATAGAATAAGTATGACTTATAACCCGATTTACATAACATACGTGCGCGTGTAAAATCGATAACGCATAACATTCGATATAATATTCGTAATATTAAACGTTTTTAAAGTATAACTATACAGAGTATCACCCACCCAATCGATCGTTCTTATTCCTTGGGAATTCTCACGATCGCGAAGTAGGTAGCAAGTAGGTATATACTGCAGGAAAGAGTAAAAACCGCACACAATACGACCTCGGGCACACGATGTTTGAAGCCTTAAAATCGTTATGAAAAACAAAACCCCCAATACGATTCCTATAAGTGTAAGTGGCGCACACGTAATTAGGTTAGTAATCGCGAGGATTACTAATTCATGACGCGATGAAGTAATTTCCAATGGTTGTTGCAGAAAATCAAATCAACCTAAAACGTACGGTTCACCGCGGTCATTCGGGGATAATAGTCTGTACACAGCGTTTCAGACGATTTTTTTTTCGTCGGTAACATAATACAAGTATTATAATAGCACACGAAATAATAATTATTATTGTTTATACAACGTTCGAATACATATAGGTACAATATAATATGTTACATGCTCGTATGATGCGCTCGTACGGTTTTGTGTACACATGTCACATAAACCGCGATAGAGTAGCATGTACGCTATTACACTGCGCGGCGCGTGCGTCGAGTGTGCTGACAGGTAAAAAAATAAAATACCATCATAAAAACTTATACGACGCGTCGTATATCTGCTGTATTACATCACGGTTTGTATAGTTACCATGGATTTGAACATTTTCCCGAACGGATTCGGTTTGGATTTACATCCACTGGTGGTCCATTTACTAGGAACTATTATCGAACTGATAATAAAATCCATTAATATCTGCCCACCCGGCATTCGGGAATTTTTTCAGGGCATATAAAAAGCCTATGGAACGCCGACAGTCTTTTGGGCGTGCAGCTCTGATATTATAGAAAAGTACTCAATCACATAAATTGCGCAAAGTTTGCGCCTATCAGTCGATACGTGTACATAAAATAAATAGTATATAATATATACATAGGACATGAGGATGACCAACTGGATATTATACCTAACAGATGACGCAATGGTGCCAAAACCACGTATGGCTTGTGCAGGGCGGTTGCCCTACGAACGGTAGAGAGGGTGATTAGTCGCACTGCGCGCTAATGTATATTTCACCAAAACGTAATAATAATATAGGTAATATTACAAAGAGCCTTACGACGACGTTTTTACCCTATACATGACTTTGACGCCCTACTTGTATACTAGATCGGTTTTCGTTTCCCGATAAACATAAAGTAGGTATTTAAACATATTTTCAATAGCCGGGAAATAATTATAAATAATAATATATATATAACGTTCTGATATCATTATCAAGATTTAATTTTTTCCCCGTTTTCGGATGATGGTCGAGAGTAAATTCAAAACTTTTACAACGTGACAGCGGAAAATTCAAAAATACTAGGTGCCACGGATGGATGGTGGAGGGGGACTTTTTCAGTCGCTGCACGATACGTGACGATTGGCCTCGTACGGTTTAACCGCACTGCGGGCCTGACCTTTGAAGTCGGACGGACGGAAAACAATCGATGGAAGCTGCACCGGCGTCGGGGTTCGTCGTGCGCGATCACACCATGGCCGGGCGCCAGAGCGGCACTTGCGGCATCATAGGCGACAACGACGGGCTAAGGACAGGGTCGGAAATAACACGAGCGGCTGGACGTTTCCACAAACGATGCAAGTGTCGCCGCTGCATAATATACGTATTGTCGAATCGAGAATGTCGTGCAAGACGATACGCCCGGGAAATTTCTAAAAATATACTATACCGCAGGAAGCTTTTGGAACGGTACCAAACTACCAACGGCGTCGGCGACACGTTTTTATAATTTGCTAAAGGTTTACAAAACCCTTTTAATATGTATAAATAAATGGATAGTTAAATAATGTATCTATATTATATTATTATGTTATTACGGTCGCGAACGCGCAGCGAAAGACCTGCAGCGGAGAGACGGCAAATCGTCACGTCTGACGCGTTTGAGCGGTGAACAGTTATAAATATTGTACACCCATACTATATAATACAGTTGTTCCTATACAACCGCTGTCCGCATGCACACTCAATGCTTATCCGGTTTTTTTTCATCGATACGTCAACAAGACGATAATAATATAATTATTAATATTCCTATGTATCACCATCATCATTTATCGGTACATTATATTATATTCAAATAGGTCTATGTGCAGTGTGCGCGTTTGCAGTATACTCGTAATCACGAACTCGCGGCACATTGTTAACGTCTATATGACGCTCGTACGACTTCATTTCGGTTTATTCGATGGCTGTGGGCATCGAGATATAATTTACAAGCTGAGTAACAATACAACGTACCGCGGCATCAGTGTAGACACACACGACCAAATCCCGCGGTTATGAAAACTTGTTTCCGATCATCAAAAGAACGGACAAAAAGCGAATTGAATTTTTGTTTTGGCGGCGGTTGTATATAGCCTTCGGTTCTCCCGACATCCGATTTTCGCCGCGATAGGTACAGTATTATTGTATACAAACGCCGACACACGAAAGAAAATGTCCGAATACGACGCGTGCCATGATTTTCTGTCTCTAGCTATCACACGCGCAACAAATAGGAACTTGGACGTTTTATATTTCCAACGTACCGATCGATCAATTAATGCGATGAGAATTTTGAAAACTGATTTAGATTCGTCGTTAAGTTTACTTTAGATCGAGTTTCCCACGTTTTCGATTTTTCCCCCAAACGTTCACAAAATAATTGGAAACAAATTGAAAACATAAAATTCAACAAAAGTTAATTATCAGGAATGCTAAGTACAAAATTTAAAAACTGTGAGAAAGTTCATCTAAAGAAGACTTCACAACAAATTCAAAATTCTTATCGCATTAATTAAAATCGATCGATACATTGGAAATAGAAAACGTTTAGATTCCTATATGTTGCGCGTGTGATAGGCAGAGACAAAAAAGCATGGCTTATAATCGACAATCCCCTTAATTATTATCACAAGAACGCGTTAAATTTATTTGTTTCGCCCGCGAAAACGATTCATCCTACCCCTGGCAATCGATTGATGCGGTTTTCCGGTACAGTATACACTTACGCGACAACAATGATGCGCGTTGCCGGTCGTTCACGCGCAAAGGCGTTGTCCTCGGCCGCGTGAGCAAATCTATATATAGAGACGGACGGGTTACGCAATTTCACTAAACACCGAAAACATTATACGATCTAAGATTTTCGTACAAGCTATTTCAACGGTACCAAACGAGACGTTTAACACTGCGTTTGGATAGGGATTTCTGTACGGGATGAAAACGATATCGAATAAATTTTGGACTTTTCACAGGGCATAATGCAATTATACTAGATACAGAGAAAACCAAAGGAAAGTTGCCCGAGAAGCGCGTTCGACGACAGCAAGAAACCTCATGGTGGCGGTGTACTCGCGCGATTTGACCCGGTAGTATTGAACAATATAATATATTGCGCTGCTTGAACGCGTTTTGAGAGACCGCCAAAAACACGACACGCGGCGTATACGCGTAGCAGTAACAGTGATGTTCGAACCGAAGACACGTGTACGAGACGCGCGTACATCATTGTCGCTAGGGTGAAAGAAAACGTAAGGATTACGTAGAAAAATTGCCGATAAATTTTAATTAACATTTGAAAAGTATTAAGGCGGAAAACGACAATCGGTAAACCACCGTGTGCCGATGCGTGCGATGAAAAACGATGATCCTGTCAAGTTTGCGCTACATAATATCATAATAAACGCGGACGGAATGACGTGCATAGACGTCGGAAGCGATATTTAGTTTTCCGAGTTGAGTGGCTAAGATAATGTGTATAGGTGGTCATAGGGGTGGGGCTTAGGGAGGCTTAGCCCCCTAAATATTTTAATAGCCCCCCATGTTATTCATTGTTTTTATTGTGCATGGGAAGGGGGTAATTTTCCATATTGGATTATTATAGCCCCCCTGAAAATTCAACCAAATGTTCGCCTATGGTAACGTAACGTGCGTCATTATAATACACGTACCTATGCCTCTTAATTTTTACTGTTGTGACTCGTAATATTATTATTCGATGTGATTATTTCTACAATATTATTCATGTATTATTTATAATTATTATTGAATTACCTTGGCTCCGATTTGATTTCCGCACTGGCCGGCTTGCAGGTGCAATATTTCCCTCATGATGATGATGTGCAAATGTGATGCTGGGGCGACTGACGGTTTCCGTAAAATTCGCTCGGAAAAATCTCAATATTTGTCTCTCTTTCTCACACACACACACACACTTTTTGGTCCTTCCACTGCTGTCCCGTCGACGATGGTTTGCACACTGCGACACACTGCAATCGCTCGCCACTACCGCGCGCCGCCGAGATGAGTGGGGAAAAATCAGCTCACACACGCACTACACGGTGCACACAAGTCACAAACGTGCGCGCGCGCATGAGGACCGTATCTCCTCTCCTTGCCGCGGTCTCAGCCACCACCGTGGATTTATATTTTTTCTCCACGCATTCCCGGTTGCGTTCGCCAAAACATATTTTTAATTATTTTTTTATATTTTACCATTCCGCGACCACTCGCTATGGAAGGTATAATTGTCTTATTATCGTCGAATTGGAATCTGATAGAAAAACGATGAACATTCAAACGTTTACGAGTACAATAATCTCGACCGACGACGACGTCGTCAATGACGCGCAAATTCGCGATTATTATTTTTATCAAGCTTTCGTAATTTTACAAAAACAATAATTAGTGTAATCATAAGCGTGTGCACGGAGGAGGCTTGTTTGCCTCCCCTGAGAAATTTTCCGCTTCCCTCAATCTTATATGAGTGACGATTTCTTGTGATTAAACAACAAAAACATCCTGTCAAAAACTGCCCCTTTTCAAGTTATAAATTGAAAAAATATTCTTCTTCTGATATACATCCTGATGATCCGATAAACCATATGGTACCAAGAATTTAAACTGAATTTTTGTAGATATTATTTATTATTAGGTATATTGTTAAAAAGGATTTATTGAAATTTCTTCTGATATTTTAATGTTTAGCAGTTTAACTATAATAATAGAAAAAAAATTAAGGGAGGGGTTTAGAACCTGAACCTCTTTATTCAAGATCTTGCCTCGCCTGCCAAGAAAACACGCTTATGAGTTATGATTGTAGTAGGTACTGCACTTATATTGCATTTAACACCGTAGTCCCTCATAGCCATCGCACACATAATACATCGTCGTACGTCAACCCTTCTACGGAATTACAGTTTCCGATCTTTAAGTCTTAACTTAATGTGGTCGATTGAAAGTGGTGATTTTCATACTGATGCAACATGGCAATTTATATATATTGTATCTTAATTCCAACGTACCGATCAATCTAGTGATGCAGCTAGGGATCTAAAAATGTAAGTATACACATCTAGATCGATTTATCCTCTTTTTTGATTTTGTCTCCGTAAAGTCCACGAAATAGGATCAACCAAATTATAAACCTAATAAGAGTCGTTTTTATCTTTTCATATCTCAAGTACATAGTGTAAAAAATATGTGTAGAAAAATGAATCAAAAGGAGACTTTAGGACTAATTCAAATCTGTTTTCAAATTTCTTATCATATCACTAAATCGATCGTACTGTTGGAATGAAAATCTAAATCGTAACAAAGACGGAAAATCACCTCCAGGGATACCCTTGAACTCGTGTTCTATACGATGAACCAACCGATATAAGTCTCGTTGGACACTTTCGTAAGTCAAAACGGTACACCGACATAAGTCCTCCTGCCACAGGGAGTTTCGGGCGTAAAAGAAAAACCGAATCCACAAAACACAACATCATCCACACAAAATCTCTACAAATAATAAAATGTCGCTCATCCCCGTATTGGAACAATGACTCAATTATTCTCCCAGTCTCCCCGTAAGGTCAACGCGCTCGTGCTACCAACTAAAATAATAAATATATTTATATGTAGTTCATAGACTACAAACAAATAACTAGTTATAACATAAACTTTATTAATAAATATATTAGTAAATTTATTAATAAATATTAGTCTTTACTAATTAAAACAGTGATGGTTTTTTCATCGAAATGGTTTTCTTCACACGTCAGTTTTTTTCATAACTGTTTAAAGTTTATTGTAACAATTCAATTAAAATATTAAATTTTATACGTGCATATAGGATTATTTTAATATTTATTTGTTACATCGATCAATATAATATTTACAAAACACATTTTTTGTATGTTTCAGTTTTTTTTTTTTTTTTAATATAATATTATACTACACAATACATTACTCCTCTCCCTACATTTTATGGAAAGACAACTCTTCACATTGTTAACTATGTACAAAATATGATATGTACATAAAGTTACACATTATTTGACCTTTAAAAACATAATAATAGTCTACTATGACTTTCCCATAGGCCACAACAATTCAAAAATCTAATAATATAGACTATATTGCTTATAAAATATGTATTAACCGTGTACTTCATAAAATAAAAATAATGTGTGTTATAATGTTTAATCATTAGTTTCTTTTTTCATATTCAAAATTAACTCATGATTGATGTTACCCATTATTTTAGGAAAGATATTATGAAAAATATTTAAAAACACAAAATTATATTTAGGTATATTAATTATAAATATAATAATATATAGATCAACCATATTAATATACCTATGTATAATGAATACACATCAATTATATACACATAATTAGAAATTTCCAATTGATAAACGAATAGACCATAATACCACAAATTGAAATATAATCTAATAACAAAAATTAAATCACTATTTTGTTTTTTTTTTACACTTACGTTCATTAACAACTACAGTTTTTATAACTGTATGATTTGCATCTTTTAAATGTTGATGTAATTTGTTTTTTGATGAGAATACTGATGAACATACACCACAAACATGATTTGACTTTTTAACTTTGGGTTTTTCAACTATTTTTTGTTTTTTCTTGTTTTTTGATGACTTTTCTACTGTGAGTTGCTCAAGTGGATCACTTTCTTTTAGTACATCTTGAACATTACCTTCAGGTACTAGGTTATCTTCAATGTCATCACCAGCAGGACAATGATCATCGTCTTCAGTTTTTTTAGCACTAATCAACACAACCTTGTCTTGATGCTTCTTAGATGATCGATGATTGTGTAAAGCTTTTTCTGTTTTAAAAGACTGATCACATGTCAAACAATATAACATATTTACTTCATCAACGGATATGGATTGCTTCTTTTTCCTTTTACTTGGTTTTCTTCGAATATTTGGTGTTTCTTCTTCGCTACTCAAATCAGCTTCTAGTACACCATCTGAATCAATTTGACTTTGAACGTTTAATCCATCAATATTCTTAGACTTTTTATTATTAAATTCTATCGCATCATCAATCTCACTACTTGAACTATTAAAAGATTCTTCATTGCTAGAACTATCACAATCAGCATCATCTACTACACTTTCACCACTAGAATGACTTTGACCAACGGCGTCAGATAAACTACTATTTTTATTACATTCTTTGTTGTTAAGAATTTCTTCATCGTTTATCATCTCAACCTTGATTAGTTCAATATTTTCTTTATGCTTTTTAGACTTTTCATGGTTTTGAAAAGCTTTTTCTGTTTTAAATACTTTATTGCAAGCTACACAGTATAAACAGTCTGCTGTTTCATCATCTGATTCTATTTCATCACTACTTCCATACTCTGCAATAAGGCTTTCCTCGATTATTTTTAACTCAGCTTCCACATTAGAAAACTTGGACCAGTCAGATTCTTTATAACTGGCCATTTCTTTTTGCTTATCTTTAATCCTTTTGCGCCTAGCTTCTTCCATTCGTTTATTGTTCTCAGCCGATTTTAACTTAAGTGTCTCAGCATATGCTTTCACTCGTTTATCACGTTTCCGTACAAACTCTATTAATGCTTGTATCTCATCATTACGTTCCTTTTTAGCTTTATCACGAACCTTCTTATTTTCTTTTTCCATTAATTTGATGATGCGTCTATTAGGCGCTTGCCGTATGTCATGTTGATCTAACCATCCAAATGGTTTGTGAGTATTGAAACCACACCAAAAGTTGTAGAATGGACGAACAATTTCAGTATAATCACTATCAGATCGACCAAATGTTGGAATCTCATCAGGATCTATTTCGAAATAAACACTTTCTTCAACTAAAATAGTATTGAATACCTCGCGATACACTGAATAGAACCCTTTCTCATCATCTTCAAATCCTTTGTAACATGAAGGTGAAAAATATTTGAACAGATTGAGCTCATTGACAGGTGTATCACCACTATTGATAATATACTCTCGGTGATTGTCATACCATTGGCGTTCACGTGGATCGCCTAGCACTTCATACGCTTGTTGAATCAACTGAAACTGTTCTTTAGCATCTTCAATGCAGTCTGGATTTTTATCAGGATGCCACTTCAATGCCAATTTTCGGTAAGACTTTTTCAAATCATCAGCAGACACATCACGGGACACTTCCAACACTTCGTAGAAACACTTCATGGTGTATTGATTAAACTGAAATGCCTGTAAGTCAATAAAAATATAAACTATCGTTCGGATGTAGAGGTCAGTACAAGAACATTGAAATTCGTACAAAAACATATACAGAATATAAACATTTTCAAATAAAATATCCTAGTTGAGAGTATTTCACATACCTATTAGCGCTGTAAAATATTATTTTAACAAACAATTCCTACAGTTTGTTCATTAAAACATATGTAATCAAGCAAGATTACAACTAATGTGCCAAACAGTAATTATTTTTTAGAAATTTCAAGTTACAGAACATTGAACGAAAACAATAACAGTAATCAAGAAACCCGGAAGATGATTTCGATTGATAACAATAATCAAACCACAGAAGTGTTGCACGGTGTGGACTAATTTAGCAGTCCATTTTGTAGTGTCGGTACTGTTTACAAAAAATAATTGATAATATTGATACTGGTAAGTGATAACTCTAAATTTCGATAACGACGAGAGCTTCACGCCAGAGAATGCGATTGGCATCCGTGTTAATGCGCATGCGCTGGGACTTGTAATTATTATCCGTGACTCAGATCGCGCGCAGTCATATTTATCACATTATTTTATTATTCAACTATTTACACTACCCTGTTACCTATTCGACGTGGTTTTTCATAACAAATCGTGGGTTTTTAAACACTTAAACAAATCTGAATTAAATTTGAATAATAAAATAATGTGATAAATATGTTGAGATTATGTGATATGAGATAATGATTTCGCACGATCCCAAGAAATTCGCCAGATTAAACCGGTTTGCTTTACCGATCCCGATTCATGATCATGGTTCAGCGTAAAGATACACCGGTTTAGATAGAAGTTCGGGATTTAGATCGGTTTACTCCCACTTTTCTAATTCATTTTGTTATCGCATATTGCATATTTTTAACTTGGTTTAGTGTCAAAAAATTGATAGTGATTGATGTGATAAAAGATAATAAGGGGAAATTCAGGTTTAGGGTGGGGACGGATCGGGATCGGTATTTTTCGACCACCTCGTTGAAGCGGTCGAAAAAAAGTAAACCGGTGTCTCTCGATTCTTAACCGATTTAGTCCAACGAATTTCTTAATACTGCACCGGTTAACTTTTTTAGGGGAAATCTACACCGGTTTAGTCTGGCGAATTTCTTGTCCGAATCACGAATAATAATTTTAAGTCCCAGCGCATGCGCATTAACACGGATGCCAATCGCATTTACTGGCGTGAAGCACTCGTCGATAACGCAGCTGTGGTCCGTGCGGCGTGTGCTGTGTTGATACTTGGTACTTGAGTTGTTGAATGTTGAATAATGTGTTGTGATTGAAAACTTTATCGACAAATAAATTACAGAACCATTGTCAAAAGTGTGTCTTCATCTCGATTTATAATTTCCTACATATTTTTGTATAATACACTTACAAAATGAGATTAACGGACGTGCTGTGGACCAAAATGCCTAGAGGTCATATTTTCAGAGGGTACGTAGGATTTTTAAATATAAATTGTTCAAAACTAACTACGATGTAAGTATGGTTGTTATTATAATTAATAAAACTATTGAGCTACTCAATTTTAACAAGACTGGACCGGTGCAGTACCACAGTATAATAATATATAATATGTAGTACCCAGTGGCGTGTTATACTCATTTTTGATGAGGAGCAAAAATGTATACAAGGTACCCACCCACCCACCCTTCCACCTTTTAAATTTTTTTTATAAGCCAATAAAGCCCAAATTCGTATGAAATATGTCAAATACGCGATAATTTGCAAGTTATTTTGTAGTAGGTATACGTAGTATATTTCTATTTTCTATGATAAACCTAGTCACCACTGTATTTTGTGGCAAGAAAATTAGGGGATCATCCACCCCCCAAAAATTTTGAAGGAGCAATTGCTCCAAAATAATACCTTCGCTACGCCTCTGATAGTACCTATATATTGGTCGAGCTATGATGAATAACTTTTGTTTCTAATAAAATATGATCTAATGTTGAACCCAAGTACTTACTGTCAATACAACCATCTAATTTACTAGTCTAATTATTGCACTCAGATGTATAAAAATACTGTTAAACCGTAGTGTATTATTATACGTATATTTATTTCGTACATTGTAACTGAAATGTCATTCAAAATATGTTTGCTTGGTAAAAAACTGAAGACATAACATCATTACCAAAGCGAAGAGTAGATTTACTATATTATTTTTTATTGCTCAAATCCAGATCATATTAAAAAAAAGTACTCTTATAATGGGGTATAACTATATCAAAATAAACAATTGCATAGGTATTTTTTGATAATTTATACAAATATTATAATATTTATATAATATAAAACAAGTCGGAATAAGTTGCACTTTCAGTATCTTCGACTTGCTTGGTTGTAGTTAAATATTTGGATAAGTTGTTAAATTTTTTCAACAATTCATTGTTTTTCACAACATCTTCAAAAAATTGTTCGAAATCACATTTTGTCAAGTAAAAATAAGACTACGAAAAATAAGTGTATGAGGCATATTGTAAACAACATATGTATAGTGTAGAAACAACCTGTTTTTGCCGATCATCACATATTTTTATGACAATTATTTATATTCCTAAAATTATTTTTATACATTTAATCAAATTTGTTATTTTCAATACTATAAACTTAAATCCAAGGCATTTAATGTCTTGAGACTTTTCTTCTGGACACCGGGACACAAGTCATGAAATCAGTAGTGTCCCAGCCAATCTGGCAACCCTAGGTTAAACCACGTATTTGAGCGTCCTTAATAAAATGGTTTATTTGATTAAGGTCACTTTAATGCATTTACATGATACATGTTTAAACTGCTTTAATCTTTATACTGCATTTAATTGTGCATGTAAACATAGTTTAAATATATATATTTTAACATCTCTACTTGATTTTTTATCTTGTTTGTTATCTATGTAACTGTAATTATTAGCTATTATTATATTTATATATGCATTGGACCAAATAATTTTACTATTAAATATTAAATTTTATGTAATAAATATGTTCAATTTCAGAAAACATCGTCTGATAAAACAAGTAACTGGACTAGACATGCAAAATAAACTTAGAGATCTTAAAAGAGAAGAGCAAAATATGTTCTACCTTAGGCACCCTTATTTAACCCCAGTACGTAACATAACTTGGTTGAAATAAAATAAATGGAACCTTTATTAATTAATAACCTATTTCCAATTGCAGGAAGAATCATTTGGTCATTCTAAAGAACAAGGTCGTTTTGAAAAATGGATGAGAAAATGGAAATTATTACAAGCTGAAAGGTTTGCAAAACACAAACCAATGGAAAACCACTTAATGCATCTTAGGTCAACAGATGGCTGGGAAAGTTATTAGGAATATCAGCATTTAATAATTAGATTGTTTATAACATAGTTTGTATGTACACTAAACATCTGTGAATGTACAAATGAAAATAAAATGTAAAATAAATTAATGTGATTAAAAAAATTAAAATACATATTGATGTGTGTATGTATATATATATATAACACATTAAAGTTTACTAGTAATAGTTAACAAAATATTATGTAAAAAAAAAAATAAGTGAATAATTTTGATTCAAAATAAGCTTAATCATAGTCTGGTGCACATAACCGCTTCTTCTTCCTCGGTCAACCATTTGTTATCGATGGCTTGGTCTTTATTCAATGTCTTGCCACTTCCTAAAAGATCAGCAAATTGAGCAGCGATTGGATCACTTCCGACAGTTGCTACTGCAACTACATCATTTCCTTTACAATAATATACAACTGCTTTAAAGTTTTCTAGATCTCCATTAATCAAAACATCAGTATAGCCACGGTTATAACCTATATAAGAAATTAAATATATAAATTCAGCTAACAAATCAAAAAAAAAAAAAAAAATACCGGCAAAACGTATGCTAGTGCCAAATAGTGCTGTCCAGAAAAAGGGTACAGATTTAATGGGAGTTTTTTTGCCCAACATTTGTAATGCAGCAATTTTTCCATGGTAAGTAGCCAGCTGCCAATGACCCAAAGATGCTTTAGTGTTAGCAGAATAAACTGGAGCGTTTGCTACATCTCCACCAGAAAAGATCCCTTTAATGTTTGTTTCTAAATTCTTTAAATGAAAATAATAACATATTAATGTTTCCAATGCAATACTATACAACATTTAACTAACCTCATCAACTTCAATAGTACCATTAGAGGAATTAAGAATAATACCAGAACCAGCTAAAAACTCAACATTAGTCTTCGATCCAGTTGCCATAATGCACACATCCGCCTTTAACTTTTGCCCATCAGCCAGTTCAATTTCAGAAAGACGATTATTGTAACCAATGTAATTGTTGACACTTGCTTTCATGTGAAACACAACACCTTTAGATTCAAACAGTTCTTGCACTCGTTCACCCATTTCTTTTCCTAAACTCTCTTTGAAAGGTACATCACTGCGACCAATTACATGTACTGATTTTACTTTAGCTTTAGCCGCTGCAGCCACTTCCATGCCTAAAAAAATTTATTAATCTATTACATTGATTATTTTAATAACATACATTTAAATTTTGAACCATACCAATGAATGAGGATCCAATTATGACTAGATGACAATCAGAAGACAAACTTTGAGAGATCTTATTAGCATCATCAACAGTACGTAGAGTAAAAACATTATCATATTTAGAAACTTCTGGCGTTGAACGGGGTCTAAACACAAAATTAAACTTATGAAATACTTAAATAGAGATAATAATAATATTAGATATTTACGTCATTCCACTGGCAATAAACATGGCATCAAACAATATTGGCCCATTGTTAGATAGATTTAAAACTTTTTTATTTGTATCAATAGATTCTATAGTGGTTTTTGTCAAAACTTCAACATCTCCTGACTAAAAAATATTGAACAGATAATGCATTTTTTGGCTTATAGAAATTTTAGAATACTATTTATTGATCAATTGAAAATGTAAATTATATGTCAATATTTAAAAAATAAACTAATTAAAATGTCTTTTTAAAGCAGTACAGTTATAACTTATAAAGGTAGTGAACCTAAAAATTACTTTAAATAATATTAATAGGTTTTTCTCAAGAAAAATAAAAAATAAGAAGTGTAATTTTAAACAAAAACTCGTTGGTTTATAAATATACTTTAAGATATAAAACAAGTCGTAAACTAATATAAGTATCTTATTTATGAATATCTTACATCGTAAAACTCTTGAGAACGTAACAATATGCTATTAACATCAGCATTTAGAGCTTTACTGAGTTTTGTACGATCGTATGGTAAATAATTTTCTTTTGTGATCATTATTAAACGACCATCAAATCCTTCTTGCCTCAATTTCTCTACGCAACAAGTACCAGCAGGTCCTACAACAAACATTTAACATTACTCTTCAGATAATATTAACTCATAAATATAACTTGATTACCACTTCCAACAACAACAAATGTACGTTTATTTTCTGGATTACGTTTAGTTAATGGCTTTACAAGTTTTGAATTTTCAAGAGCACATTTTTTGGCAGACACTTTTACATTTCCATTGGAAACAGTAACTTTAAAACTCGGAATACTGTCTAAACCAGGGTAGTCCTCAATGTCACCTAAAAAGAAAAATTTTAAATAATTAAATTGACATAATTAAAAAAGGGAAATATTAGTTTTACCAGTTTTCAAATTGAAACAAGCTCCATGCCAAGGACATCTTACTATACCATCTCCTAGAGCACCTTTGACTAAAGGTGCACCATAATGTGAGCACTTTGAACCCACAGCAAAAAACTCATTTTTTTGTTTAACAATTAAAACTTTATTGCCATTATTTCCAACCTCAAATTCTTGCATTCTATAAATAAAGTTATTTCAAATAAATTTAAAAAAAAATGTATTAAAATTGTATTAACTTTAGTTTTTCATAATATAAATCTATATATATTATATATATAATATCTATTACCCATTATCAGGGATGTAATTTTCTTTACACACAACTTGTTCAATAACATCAGCACCTAAAAACATATAAAATAATTATTAACACTAACATAAAATGTATATAAATAAATATGATTTTAAAGCATTAATAAAATATGCGCATTTTAATGAATGTAAAACACCAAAAAGCAAATTATAAAAGTACAATAAATGTAAACAAACACACACCCGACATTGTTCTGCAAATCACACGTAATTGGGAATGTATACTACTTCTAAATACTAGTCTTCGACTAAATAACATTCGATCCCTGTATGATTTACCGGATTAATAGCCTGAAACCATGCACATGTAAAAAAAAAAAAATGAATAAACTTAAAATTTGTGTAAATATGAACAAATTAAATATTTTGGGAAAGCTCAAAGCATTAAAAATGATAAGTTGCAGATGATTAAATACCTACACTAACATATCTTATTAATTTATTCTATCACATACTAATAACATATAGGTATATATATTTGTAAAAATATATGTAATACTTAGAATATAATTTATTATGATTGATGAATATGATTAACCATGTTAAAACCATTTGTATAATAATATATTAGTATATTATATAAGGTAACCCTAATGATTTGCATGAGTGCTGTAATACATATAACATGGCATTGATTTTGACCTTATATACACTGAAAATGGCTAATGATTTTAAAATAGTTTTAAATTAATCATGCACACAATTTAAGTTAAATAAAAACCAATACTTAAAAAATAAATATTGGAGATAGATATTCCATACTGTATAGTATGTTGTATTATTATTATTTTCCCCATTAACTAAATATTATGTTGAATACTTAATCAATAGTTAGTATAATAATAATAATAAAATGATAGTGATTTTATTCCTTTTTTTGATAGTATAATAACTATGAATTCTAAAATATCTAATTAAATTATTTTATTGATTATCAAACTGATTATAAACTACCTATTTAATTTGATATTTGTGTACATAATCCTATCCTATAAGTAAATATTACATGGACAAAATGTGAATAAACATAAAACCTTGATAAATTAAATTACAAACATTTAAGATTTTTTTTTAACACGTGTCAATAAAAAAATAGAAAGAAAATGAGTTATCTGATAAGTTTCAATACTTATCTGGTATTATTATATGAGTACATACATATTTAAAAAGAGTAGCTTATGGATATCCTAGTGTTAAAATTTTGAACTTTAGTTATAAACAGAAAAAATTTTATAAATTTTTATCTACAAAATAACTTGCAAATTATCGTGATTTTGACACATTTTATACAAATTTGAGCTTTATGGGCTAATAAAAAAAATTTGAGTGAAACGATCTCCGATATTTTTTAGTTACGATAAGTTCAACTTATTATAAACCATGTATTAAATTTTCAAGTTTTCGGCCGGCTAATTAAATTTTATAGATGTTTAAAAAAAAAATTTTTATAAAAATCAAAAATTTAAATTGTCCATAAATAAGTCAAAATATGTCAAAATACTTTGAAAATATAACCACGTATAAAGAATACCAATATAAAGTTTTGGTGAAAATTTCAAGTTGTTGCGGTTTTTCGTTTTTGAGTTAGATCATTTTAATAAAATGTATTTTGTAAAAACGTGATTTTGCGTAAAATTTCCCGGTTTTTTGTAATTTTTTAATCGTTTTTTTCGATTTTTTTAAAAAGTATTAAAAAAGTTGGATTTTTGACTTGCCCAAGTACCATCTACATTCACTTTCCTTGCAGAAAAGTTGCTGTTAAAGCAAATCGAAGCATTTTTACTGCCAAAAAAAGTGTCGTCAGACACAAAAAAAAAAAAAAAACACATCATTGTAAAATCAAAATAAGTTAATTCTATTTACCTAACATAAAGCAATATCATATTATTATATAATCTTAAACATAAGTAAGTGTTTAAGAGATAATAATGTTGGTGTAATATAGTTTATACAAATGATGATGAATTAAAAAATAAAAGCAATTTTGTTAAAGGAGATATAAACATTATTTAAAATTAAAACAGACTTCAGGTATAAAATTAGTTCATATAATTTATTCTTTTTATTTTAAGAAACAGCCTATATATATATATATATATTTGTTTCAACCATTAATTGAAATATAAACATAAACAAATAATTATATTTTATAATAAAAAACCCTTTGAGAGAAAAGTATGAAGTTAATAATTAGATTTATATATTATAATTATGTAGCTAAAAATGAAAAAACATATAATTATATAAATAGTTCTATGAAATTGAAATGTTATAAAAAAAATTATTGTAGTAAAATTAGGTTTAGAATGTGAGAAATTTTATTATTTTGGAAATTAAATTATTATTGCACTTGATAAATTCAAACCTATTTGAATGTTATCAATTAGGTAGGTAATTCTGGTTAGTGAGTAATAAAATAATGAAATAATAAAATATACAAAACCAGATATGCATAAAATGTAATATCCGTAAAGTAGTTACAATACAATTTTAGTTTTTCTGAATGTATAATATTCTCTTCATTGTTATAATATTAAATATAATAATCATTTTCTTAATTTTATTATATAATTAATCAACTAGGGATTCATTTTTATGAAATATATTAAATATATACAAAAAAAAATGATAAATAAGACATAAGGTACATAAATTATTGAAATTTAAAGCAAAATGAATACTCAATTTAAATGAAAATATGGGAAAAAAAACTTATAATAACCTTATTTATCATATTTACAGGTATAAATTATATTAAAATGTATAGCTATATAGATATATATATAGATAATATAGATATTGTTAGTTACCTATAGTTTTAATGATATGCCATTACTAGAAATTTAAAAATAATCATAAATACATTTAAAATATTTCATTTAAGAAAAATAATAAATAAATGTATACTTTATTGCTATACAAATATTTGACTATCGACTATAACCAAGACAAATACTTTAACTTAATACACATTACACACGTAATATTATGTATAATATGTATAACACTATCCCTTTCTCTAATGAGGGACATTAACAGACAATACATCTAGTGGTATAGGTTTCATATGAAAACTGGATGACTCAGTGTGACTCCAACGCATGCATGAGTGACTAAGTGAACCATATACTTTTGGCAATATACTGTGAACCAAACTGATTGTAAGTACCGTGATTATCTAAATAACCATCGCACTATTTTGTCTCCTATGTCGATTAAACATCAAAGTAAGTTTTTATTCAAATATTCAATAATAAGATTCCTATTAGTTATTTACTAAACATGAATAATCACAGGAACTAATAGAGTGAGTGATTACTTTGAATCATTAAGTGCATTAGGTACCAATTTACCACATTAAAATAATATCTGTTATATGATAGGTCGAAAGTCCCCAAGTTAGAGGTCAACAGTCAACAACCATAAAATCAACACATTTAAAATGTAATTGTATTTGATAATTTGATAATTTTAAAAAGAAGTTTCTCGATAAATCATAATATATATTTGTAAATATTTATGCAACACAAAAACATTTTGAATATATTATTATGGAGATTCAATTACAATTACATTTGTGGGCAAATTTAGTTTGACCTATGTTTAAAACAACAAAAGGAAACGATTAATTAATATTAAACTCACAGTCACTTCCTAACTTCTATGTTTAACTTTTCCCTAAGAAATAATGTATTACGTGTGTAATAAATCAAATAATTATGGCATTATAATTAAGTGTACCTATTTATTTAAAAGTATCAATTGATTTACAAATATGATTTCCCGAGGTTTTAAATGATTATGTTTTCCGTCATATATGTTTAAGAAATTCTCTAGCCTTGTAATCAAGTTATGAATAAATTACGTGACGTGCATAATTATTTCTTATTAAGCCCGTGAACGTTTAAATCGAATGGATAATAACAAAGAACATTTATTGCATAGGTGCAATTATACGTGGGAGCAATAGATGTTAATGCGACGAGAATGATAGTACTTACAAGAAAAAACAAAGTAAGCTTTTCATCGCTTTAAGCGATATTAAATAAACAAATTGGGGCTGCTAGTGGACACCAGAACGTGGCACGGAAAGAACGGTGTGCCGAAGGGCATTAATGGGGACGGCTCATTTGGAAAAACGAGTATTGCCGTTTGTATACCCCCCCCCCCCGGGGAGGCGAAAAGCTCAAGCACTGTCGGTGAACATCGGAGGTAGTAGCAACAGCGGCAGCGGCGTAGTCGTTTTTTTCGGGTAAATAAAATAATCGGTGACTGTTAAAGAACCCCGAAAGAAGAAAAACTTACCTTCAGCAGTGCTCTTGGACGCGATCGAGCCCATTTGACAGATCGCAGAAGACTAGTGGTCACCCCTCCAAACGGTTGCCGATGTGGAAGAAAACGAATGCGGTGGCCGCGGTTAGAAAGTCAGGATAACGGGAGATTTCGCGTAGGTATTTTTCACCTTCCTTTTTTTATTACTATAGTATCGGTATGTAAATACTAAATAATAAGATCGTATCTGGTTGTAGGCCGTTCACTCGGACATAACTAGATCAGCAGCATGACGTGTATGCGTGATTGCACCAGCGGCTCGTATGCGGTCGAAAATTTAGTCATCGTCGTCGTCGCCGCCGCCGGGAAAAACAAGTCGACCGCTGTAAAGCCCGCTGCCTACGGGGGAAAACGGCATAAAATCACAGATTATTTTCATATAATCTGTGATAATAATATGAGCAATAATGATAATAATAACTACGATGAACACGATAACGATAGCGTGACGGAAGTAATAAATAATAATAATAATAACAATATTATTCCGTGATACTCGGCGGTGGTGAGGAGCGCACTTGAATTGGCGTCGGGGGCTAGACAAAATCCCTGTGGCCGTAAGGGAGGTGGCGGAGAGAGAAAAAAAAATAAAGTGCCCATTTGGTCACTGATCATATTACTTAGCGCCCCAACCGCGATAAAATAGGTTTTATTCAATGTAGATTTTCATATTCAAAATACGTAAATCTACTTTGTCTTGGTGCCCTCACGGTCGACGTCGTAAATGCATAGACAATAGACATATTAACATATTATAAACTTGTATGTAGTATGTATATGTTAATATGTTATATATTTTTTATAATAAGTCTATGCGTAAATTGCATCTTGCGTAAGCGAGAGCGGGACGGCTAAATGACCTTGGGCTAGACACCTTTTTGCGGTAGTTTCTATTATTATGATTATTATTTTTTCAACGTGCAAATGGTTCGTGCGCCGCGTTCTGCAGTAAAGTAACCAAATTACTAAAGCTGCTGCTTGCACTACACACGTAATAAGGGGAGAGAAACACGATTGAAGATATTATGTGAGGAGAAGTCCAAGATCCGCCGACAATTATTTTTAGATAGAAAGATTCTTCTCAATGGATCTATGAAAGTTATGCGCCATTGTCCATCGTGTTATCACAGATTGCACGGCATATTTTATCTTTGGGTAATCCCCCGTCCCCGCAGCCCGCGTGGTCTTATCTCCCGCAAACCGAGCACGTGCGTTCTGAAAATTAAGATTTACCAGCGTGGCAGCATCTCTCGCAGTTTAGTATTGAGTTTCATATTATAATTTGTTGTTCAATCGTGTCTTCCGAGTTTCGATTATCTCAATATCACAATAATCCCAGGTATACAAGCGAGTATGGCAAGATTATGACGTGCGTTCGTTCACTCGTCACGGCCGCCCGAAATGAACTCGTCGACGACGGACAACGAAGACTTAGACCTGACCGTGTTCGATCCGCACACGCAGGCCGCCTTGATCAGAGGTAAACAATATAATCATTTTATTCGGTTTTTTTTCCCCCCCGACTATGTTTCCACTCCATATGTGACGTACGAGTTATTATATAATGCGACTAATCTTGCCGCACTATTCGTATTTCGTACATGAGTTGAGCAGTGGGCACGTTATCTATGAGTAATCGTTTTAATTATACTTTCGATTTACTCGGTAACTCACCAAAACGGCGTTAAAGTTATGCATTCGCCCGTGCCATTTCACATGACTAATAATCATTATATTAGGTGGATACTCCTCGTTTATCCTCTAATATATATGATCAAATCATTTGAAGTTTTCAGTTTTGTACACTGTACAAGTATCAGTTTTCATTTAAAACGGAATGTATACCGGGTATGATTCTAATTTTTAAATTATGATTGTTTTAAAAGTAAATAATCGTAATGTAAATTACTTTCAATAATCTAGTTATGGTAAATATATCTAAGTGTTAAAAAAAGAATGAATGCTCCTCCTGTATAATTTCAAAATGTTTACTATTTCAAAAACTACTACTATAGATAACTACAATTAATATTTATTTAATATAACATAAATTTACGTAAAATAAATAACAATTAATTCATTTTTTCACCTATTAAAAGGGTATGAATATCCTAAATTTGGCATTAGAACTGAATTATATTTTTACAATCTCCTGTGATTACTGTGTTATTATGTTAATTATTGTCCATCAGCAGTTGAATAAACCATTGTTTGAAAAGCATCACAATTAATGGAGAATTGATTTTTAGAACATAAGTTAAAACCTGTTATAATTAGGTATTGAATGTATTACAAAAATATTATCATAATATTTGATTTTAATGTATTTAAAAAAAAAGAGAAAAAATACTGTTATGCAACCATGATGGTTTATTTTAAACTTATTTATTAACAATTAGGTTTTAATTATATTTTTGATTTAGTATATGAATGAATGAAAGGAAGGTGGTTTTTTACTTTATTGATTATTACTCAACCTTGATCTATGTTGGTTTCTTGTGATTTCAATTTCTTTAATATAGTATTGTTAGTCACCACAATAGAATGTTGTTAATAAATGGTAATTCATTTTTTTTTTTTATAAATTGATAAAATCATGAAAGAAAAAAATTAAAATCAAATATGAATATATTATGTGTATTTACTTACAACAATTTATAGGAACATAGACAACATAAAACTAAAAACTTTCATTTTTACCAACTAATAGATTAATGTAACATTTCATTCATAGGATATAATATGTCCATCAAAACTTACTGTTAATATTAAGTATATTATATTTTCTTTATAATAATTTTCCATTTCCACATGTGTATATGAATATTGATTGTTAACATTTATAATGAATGCTTACATGATCATGAACCATTAGTAAATGTTTTATTTACTTCTAGGTGGTTTCTTAACACCCAAGTTTATTTTAAATTATACAGAGACCCAATTTAGAAAAAAAGTCAATTTGACAGTAGCAGCCGCTCGTCATGTTTTTATTGAAGCAGCCAAAATAAGTACTGCAAGTGTCAAGTAAATTTTTTTTTTATTGATCTTTTTTCTAATGCTGTATAAATGTATAATTATTGGTTATCATTGAATGGATTATTCAAATTGTATTAGTCGTAGTCAAGAAGTTAACAATCGAGTGATTACTACTGGTTGTAAAAAAATCGATGAAGCTTTAGGTGGAGGCTTGTTCAATTGTGGTATCACAGAGATCTCAGGTGAAAGTGGCTGTGGAAAAACACAATTTTGCTTACAGATTGCGCTCACCGTTCAGTTACCATTACCACTCCAAGGAGCAAAGTCTGGTTTGAAGCAGTAAGACTTTTAGGTTTTCAGAAAAATCATTACAAAAATTGTTTGTTTGAATATAGGAGCTGCATATATTTGTACTGAGGATAGATTTCCTTCGAGTAGAATGCAACAAATGATATCCAATGTCCGTTTTAAATATCAATGTGATAATATAAATACGAATGAACTAAGTGAAACGGACTATGGAGACAATATTCTAATTAGTCATATAGCAACTGTGGTAAATTATTGCACTATGGTTTGAGCATATTTCTTTCCAGTTGTACAAAGTGTATTTTGTGTTTAGGAAGACTTGAAAAAATGCATCCATGAGATGCTTCCAAAAGCACTCCAACATAGACCCATAAGACTTATAATTATTGACAGCATTACTGCTGTATTTCGTGGCGAGTACACTTTGAGTGATGCACCTCGCAGGTCAAAAGATCTCAGAGATGTGGCATTTTGCCTACATAAGTTATCAGTTGAACATGGGCTATGGATCATTTGTGTTAATCAGGTTATAAAAATGTTTGAAATTTTGTCATTACTTCATTAGCTTCTACAATTAACGTTTTTCTTTTAATTTTTTTTAAGAGCCTTTACTTGTAACTTACATGTAGCTTTAGAGTTTAAATATTAACTTAGTATATTATACTTTAATGCATAGGTAACATCATCAATGTCTGATATTGGAGGAAAAAAATTAGTACCGTCTTTGGGTCTGTCGTGGGCTAATTTGGTTACTACTAGACTTATGATGTCCAAAACACCATGTTCCAGATATTTAGAAGTGATATTCAGTCCACATGCAGCTCCAAAAAGTGTTCCTTTTGTAGTTACTGAACGAGGAATTGAATCTATTAATCAAAATACTTAAATACTTTTGACTAATTCAACAAGTCATTTTTTTTATTTCATTGTTTTTAATGATCAATCAAGATATTGTTTTCATGATTTTATTGATTTTACAATATATATTTATACAAAAATATTTTTGTTAATAAAAAAAAAAAAAAAAAAATTAAAAGGTTTAATAATATAAACAATATTTAAACTTACTTTCCATTTAGGTTTCAATCTTAAAATATTAAGTATTTATTTTCTAAATTAATTAATTAACTTATTTTTAGAAAAATGTGAATTTAAAAAAGATCCACTTTTAAGTATTGTTTTGCTATTCAACTATGAGAGATGCAGAAGCATAGCTAACCGATGAATCATCCAGATTGTAACATTGGCTAGATTGGGCGTATTTTAAAAACTTGAGTGACAGTTTTTGTGTACTCAAATGCTTAGCAGCCTATTAAAAAAAAAAAAAAAAATCACCCATTATCAATGTTTACCTTAAATATTAATTGGTATCAGTCTACTGATCTCTTAGATCATATATGATGGATATAGCTACGGCTACCTGTATGTGTACAAAGTGTGTAGCCAACATCTTAAGAAGACATGTAGATACTGCCCATATGCCCTCCTTTTTTTTAGCAGTATTAATATAATGTATCATTAATAATAATAAGAGTAACAACAGTGTATTCAAAAAGGTAAATTACTAAGTTGCGCATGTGTATAAGTAATTTGTCCTTTTAACATCCCAATAAATGTTGGCTTTGTTTTATGTTCATAACTTTATCTGTAATATATGATCTAAGACTTCTACCATCAATCATCATCATCTTACTTGCAATAAAACACTTATAGGATGTCTGCCACAAATTGTATTAGAAAAAGTTTTTAAATATTCAACAAATGCAGCTGGATCTAATGTTTCTATAGTATCCATGCCCTTAAACATAAAAATACAAAATACAAAATTATTAATGATAATATTTTCAAGCTTTCTTAATTAAATAATGTTATTTTTAAGTCTGGTTATATCAACTGATATTACAATTTAAACTATAAATAATTATATTTAATATTTATAGTAACATAGGCTGTATAAAATTAGTTTCAGTTATCATCAAAGTACGTAGGATTTTTGAATAATGGTTTTTTTTTCATTAAACATAATTATTTATTTTTAGATAGCTCTGAATATTTGTTTGTAATTTTAAACTACTTTCTTAAATAGTCGTTAATTAAGAAATTTATTGTTTTATTATTCATAATAGATGAATGTTATGCTTCCCTGTATTCTCACAGAAATAATGCAAATTTAAGAGTGAATTTGGCTCACTCGTGTAGTGCTGTTTCACCTCGTTTTTTGTGCACTCTGTTCAGTATCTGTGTTTTGGTCACAAGTCAAAAATACACAATTAAGCATATTGAGAGTGTGGATAATTTATACTTTAAAGTTTGGACAAGGCGACACTAGACAAGCTCATGAAAATGTAGAGGAAGCATCATGTCATAAATAATTAAATAAATACTATAAAACTGTGTTTCTCAAACGGTTTTCCACAGACTGCTAGGGGTTCTTGTATATACCTAAGGGTTTACAAACTCATATTCAGAAAGTAAAAAGAATTTTTTTTTATATAAATACATGTTTATTATAGAAGCATTTTTTCCTATCTGTAAAGGGTCTGCCATAGGAAAATTTTGGGAAACTGCTGTTAAAATTAATTTTCTTAAATAATTAAAAATTTAAATTAGTTTAAAGATAATCTTAAAATACTTCATTAGTAACTCGATTATCTAAATAATTGTAATTGTAAAAAATCTACAAAATAATAGCTTATTAAATATTAAAGATTTAACTCTATATAAATGGATAATATTAATAAACTAGGTGTATACAACAATATACATTATGCTAAACAAGAATATGTAAAATTGAGTACCTACAAAATGCATATCTTAAGAATGATAATTGTAATCTTATATTGAAGATTGATAAGAATACCTTATCAATTTTTGATTTGAGTAGTAATTATTATAAATTTATTAGTATTTAATAAGTATTACAATTATAGACTGGTACATACCAAACTTAATTAAATACTAAATATATTAATTTCTCTATCAAACTCAATAAAATAAATGATAACTGAAACATTTTCATTGCCAAAAACATAATTCAAGTCCAACGCCTTAAAATACACAAAATATATTATACCTTATGATCCAATGTTTTAATTGACTGATGAATTTGACCCCAAGACCTTTCATAGAACGTATAACGAAATCTTTGTCCCCAATGACAAAAATCTGAAGATATAATAAATAGATTTTTTGGATCAGCTAAATATGGAGCGAGTATTTGTCCATAAAGAGTTTCTTTTTCAGTGCTCAACGATCCAACCATAATAGGCACAATAGTAAATTTATCTTTGTAGCTACAACATAAACAAAATATGAATATACACAACTATTGTATAGAATATAAAATATAATTATTACTCCTGCATCACTTTGGCGATGTATGGCAGTTGCATCTCTATACTATGTTCGTCTTCGTCGACCTTCATACTCATTCGTTCAAACTTGCCAGTTGACTCGAGCTCGTCATACACTAAATTTGAATTAAACCATATATTATAATTCAATTATGCTTGTTAAATGTCTCATGAATGCTTACCTTGATTGTCTATTTGTAAATCATAAAACGGAGTTTTATATTTTTCGGCAGTTGACAAGGCACACCCAGGTAGACGGACATTGTGTGACGGTCCCAGTATGAAAATACGTTGCCTAAAAATGAGTACCTAGGTAAAATTACTTTTGAACAGTTTGAAAATCAATGAAACTTACACGACAAATGGACTAATCTGGCGGTACGCGAATGCTGCGCAAGCACCACAATACTGATAGCCGGCATGACTGTAAAAACGGAAATTCTTAGGTTCATACCAGATCATTGACTACACTACCAATTGAAATACTTACGGAGCTATAATGGCTCTAGCGGGTCCGTGTGTTAGTTCTGCAGCTCCCAACCAATTTTCCAACTGATTGTTGAGCTCCTTGGCTACAAAGCGAAAAAATAAAAACACCGGAAACATTATTTTCGCGGACACCAGACCTAAACCAAAAAAAATATGAACAAACACATACCTGATTCGGCGTACCAGCTTCCAGCGTGACTAGCTCTCCGTACAGCCATATTTGCACACGAATTTAAACTTTAAAGATTAAATAGAAAACAAAAAGGATTTAAATTTATTATCTTTTAATTATAGACTTGAAGTTATGTAGGTACAGTATTAAAATTAAATCTAACGTACTACCTACACCTCGTACAAAAATGGACAGTGGATAGCCGTAAAACGTATTAGTTCCTAGTTTGGGGAGATAAGATATTTTGAAGTGATAAAAAAAAAACTGAAATTCCGAACTACCAACTTAGAAACATTTAAATACAAAAAAACCATAAAGTATTATTATTATACTTAATGGAAAAAACAAACTACAGACTACAGCTAGAACTATAAAAAAAATAGGTATTATATACGTATGTGTCCAGTTTAAAATAAAAATTAAAATAGAAATAGGTTTAAAATTGATTAAAACCATTATTCACAATTGAAGAAAAGGTTGATATAATGATGTCGAAGCCTAATCGAATTACTCGAATAGTATTTCATCCTGTGGTGATTTGATATTAGACAAAATTTTATTGGGAAAAATCTTAATTCAGCCATATGGTTTTCTATAATAAAGAATGAAACCACTGACATTTCAGAAAAAGAACAATTAACTTTGTGTCTGTGTGTGTTCGATATGCCACTGATACAGAGAAAATTGTCACTATTTTTTTTCCATTTTAAATGGTAATTATCCCCTAATCTGACTGATTTAGTGATTACCCTTGTTGTTCTTAAATTGATTAATGGTATAGTATATTGACGCCTGTATATCACTATATCTGTAGTATATATTGTATAGATGTATCAAATTTAGTTTTTAAATTATTATTTTTATTTTTTCTTCATGAACGTTTATATTTTGGATTTACTTATAAGTTTTAATATATATATATATATAGATTACCTAGTACCTACAGTGTGCACTTAATAATACTTTTATAAAATAGTGATTTCTCTATTCGTAATATTGATATACATTGTCAAAAACGTATATTTAGCGATTTTAAAAGAAAATAGCACAGATATTTCCAAATAATAAGTTTTCAAAATTATTTTAAGTTATAAAATATAGTTATGCAATGAAACCTAATTTAAAAAAAAAATAATCATAATAATAATGATAATAAACTAGATAATAGTATATGTGCGTCCGGACAGTTTCCATAAAACTTAAACAATATAAACTTGCGATGAATAAAATAAAAATAAAATAAGTTTGGTTTTTGAAATTGTTTTGGGATTATGAAAAGTAGGTATGTAAATGTAATAGGTATGTATGTACACCTATATTGCCTATTGGTAGGTATGATTGATTAATATTTAATAGCTTAATTCAAGTCATAGATTATTATAATGGACTTATGGCTTAGTGGTTTATAATAAGTATAGGCATTGATTTTAGAATATACTAATATAATATTCTGAAATCAATGATATAAGTACTATAGGTATTAGCATTGATTATAATTAATGGTATTGGGTATACAAAAAATATTGCATAAGTATAGTATAGGTCATTGTGTTTATAATTACCTACACATTATGTGAGGTATGAATGAAAAGATACGTGCATGATAATGCTCGCGTAATTGTTTATATATTGATCTTCAGTTAATTCTTTTAATACATTACTTATGAACAATAGACTATTATTTAAACTGCTAGTTAAATTTAATTATACAACTTTTTTTTTATTTTGTAATCCGATCACTTCTTTAACCTGTTTCTGGAGGATCGAGGTTTTCAAATCTTCAAGGTGCATGCAAGTGTACATCAATTAGATGAAAACTGTTTACTTTCAATTATTTTAAAAATATTTGTTCGTAATAATGTGATATTTAGATTATAAATTTTATTAAATGATATAAAATATACCTCTGAAATAATATGTTATTGTTATAATTTCTATGTATATATATTTATATATCTATACAAATTTAAATTGTTTTTAACCGCTTTTATATATATATTGATATAGGTACTTATATATATATATATATATATATAATAAACACATATTCTAACATTTGTAATTTATAACTATATTATTGGAATATCTAGATTAACTACTGCTGGGTCGTATAAGAATTGTCCACAAAATAAACATTTATGTTGGCTACACTACAAAATAAGTAGAACTTTCACTACAACTATAGCTTTCATTATAGTTCAACGTACTCCAGTATAATTGACGATGTCCAGTTAGGTCTCTGTCCAGTGTCCGTCTTCCTTTGTAAGTAGATAATCATTGCATTTTAGTTTATACTTTTGACGAAGACTTCAATAATATTTTTTATACAGTAAGTAATTATGATACAAGTTCTAAATATTATGAAAAAATTACAATTATACAGTGCGGTATTTTTTAAATAAAATATCTATAAAACGTATAATGTTTATTTAAAAATGTTTTTTTTGCGTACAATCTAATCAAATGTGTAATTCAATGGTATATGCAATACTGTAAATAATTTTTCAAATATATAAGTACTATTACTTAAATTAATTCAATCGCTTATTTATTTATTTTTATATTATAATAATATTTTGAATCATTTAAAGGCATTACTTTTTTCTTAATTAATAAATTTTCGATCAAGACATTTAATTACAAACTGAAATAATCGGGGAATTTCAACGGAAACAAGGTGCTGCAACACATTTAAACGCGTAATATTTAAATATTTTCTACTGGTTGCCCTTGAGTCTTCCTTTCACCACATATATGATTAAACAAACATTTCTTGATAGTATCGAATGTGATATTTATTAATACCGTTGAATAAATATATTTATTTAATAATCTAATCTCTATAAATACTATTAATTTTAATGTTTGATTTTGATAGATACATTTAATAATTATAATTTATAGTTTATAATAATAATTTAGTTTTAATAGATCAAAAAAAAATATTCAAACCAATTGGAAGTAAACACTGTTAACTGAAAAATAAATGTCGACAGCAATTTACAATGAAAAACATTCGTCAAATTCAAATCTGTTCAACGAGATGGCGATCAACTGCTGCTGCACATTCATCTGTGGCCACGGGATCACCTGCAGATATAGATGTAACTAATGATATGATTGCAGCCAAATCTTATAATGAGGTTCCAGGACCCAGGCCGTGGCCAATTATAGGAAATACGTGGAGAATGTTACCAATCATAGGTATTTTAAAATTAAAAAAATGTATATATAGCAATGAACCAGGGCTGATCTTTTTAATATTGTTATTAAGGACCATATCAAATATCGGATTTAGCAAACGTTTCTTACCTTTTGTACAAACAGTATGGAAAAATAGCCAAGTTGGGTGGTCTTGTTGGTCGACCAGATTTATTATTTGTTTATGATGCCGACGAAATAGAAAAAGTATACCGACAAGAAGGCGACACGCCATTCAGACCTTCGATGCCATGTTTGGTTAAATATAAAAGTCAGGTTCGGGGACAATTTTTCGGAAGATTACCAGGTGTGGTTGGAGTGTGAGTGTTCAAATAAACGTACAAAATAATATTTTATTATAATATAATTATTTTATATTGATTGAATATTTAGACACGGAGAACCGTGGAGAGAATTCAGAACTAAAGTTCAAAAGCCGGTTTTACAACCACAAACGGTTAAAAAATACATTCAACCAATTGAAGAAGTTTCCGACTACTTTATTAAACGGTAACTACGTAATGGGGATAAAAATCAATATAAATTAGACATAAAGTGAACATTTAACTGTTAATTTTTTTATGTATATAGAATGCAAGAAATGAAAAACGAAAATTCCGAAATGCCAGCTGACTTTGATAATGAAATTCATAAATGGGCTTTGGAATGTATCGGTCGTGTAGCATTAGATGCAAGATTGGGTTGCCTGAGACCAGATTTACTTCATAATTCAGAGCCACAGAAAATTATTGACGCAGCAAAATATGCCCTTCGCAATGTTGCTTTATTAGAATTGAAGTATCCCTTTTGGCGATTCTTACCATCCACTTTATGGACAAAATATGTGTCTAACATGGATTATTTTGTTGAGTAAGCGTTCATTTTTTATGCAATTATTACAACTCAAGGCACAACAGACTACGTTAAAAATAAAAAAAATGTATTTAATAAATGGTAGCTTTACGTTGAAAATATTGATATAAAATTATAATCTAATTGTATTTATAATATTATTGTTTATTATTCATATAATACACTACGATATTTTAGTCTGTAATCTGAGAATACAACTATATATTATGCTATGAGCCATAATTTTATAGTTTTTTAATTATCACTTTTATTACTTAGAATTTGTATGAAGTACATCGACGACGCGATGACGAGATTGAAAAATAAATCGCAATCGGTAAATGAAAACGAATTATCTTTAGTTGAAAGAATTTTGGCAAATGAATCTGATCCAAAAACTGCTTACGTGCTGGCTCTGGATCTTATTTTGGTCGGAATAGATACGGTTTGTAAATGTTTATTTGCTTAAATATATATTAACAACTTAATTTCGTAAAATAATTATCATGTAAAATGTATACAATATAGATACTTGTTTAATAATATAATACACAAAATTATTATGTAGTAGGTTATTACTTATTACTAAATTTCTAAAAAAATTATAATTTTATTACAACTTTATGCATATTTAATACATATTTCATGTGGTATTTTTAGATTTCAATGGCCGTATGTTCAATGCTTTATCAAATAGCCACAAGGCCAGAAGAACAAGAAAAAATTCATCAAGAAATGTTAAAAATCTTACCCAATAAAGATGATAAACTTGACGCAAGTAAATTAGAACAAATGGTTTATTTGAAAGCATTTATCAAAGAAGTATTGAGGTAAGGCTGTTTAACTATCATAAGTTTCCGTGTTTTACGAATTATTATATTTTAGAATGTATTCTACTGTGATTGGTAATGGTAGAACACTTCAAAAAGATATGGTGATTTGTGGATACAAAATACCAAAAGGAGTAAGTTTAATATAGAAGTTTGAGTAAACAAAATAAATCGTTGAAAAGTTTTACCGTGCCAAATCGTGTTACATCGGACTGTACCATAAAATATGATGAATTTATATTCTGAAGTTACTTGTACATCTTTTCAAACAAAAAATAAATAAATATATAATATAACATGATCAATTAAGTAATACATATATATACAAATTATTACGATTCTACACCAAAATTAATTGTGTTTAAGTACATAATTGTAATTATTTTCATTCATTTCCGTTTTTGCTGTCACATTCAAATTATCCTCTATATTTTTCATAAATTTTGTATCATATTCAACTCCAGATTTAAACATAGATGTCTTTATAACATCTTTTTACATGTACTAATTAAATAATAAATATACTTTACTAGTTTACTACGATATATATATATATATATATATATATATATTATGTCTGATATATTTTAATAAATTATAGTATAATGTTTTTTTTTTCATATAGATTCAATTAGTATTTCCAACAATTGTAACTGGTAATATGGAAGAATACGTAACGGATTGTACAGAATTCAAACCAGAGAGGTGGATGAAGCAATCATCAGATTACATGCATCCATTTGCTTCATTGCCTTACGGACATGGACCAAGAATGTGTCTAGGAAGAAGATTTGCTGAACTAGAAATGCAAGTGTTCTTAGCTAAGGTATATAATATATCATCAATATCTATATCCCTATATATACTTGTTTTTAAATAATGTATTATTGTATTAATAATAATAATAATAATTATTATTATTATTATTATTATTATTAAAATATAATATAATAAGTGTACATACATTTGTACTTGATGTATAAAAACCAAAAGTGTTCATATTTTGTAAAATTCCTAATAGATTATTAAAAAATATGACTATGCTATTAAGAAGTAACCGAGAACTTTTTAATTTTAATAATATAGTTAAATACTTCATTTCGACATACATTTATGATTGATTAATGACGAGGTATTTACAATATATTATTATACATGTTACAGTTAATACGATCGTACAAAATGGAATTCTTACACAAACCTTTAGAGTACAAAGTAACATTCATGTACGCGCCAGATGGAGAATTAAAGTTCAAAATGACTGAGAGATCTACGTGATAAGAAAATCAAAAAATTAAAAATCAAAAAAAAGATTAAAATTAAAAAATCAAAACTTATTATATATTTAATGATTGTTATTTACTTTTTTTATAAATGTATTACCTTATGTTTATCGTCTAGTTTTTTTTTTTTTTGCTAATATATGTTAGTACCTATATATAGTATAGGTATGTTAAATTAGGTACTGAAATAAGAATAACCTGAATAACATCTACATGGACTATAACATAATCTGTCATATCTGCAGTATAACATCTTAATAAGTTATAACTACTTTCGACACATTAATCATTATAGTATGATAATCAAATAATTTAAATCCACATTCATACAATTCGGAGACTAATTAATAATAATTACATTTTGTGAAGTTCTATAATTGGTTGACGGTTGTTCGAAACATCTACTTACATTATATTATTTTTATTTTCACTTAGATTTTCTATGCTATTCCCAGTTCTCACTTAAAGTATTTTTAATTTTTGACCTTATAGCAAAACGAATTATAATTCGTTTTGCTATAACGTCAAAATTCTCTATAAATCTATAGAAGGCGGACGTTGACTCAACTCGTCGCGACGATGCCGCAGTCGCCTCAATTTTTGATTGATTGCCTTCAAGATAACGACGTAGATCTTAATTGCATTATCGCGCATCCGTAAAAACATAGCATTGTATAACAAATGGAGCAAAAACATATTATTATGAATACCTATATATACCTATATATATATATATATATATATTACATACTTATACACAGCACGTATATATTCAAATTTATAATAGGTACGAAATAATCAAGGTTTGTATATCTATAAATTTATTATTTTTAGGCATGGCCTAATTAAGGAATTTGTCGCCAAATAGGCTTGGGTTAATTCACAGCTTCTAAGTTCATAAAAAAATATTTTGTGGCGCCACCAAATTAACATTAACCGATTGGCGTCCTAGGTACTCAGCCTACTTATCCTTTTGATAAATCAGACCCTATACATAGGTTTATCTATAAACCTTGCGAAGTAATATTATTGGATATTATATAGTTATGTGTTTATTACAAATTTGGAACGAATGTAGTTATAAGCTCCCGAGCGATTTTTGGGAATTTTTTTTCAAAATGTGTGTTTTTGGCTTTTTGCATGCTTAATTTTTATGGGACTTAATAAGACAGTTGGTCAAACTTCTTTTGGAGTGTTATGACAGTTAATATCAAAAAATTTCAAAATACTCGATTTTTCCATAAAACGTGTTTCTAAACTTAAAATACAAAAATATCAAAAATTAATATTTTTTTACTCTTTAGATTCATTAGATATTATACGCTGTTTACTGGACACTATACTTATTAATGTTCGAATTGCAGTTTTCATCTTAACTTGAGCGATCTATATGACCATAGTACTAAATGTTTTGTGTGCTAAATGAAAGCGAGACCGCACTGGGCCACGGAACCATAATAACATTTCTATAATAATAATATTAATTATATAAAAGGAAATCAAATATATGCAAATTTGTAAATTTAATACTCAATAGGCAATAACTCAAAAACTTTTGTTTTCCGCCGATTTATTTTTGCATCATTGTATTTAATTCAGTTAAATACTTAACTTAAAAAAAAACAAAAAAAAAAATTGAAAATTCGTGGAATAGCTAAACTTTGCTTATATACCCAACATTTAAACATTTTTAATTAGATACTTGAAAAATTATTATAGTTAAACAATGAGGTTACTTTCAGTACATAATACTATACTACCATAATTTATTTGAGTGTTTCATTAATTGACTTTATTTCCTTTGATTTGGCTGTTTATAAATGAAAAAACCTGTATCAAGTACACACTGAACACAAAAATGACTATGGAAAAAACTGTCTTTATGATCATAGACGCAATTTGAGATTTTTAATGTGGGATGGGAAGGGGTAAATTTGTTTAAGCACATCTGTTTTTAAATACATGTGCAATATCAATCAATACTTTCTTCCTTCTGACTTTCAGAAAAAAAATAATACAACATTTTTAAATTTACAAAAACTACAATCTTAAATACAATTGTATTATATAACTTTATAATTTGTATTTATTCATTTAAATTTATACATTTAATGTGCATATATGATATTTGTTGTATTAAATATATAATACAGATCAGTTTTGAAAACGAAATTTATTTTATACACATTTAAACGTTATTATAAAATTATTATATTAAGGTACCTAATAACTAAGGCTAAGGTTTGCATGTTTTCAATAATCATCCAAAACATAGCTAAGTTCTATAGAAATTTGTTTCGTAGTAATAGGAGTTTAATGTTGTAATTTTTACTTTAAATATTTTGCATATCTGTATTTGAAGTACATATTTCACATATTTTACACATATTATACAATATTTATTATGAATTTTCTGACAAAAAAGACTAAAATGATAAAATAATTTTAAAAATTATTAAATCATAAACACGTTATCCATTTATAATTGGAGTTATTATTATTATTATTATTTTTTTTAAGTCAATAAGCTTGAAGAAGAAGAAGAAATGAAAATAATAAATAATAAATTAATTTGTAATTTTTGGTTTTTGATGAAAAATAACATATTTTAGCATTTTTATGAGCATATTTGAATATTTGATAATTTTTAATGGTATAAATTCATGCATATTTTAAGGTTTTTAGAAGCATTAAGTCCCTAGCCCTACTAATAACATTTTTATTTTTTGTTTTAATGTTGATATGGATTGGGAAAGCTATACCCCTTGCCCCCTCCCTCCAGTTTCGGTTATTCTTATGACCACCTAGTCCATGTAGTGGTTCTAATAACGATATAAATATATAAGACAGACTTCCGTAAAAGTTAAATATACAGCGTTTTGATATAAGTAAGTACTGCAATGTACAGGTTGATTATAGGTAAATATTACCATTTTAAGGGAAAACTTGTCTTTAAACGCTCAAGATTCAATCAATTTTCAATAAAAACAGCTTTATCTAAATCAGCTTGTTTGTGCGATTTCGGCGATACATTTAGAGCTTTGGAGGAATAAAAATGAAAAAAAAAATCAAGTAGGTACCTACGTTGGCTGCTAAACAAGAAAATAATTATTGCAAGTGGCAAATACGTCTTAAAACACGGAAAAATCAATCAATTTTCAAAATCAACGTAATTTTCTAAGCCGCTCTGACCGTGTGGTACAAAGTATATATTAAAGAACTTTTTGGAAGTAAGATAAATTAAGTTATGGTTTCCAGAAGTTAAATTATGTGATTTTTGGTCGTTATTGAAGAAAAATGAAAAAAATCAATTTCCTACTTGTTAAATATGAAAATGATAATTTATTGTTGAAAACTCGCCTTAAAAGTGAAAACACTCTTGATTCGAACATTTTTCAAGAAAAATCCAGACATTATCTAAATCGGCTCATCTACAGTCTATTATGTTACATTTTAGAACGCTATAAGAAATAGAAATAAAAATGATTTTTATTATATTATTAATATTATATTATTTTGTTGTATGATTATTATTTACTGAATGATATTGTTATTATTCATATAGATTCTGAGTGAAACATGAACCTATTGATTTTACCATGTAATATTTTATTATTGTTTATTATTATTTGTTTTATTATTATTATTTTATATATTGTTTTTATTTTACTATTTTATTCACCGTGTTTGTGAGGTGTAATTTTATTGCTTCAATCATCACTGCAATAAAAAAACGGTAACAATCAACCGGAAACGATTATTGCCGGTCAATTATTTTGGTGGTAGGGTAACACCGTAACGGACATGGACAACATGGTTGTGCTCCCGCAAACGAGTGTTTTCTTAAGTTGGATATAGCATAATATACGGCAAGATTCTAAGAATAATATTATATACTATATAGAATTAAATAATATTGGTAAAATATCTAATGCAGATTTATTAAAACGTGTCTACTTTTAACCAAGATTCATATGCACAAGTACATATTTTGCATTAAAAAATAGTTCCATGTTAAGTTTTTCAGCGATAATCTGGACGGATCGCTGGGCAGAGCAGCGAAACAATCGTGAAATTATAAGTGTTGTCTACTGCAATAACATCCTTTCACTGCAAATTTCATTTTTTAAACCGGACACCGGACAGGTTTATCTCACACATATATACACATACATCGATGCATGAATGTGTATGTCTGTGTGTATATAATGAAATAAACATTAAGTTAAACCATCCCACGGCAAAATTTACAAAAGAGAAAACCCTACCTATTCAATATATTTTATAGTAACTGTACCTCTAGTATCGTGTCTGATGTTGTAGGTATATGCTCAGTATTCGATGTGCAGTTGGGTTGAAACCACTGTTAAATTTTAGTTACAAATCGTCTATTTAGTGCCATTTTTATTTAATGGATGCAAAATGTTTACCAACGAAAATAAGCATAGTAAAAATAATTTTAATCAACACGTGAAATTGTGTTTGTATTGTTTTTATAAAATGTAATCTTGATTTTAACGATTTAAAGTGCGTCTTACAAAAATAATATTGGTACCTGTAGTTCTAAAATACTCGTATTTATATATATTACTTATATTGATTGATATTAAGAATAAGTAATAATACCGCACAATAATAAACCATTATTATAATATATTACATATTAATTGGTAAGTATTGACGAATTGAAGTTGAATAATAATATTAGGTATATGTTTTTCTTTAAAGTTAATAATTAGGTATATACTTAATCATACGCAATGTATTATGCCTACGTTTTATTTCTACCAATATATTACACTAACATAAATATAAAGATTAATGATAATTATTAATAATTAACTCTAGAATAATTTATCCCCGTTTAATAAAATAAAATGATATTTTTATAACCATTTCTTATTTTGTACTTACAAATCTGTGCGTCTGTGTAGGTAACGCTTTTAAATTTCTTAACTCACCTACAGTGTTTAAATTTTATCATCTATTTAAGCATAGTAGATTCATAATTTAAAAATATAATTAGTTATATTTACTACTTAGTGTATATTATATAATAAATTAACACATAATGATCTACCTTGGTAGTTTTATTCAATCCGTGTTTATTCTATTGATTCTTCTCAACCATGATCTTATTTAATTCTATTTGTTAATATAATAAATTATTTATATTAATTTATATTATACACTTTTGAATGATTGAGTAAAAAATAAGTCTGTAAGATAAAAAATATCAACATTAAATTGCAATTATGATAATAATATTTAAGTGAATATTGTACACTAATTGTGTATTCGAGAGTTAAAATATATAAAAACGATAGTGTGTGCGTATGTATGCCATGTATATATATATATATATAAAAATTTTAAAATTTAAAATTTAAAATTATCAATTCAAACTGTTGAACGAAATAGCGAGAAACAACTTTATTGAAGCGAACTGCCCGTCAGTCGGGTAATAAAGATAAATCAAAAAAAAATTATGTATCAATTTTGTTCAGTACTTTACTCGTGAAATCGCGAAAATAAACTAAAATCTAGGACAAATAAGGTTTCTAATATCAATGCGTCATGGCACATTACATCCATGAATAGATTTTAGCTATTATAGGCCATCAATACCTACGTAAGATACTAGGATACCTGCAGTAGGAGAAATATTACATTGACGACGTACATCATTATTTAGTATACCTATTTGATCACATATAATACACGCACAACCTATAACTGCGGGATGCTTTAATACTTATGAACAAAGGATTAATACACGATGGGTTACTTATGTTTGTTTTTTTTTTTTTTTGTAGGTCATAGACACTTAAAAATGTCTTTATTAGCCAAACGGTTTTTGAATCCAAGAATAATTACTTGTCGATCAAAGTCTTCTGTGCTCACAAGTTTAACGCAAGATGATGTAGATTTTTCTAAAGAATATTCGGAAGTACCGGGTCCTAAATCATTGCCATTATTGGGAAATAGTTGGCGATTCATGTCATTTATCGGTATGCTTTGATATTAATGATGATAAATTATAATTTTATCGTATTTATATTAACAGTTCTTAAATATATATGATTTTAAAATACTTCACAAAATTATCTACTGACTATGCAAAAATCATTTTTATGATAAAATATGATGTAAACTCATACCTATATACATGCATATTGAGATTTACTAGTTCTATAATGTTGGCAACGAAATTAAGTATAAATTATTTTTAATTTCCAAGACCAGCCGACCTGCCATTAATCTTACTGGCTATAGAAAGTTATGTAGTATAAATTATTTTTATTTGTAATTCTAATATTGTATATTTGTATAAATATAATATAGGTGACTACAAAGTTACTGAAATCGATAAGCTTTCACTGAGGTTATGGAAAGAGTACGGAGATATTGTGAAAATCGAAAAAATACTCGGAAGACCAGATATGGTATTTCTGTATGATGCAGATGAGATTGAAAAAGTATTCAGAAATGAAGAACTCATGCCACACCGACCATCTATGCCGTCATTAAATTATTATAAGCATGTGTTAAGAAAAGATTTTTTCGGTGAACTGGCCGGTGTTATAGCTGTGTACGTTTACTCATGATTATGCATTTATAATAATAATATGTTATAGTTATCCTAGAATAATGGATTGAATATTAATTAGATATATTATGTACTATATATGTAAAATGTTAATAATTAGTTAATACCCACAATAGCCGCATTCCTGTAGGTAAAAGTAGTATCTCATTCCGTGATCGGAAAACTATTTATTACCTACAATCTACATGATATGTTGTAATGATTTTTGGAAGGTGCATTGAATTTGGAATTTCTTTAACGGTACTTAATGTTTAATAGGCATGGCCAAAAATGGTATGAATTTAGAACTAAAGTACAACAACCTATGCTACAGCCAAGGACGGCAAAGTTGTATATTGGAACTATAGAAGACACAGCAATATCCTTTGTCAACAGGTTAGCGAATTATTATTATGTATCGTTAGACTACTGGGTATTCAAAAATCAAATCGAAATGATGTAGAACATAACAAACAATAAGAAAATAATCATGTGGTATTATAATAAGATATTTTAGACTTTAAGAAACCACCGAATTTTCATTGCAGCGTAAAATATGTGTTATAACAATAATATCAATTTAATGGTTCTTGTTATTTTTCATATCAACAATTTACTCATAACTATTAGTTATTGTTAATAATTTTATGTATATAAAATGCAATTGTTTTTTGTAGAATCAAAAAGATAAAAAATATAAATCAAGAAGTTCCAGATGACTTTTTAAATGAAATTCATAAATGGTCACTTGAATGTAAGGATATGTTTACCTATAATTATTTTCTGCTCAAAAGTTAATATCGTTATATTTTTAGCCATAGCCAGAGTAGCTTTAGACCAAAAGCTTGGATGCCTTGAAGATGAGAATACAGTAGATACAGATACACAAAATTTAATAGACGCTATAAACATATTTTTCGCTAATGTTCCAGAATTAGAGTTAAAAATACCATTTTGGAAACTATTCAGTACCCCAACTTGGAGAAAGTATATAAAAGCGTTGGATACTATTACCAAGTAAGACTTCATTTAAATTGAAACCTACATAATAAACCTACGTTCAAATCTGCGATTTTCACGGAGTGATTTTTGTAATTTATTAAAATATATATATATAAGTGTACCTATCTATATATAACTATAATTAATACTATAATATATTCTAATAAATATTCGTATTTTGTATTATTACATATTTTATTGGTATTACCATGGTATCACGAATTTATAATTATATTCATCTATTTTTAATATTTGATATTTTATTGTATTTATAATAGCATAACATCCAAACATATAAACCGAACAATGGATCAACTATTATCTGAAAAATCATTTCGTTCTGGTAGTCAATCATCTTTATTACAAAGAGTACTGAGCTTGGATCCAACAAATCCAAAATTAGCACAAATACTTTCATTAGACATGTTCATTGTTGGAATAGATACGGTAAACTATATTTGAATATTTCTCTTTATTAATATATATATATTATGCATAAATATATTTATATAAGTATTTATGCAGACCAAGAATAATATTTTTTTTTTAATTTGAACCAAGTTATATATCCTGGAAAATGTATTCTGAAAGCGTTGATACATATTAGTGATAATTTATTTTAATATCGGAAAACGATTAATGTGAGTTAGGTATCAATTATAATTTTTAGTTTAAATTGAATTAATGAAAGACCATTTCCATTGATTATTTTAAAACTATAATTCTCGCTATTTTATAAATATTGCAGGAAATAAAATAAAATATAGAAAATTTCATACAAAACACGATGCACTATAATATTTATACTTATGGACCTTGATATATAACCTAGTTCACTTTGAAAAAAGAATTCCATAATAATCATAAACATTTCTGAAAATGTATAGACTTCTGCTGCCCTTGCATCAATCCTTTATCAGTTGAGCCGAAATCCAGAAAAACAAAAAAAACTCAGAGAAGAGATACGAATCGTACTACCAAACGCTGATTCTAAGCTGACTTCTGAAAAACTTGAACAGTTGCAATATCTTAAAGCATGCATAAAGGAAACATTAAGGTTATTGTTCTAAGTACTTATTTAATAAGTATTTAATAAATATTATTTAATACAAATTTAAATAAAGTTTTATATGCGTAACGTGCACTTAATTTGTTTGTATAGAATGCATCCAGTAGTTATTGCAAATGGCCGTTGCATGACAAAAGAAACAGTAATAAGTGGATACAAAATTCCAGAAGGAGTAAGTTTTAGTGTACAGCTTTATTTTATGAAACAATAATGTATGATTTATTGATTTATACTAAATATTTACAAATTATAAGGTACAGATAATGTATTTATATACTTACATAATTATATTTACGTAAGCCAATATAGGAGACTCGGTGACTGACTTAATTCTATAAAACTATAAATTATTCACTCTATAATTTAATTTCTACAATACGCTACCAATGTCTTAGTTATTCTCATCATATTTTATTTGTGGAAAATTGAACAATCATTAAAAATAAATATAATTAAACCCTAAAGACAAAAATACAAAATAAATATTAAAATGTACAATTATCAAACAAATCGATGTATATATATATATACTTTTATATAATATATTATATAAAAGTATAACTCAATTACTCAACATACTCAATACGGACGCAATTTATATCTGTACCTACTGTACAAATAATGAATATTCTCTGAGTAATATCATATAATAATAGTATAAATGTATTAAAATTGTTTCAGGTGCAAGTAGTTTTCCAACATTATGCTATTAGCAACAGCAGTAGATATTTTTCTCAACCAGAACAATTTTTGCCAGAAAGGTGGTTAAAAGGTAGTGGTTCCAAACATCATCCATTCGCTAGTTTACCTTTTGGTTATGGAAAAAGAATGTGCTTGGGCCGTAGATTCGCTGACCTAGAACTTCAAACAGTTATAGCAAAAGTATGTATCTATAACAATTAATAAATTGTATTAATATATTTTGAGTGTTTATTAATAAAATTAATTTTGTTGTCAAAGATTTTTCAAAGTTTTCAAGTCCAATACGACCATGGTGATTTAGAATACATTGTCCATCCAATATACATGCCGGGCGGTCCTTTGAAGTTTAAAATGATAGAAGACTAAATCCATTTCAAAACGTATTATGAATTAATTCATTAGTTGTAAATTTAATTTATGTTTAAAATGTGTTATTTTATTTCATAGCCAAATATTTTATATAAAATCAATTTGTTGATTATTTATTTATGTACAATACATGTTGATTATTAATTATTTATACAAACATAATTAAATGCCTAGTTGAAAAAAAAACTAGCTTTGCTTTTCAACGACATTACGACCATTGTATAGATCGAAAACAAAAGTAAATGTCGTGTACGGAATACGAAACTATGGCTGAAATCATCATTACTCATTAGTCATTACTATTGCAGCCGTCATATATTTTCATTGCATTTTTCAACGATTTGACGATTCGCCAGATCGGTTAATTCGGTAGGTTTAGTGTAAATTCTCATTTCTAATTTCAATTTCAATTTGCATTTACATTATGTTTCTTTCCATTGGTAAATAATTTTTAAATAATTTTTTTGTACCCAGCTAAATCAAGTTATTTGGGGTCTCAGGTATCCCTTCTCAATTTTTTTTTTTTTTTGGTATTTTAAAGATTACAATTTGAATAACAACCAATTGATTTCTGAAGTTCTAAATAATTTGAACCTTGCAGATTTTAGTGTTAATCATTATTATTTGTCATTTTTGTTCAAAATTGATTCCTCTATAGCTGTGGTGGTGGTATTGCCCATAGAAGTTGATGAAGAAACTAAATTATTAAAAAGTACAATGTGTGTTCTTTTACCGTTTGCTCCATTGGCTATACTGTAGTAAACGGGATCTATTTAGTATCATTGTTCTGTGGTATCATAATAGAACTAAATATTGATAACCGCTGCATATTATCATTGATTATAAATACTGTTTCAGTGTTTCATATAAAATAATATGTAAATATTTTTGTCAACATCGGTGTTTGATAGTCGATACTGTTCATCATAATTCATAATTTATAACGTTGTTTCACGATTTTTATTTTTTTTTCAAAAAAAATCGACTAATCCAATAATTGTTCATCATGTCGTATATGTTAGCGCATTTGTTTAACGGCTGGCAAGTTGATCAAGCAATTCTCTCGGAAGAAGACAGAGTGGTAGTAGGTTCAGTTTTTTTTACTTACAGTTTTTTATTATTACAGAGTTTAAACTAATATGTCGGATTTATCGTAGCACAGTTTCAAAATAGAGATCTTAGTTCGTGCATAGTTCACTTGTTTGACTAATATATTTTTTGATCACATTAATATTTACAGGTTATTCGTTTTGGTCACGATTGGGATCCAACATGCATGAAAATGGATGAAGTTCTGTACAATATTGCTGAAAAAGTGAAGAACTTTGCAGTTATATATTTAGTAGACATAACCAAAGTACCTGATTTTAATAAAATGTATGATTAATTAAATTATATCATTTATACATTACATTCTTCTGAAAAATTATTATTGATCTATTTAGGTATGAATTATACGATCCATGTACAGTTATGTTTTTCTTCCGTAACAAACACATTATGATTGATTTGGGCACAGGAAATAACAATAAAATTAATTGGGCACTTGAAGACAAACAAGAAATGATTGATATTGTTGAAACTGTGTACAGAGGCGCAAGAAAAGGACGTGGGTTAGTTGTTTCTCCAAAAGATTACTCCACCAAATATCGTTATTAATCACAATCTTGTTTCTTACACTATACAAGTTATTCAAAATATTATGTATATATGTAATTAATTTTAAATGTTTTTTTTTTTTTTAAAAAAAAAGAAAATTGATACTCTATGTGGCTGATCACATTAATAATTTAAGATTTTAATAAATAAATGTAAATTATTGAAAAATTGTATTTGTAATTAATATTGTTTAGAAAGATCTTATCTAACTTTTTATTCGATTGAATTTATAAAATGTGTTATAATATTTTGGATTTTGGTATAATATGGAATATTTTAATTCTTAACCATTATTATTGTATTTTTGGCTCTGTGGGTTAGAAATTGTTTGCTAGTTAATAATAATAATAATAATAATAAATTAAAACATTTATAACTATTTAACATTATCACAAAATTATTTCTTTCAAGATACAAATATCTTTTACATTTTAAGTATGAATTGTTTTAAAGATCAAATTTCAATAATTGTAGGCTCTAGCTAAACCATGAAGTTCATATACTATTATAACTAGTGAATTACACTAATAATTATTATTGTATTTTTATATTAGTTAAATATAACTACATATATATAAATTCACAAATATTTTCTTTTGTGTGTGTGTGTGTACATTTGATGATTTTAATTATAATATATCATATACATATTGTATCTTGGACAAAATAAGTAACGGTATGAAAACAAGAATAAAAAAAAGTATAGGGATGTTATGCCATCAACCTCACGTGGCTCTCGCTCCTCCTATCTTCAACCACTGTACATAATGCTGTAAGAGCACAGAATAGTTTAAATTTATAATTTAAACACTTCTATGGTAAGGGTGCTTAATTCACCTAATGCATATAGTATATACCATAAGCCAGAGGTGGCTTGATCATGTAAAAGAACAAGACATAGCCTTGGTCTAAATTATCGGTGGGTGTTAGCCGGTGGGGTAGTCATTGTTTATGATATTAAAATTTTTTAAAATAAATAAAATTATAAGATTATTAATAATAATAATTTATTACATATTACATAATAGATAAATGGATAAATTATCCATATTTTTCATCCTCGTTGCACTACATAAAACCAATAAATATAATATGTAAAAACCTAAAAATCCATTTTTTAGTTATGAGTAAATAATAACATAAAATAGCATTAATAAGTAATAACTAAACTGATTTTTTTTTCTTTGGTTAAGAAGACTTCTCTTGGGTAAGTGGAATATTTTAGGCTGGTCCCGATCAACTAAAATTGTCAAACCACCACTGCTATAGACCTATTAAAGTAAATACAAAAAAAATTCTACCCTCTTGTAATAGGTGTATAACTCACACAGTTGACAGTATCGCCACAGAATATACGAAATAGGAATTGTCATTTATGTTTGTCAGTTTAGTCGTAGTAATGATTGTGTTATCATTGTTCACTATTTTTTTTTTTTATAGCACACGGAAATGACGTGTGTGTGCTGTGTAAACTGTGTATTTTTTTTTTCTAGTAAACTGTAATATTGTTATAATATTATTCATATTGTGATCATGCCCTATGGTAATGATATTACACAGTTCAATAAACCTGTTTATACGACTCGTGGCTCACGTTTCCATATAAATAATTTATATGTATGCCACCGATTTATTTTTGTTTTGAACGGCCGTTTGCTCTAGACAATTAGCACTGTTGCGATTCTTGTTAAATTAATTGAAACGTTTTCTTACGACAATTCCAACCCCCAATGGACACGCAGTGTATTACGAACATATGTTGAAACACTTACCGGAACGACTGTTCCATAAGTAATAAGTATAATAGTGTCCAACTGCTCATTTAATTTTCAAAAATGGACGTAAGTTGTTTGTATACTCGTATAGCACACATTTTCAATTGGCACTTATTTAAAGCTTACTTTGTTGAATTATTTTCTCCGGTGGCACAGAGTACTGCCATGGAACAGAAATTAAACAGCAAGGCTGCAGCTCTCACGGTATTGAGTGAAGAACTGGAAAAATGTCGAATAGAACGTGATCATTTGAAAATCATTTTAGAAAATAAAATGTTGCATAATACTTACAATAGAGTAAATCATTGTTCTTACCAAATGGTTGATTATATGCTTAAGTTATGTTTTATTTTTAGAACTATCAGTTGAATTATGATAAACTTGTTAGCCAGCTTAGAGAAGAAAATAAATCATTAAGGTTGGAAGTAGATAATGTTAGCCAAAAACTACGAGATGCTCAAGGGGACAACCAAGTAAGCTTTTAGGATACTAAAAAAATATTTTTATGTTCCTCATGGCTTATAATATTGTTTCAAAACAAATTGTCTTAATTACTTTTAATTTAATTTCAAATTAATTATTCTTGTATAGATTTTCATTATTATAATATTTGGTGATGTAATGTTTTTAAAAAATAGTAAAAATATATACTTGATTACAGGTATTAAGAACTGGTGGGTTTGTAAAAGATTGTATTAATACTATCTTAACGAGTTCAGACAGCAAAGAAGAATTGGTGAAAAATTTAGAAATAATACATTCAAAAGTATGTATACTATATTATTATTTATTATAATGTAAAAATCAAATCTTAGAATATTTTGTTTTTATTTTCAGTATCGGCAATTAAAACTTGATTTTGGTTTGTTATTGGATGATAAACAAGAGTTAATCACAGAACGTGATGGATTTCGTAATAAGATTCGACGGTTAAATTATGAACTAGCTGCTTCCTTAAAAGCCAACAAAAATCAATGTGTTCTAGATATCGATAGTATATTATTTGAAAATAAGTATGTATTATGAATCAAATTTATTTAAACAAACTGCATACTTAATAAAACTCAATAAATCAATTGCATGATATTTAGGTATTTAAGTGAAAGATTGCAGCTAGAGATCGCTGAAAAGGAAATGATTAAGAAAACAAATTCATTATACCAGGTTTATGTCCCTTACAGCTTCTTACGGTACTAGTTTTGATTGTAGACTGGTTTATATTATACAGTTAACAAGTTTATAATGAAGTATTAGGATATTTATCTATGTATTAGATTCATGTAGCGCATCACATGGGTTTTTGTTTTAGTGTCATGCATTTTGTTTATGCTTGTTTTATTTTTTTGCTTCTTCTTAAACGGTTAACTTGAGATCACAGTTTTATGTTATTTAAAATCTAATTAACGATGACACTATTATTTCACAGTAATTAATTGTTTTCTGCTTTTAAATAGATTTTTTCAATACTCATTAGTCATTACACAGCAGAGTTCTAAATATAAACATTACTTGTTATAATAAAAAAAAGAGTATATTTCATTTGAATGCATCATGCTATGTGTAAAAATATTATCACAGAATCATTTTTAGCAAATATACAGTTTAATTATATTTATAAGTTATAAGTTTAGAAAAAAAAGTTTAAAATCTAAACAATTTTATTTGTTTGATTTTTTTTTATTTTTGAAATGCAATCTACATTTGTACATCTATACCACTTTGGTACAATAAGTAGATATGAAACAGAATAGTTATATACAAATTATTGAAAAAAAAAATACATCATATCCTTAATAACATTTATACATAAAACGTAACATTTTTGAGAAAAGCAGCTACCCATTAGTAACACTTTCATTTGCAAATATTTAAAATTCAAAATATAAAAAAAAAATGTATGATAACAAAACACAAACATTAATATATTAGGTTTAAATTATGTGGTTCAATATTGGTATAAAAATTGTTATAGTACTTATATGTTTTTAAATTTTTACTTTAATCCTAAACAAATTATAAGCAATATTGTTCTTTCATTTATCAGTTTAATTTAAAAGTATTTTTTTAATTCAAAAACATATAGAGTTAATTTCCAATTTGTATGATTATTTATTTTTTTGGATTTTGGATACCCTAATAGCTGAGAGTAAAGATTTTTTTTATTTGTATGCATATTTTAATTTAATCATTACAATTATTATCTATTTAATATTTGATTTACTATTTTAGAATACATCAAATGAAGAAATATCTCTTGTATGTGGTAATAATTCGATAGCCAAAAAAGTAGTTGCTTGCAAACAGAGTGAGTTGCATTATATATAATTGTAATAGTTTTGTCAAATTAATAAAATGCCTATTTTATATAGTGCAACAAATTTTGGAAAATGGAAATTTACAAGCTTTATTTTCAAATAGCACAACACTTGCTGATTTAAGAAAGTTATGTCAGACATTATTTGAAGCATTGCAAGATAAAACTATAGCTTACAACCATCAGAAAAAAACAAATAAGTAATTTATTCACAATTTAGATTTTATTTTATTTTACTGGAATTCATTTTGTATAGAATATTAGCAAAACGTTTGGAAGACTTAGAAAAACGGTTAAAAACAATTAACGAGGGAAAAGCCATTATGTCACCATCGCAGATTTTATTGAACGAATGTGCAAATGTATCTGATGAAACTGATATTGAAACAAGTTCTATTGATGGTTTGTAAATAATATATGTACATATATTTTTTTAATAGTACTATTAATCTTTATAACTTGTAGTAGCTAAAATATCATAGTTTTATACATAATTATGGGACCCAGTATTCATGTGTATGTGAATTTAAATTAAATAAATAGATTGTATTCTCTATGTAAAATTAGTGAAAACATTTCAATAGCTAAATATGCTTTGGACAATACAGACCCTATTTTGCTAATAACTAATGCATAAATTGATTCTGTAGTTTTTTAGTTTATATTTACTTATAAAGAATCATAAGTAATACAAATTTTACTTATTGACCCATTTAAAGTTAATAAAAAATTTAAGTGTGATATTTATCTTATTTTGAGTTTTTAAGATTCCATTTCGTATTTTGAATACAATTTCAATGAGTTATATACTTATTATTCATTTTTAATATTATAATTTTTCAGAACCAAGTCCTTGTACTACTTCGGAAAATGATCCTGCAATCCAATGTAAGAATTTAATAATAAGTAATAACTAATAATAATTTAGTCAGTAAATTTACTGTATTAAAACAATTCTAATTTTTTTCTGTTCAGTTTTTGTCTTTAAAGAATATTAATTTATGTTAAATTGATTAATATTATTATTATTTTATCAAAGGCATGTTGCTTTTGAATTTTTCTATTTTGAATAAATTAAGTATTACCTTTATTAAGACTGCTATAATACAGTTTTAATGCTAAATTGTTTTTTCAAAATTATTTATAAATATAAGGAACTAAATATTTGAATTTTGAGATTAGCTAATCAAAAGAAAAAATATATATAGATATATATATATGATTAGGTTATAAATTAATTCATATACATTTTTTTCCAGGCAATAATTTTGATGAATATCCTAATGAATTGAATACATTACCAAAAAATCTACAACAACTTGTTACCGAGGCCATGAAAACCATGACATTTGAATCATCAACCGCAACTTCTAATACTGTTGATCACGGTTATACCCAAACAGTCAGATATAATATACCATAGAATTGTACTGTTAAACTTCTTATATTTTATTTTAAAGTTATCATAATTATGCAAAACACAGTATTATAAGAATATTTTATTTTTATTTACCATATTATATAACCATTGCACTTTTTAATACTAAATATTAAATAACATTATTAATTGATCCTTTATCACCTGTATAATATACATTTTTTCAAACAAAGTATACATTTATTTAATTATTTATTATTTTTTCTCTGCCGACCAGGTCCAGCAAGAGGTACATCTCTTTCTTCCCATAATGTTACACCATCACAAGCACATATTTTTTTATTATTTTCAAACAAACCAGACGATCTTGCAATAATACCACAAGCAATTCTGAAAAATAGTCAGCAGTTAAAATATATGAAATACATCATTTCAATGACAAACAATCTAAAATTGTGAAATTAATCAATACACTGGGTTAGCTTTGTTTAAAAAAACAAAGTGTGGATAAAAAAAATTTAATTTATTTTTAGTTAATAAACTATTAAATCAACATTTGGTATCAATATAAATAAATGTTAAGACAATAATTAACGATTTCATTTAATAATTTTATTTTTTAATTGGAAAAAATAAACTAATAGTGGAATTAAGTTTCAATTCAACACATTAAGTTAGAGAGGAAATATTAAATTTATACACATGAAAAATGTATGATGTTTCAATAAACAGTTGGTTCAAACTCATTCAGTACCACCAAATTTTCAAGTATCAAAACAATTTTAAACTTTCTGTCTATGTATAGTTTCTAAAACTTCTTGTTTTGTCATAACAACTATTTACTTGCAGACCTAAAAGTAAAAACCATAAAAAATTTTGCGTCATTTTGTTATTCCTCGCTAAAATTCAATTTCACCTTTACAGTTTCAATGCATGTTCCAGCTTTTATCTAGACTTTTCCAGGTAATCTTAACCAGATATAATCAAGAGTCTTATCAGATGTCTACTCAAAATTTAACAAACAATACTAAATTTTGAAAATATGAATAATTTATCATGCTTAGGCAGCTCTTTTTTTAATACTTGTCATGTCTAACTCTTGTGATAATAATATGAAATTAACTTATAGTACATAATATGTACATCATAAATAGTAAATATAAATAATTATTAATAAAATCAATAGATTAAGTAATTGAAGAATAGTTTTTCTTAAAAAACTAATGGTAAGAAACACATTATCTCAGAACAAATAAAATTATGATTTTTACTTTTTCCCACTGTTCCCATCAATTTCAGATTTATCGATTTTGGTCCTACCACAATCATCTTCATGTTCTGTGATACCAACGGATCGGCCAATTAAGTCTGATACATTTATTAATTTATCTTTAAAGTAAAATATTGCTCGACCTTCTTCATTAGCAGTAATATTTCCTAAATCACCAGTATGCTGCAAAATTAATTAAAATTAGCTTAAAAATAAATATAACAATATAAATAAATATTTCTTAGAGCAGTGCATTCAACTTAGATGTTTTACATATTAATAATGAAAGAAAATTATTTAAACTATACCCTATTGTTTGGGTCATCAGTTTGATTTCCATGTGATGTTTGATTCAAATTAAAATGTTCTCCAATACTGGAAAAGAAAAGGAATTAAAACAATTAGTATGAACATATTAAAACAAATAATTTCAATCATTCAAACTTTTCACATCCATTAGATAAATCTCCACATTCATAAATATGAATTCCATGTTTTCCTGGAGGTAATCCGTCAATTGCACCATCAACTAAACATTCATTTTCATTGAGTTGAACAAATCGGACAACACCATTTATATTTGATTCACTATGACCTGTTGATTTACATAACATAGCAACAGCAGCTCCCAAATTCACATTATCTAAATTAAAAATAAATTAATATATTATTTTAAAATCAATAATTAGATATAAGAATTATAAAAATTAATCATCTTACATATACCACTTCCATATCCTTTCAATACAGCTTTGTTACCAGTTTTTTCAATAGTATCCTGAATTAAGGAAGAAGGTAGATCTGTATTGACAATAACTGTTCCAGTTTTATAAGATATATGAATGTCAGATTTTGGGATTCCATTTTGGTTCAGTTGATCTAGTACTTTATCAGCACATGATAGAGATGACATTTGAACAGCAAATTCTAGCTATAAATTAATAATAATAATTGATTACTATTAATGATTTTATGGAATACATTTACAAAAAATTTAACATTTAATATGATTGAACATTTAAAATAAATTGTTCTTCCTCAATAAGTTGATTCTTAAGTATTTGTAGTTTCATCTGTGTAAATCCAACCCTAAACAACAATGTCTTAATTTCACTTTTTGCACTAGCTACAGTCATAAGCTCATAATATTTACTAAGTATAGTATTTAAATTGAATATTAAAATAATACTAACATGTACTAACATACTCATTAGCTTGATGGATTTAGAATAGAATATTCATATTTTTTAAGTAACACAATCCTCTAATTTTTTTTTTTTTTTTTTGAAAAGTTTATTTACTAAATTTATATAATAACTTTAGTACTATTACATCGCATTGCAATATAGTTGGTTAGTAAGCAATGATTTTACAAACTTTAATACATTTCCACCGAATTGGTATCTCTTACCTTGGCGGACATATTCGCTGCTTAAGGATCTAGTGATTTATAATAGCGTCCAATGTACTTGACTCCTGGCAGGATTGACTTTTCAAATACCAATTATTAAAAATAGTAAGTATCTTGGTAATAATTAGTAATATAATAGTGATTATGATTTGCGTTATAACAACTAATTAGTAGGGTTGGTTCTGTCCTAGTCACGATGCAAACGATGCAGTCATTAGTGTTATTACTTTAATCAGTTTCGTTGGTATAATTTTATACATTTACTATTCGACTGCTGCGATTTTTGCCTATGGGTAAACTCAAGACTGTCACTGTCAGTACTCGATACGATCTATACGAATCGGTTATCCGGTACGATAATGGGTAAATGGTACTACTGCTAGCCACTAAAGTACTACATTACGTCGTATTATACTACAAAGCACAAAGTAAATGTACCATTTATTGTAAGTACAACTAGTACAAGGCACAAACACTCAGTCAAACGGTAAGCACAGTTTTAGAAGACCGGGGGTACGAGGAATGATTATGTTATCAATAATGTGATAGTAATAGATAACAGACGGAGTGTCTCCTGAACATTTTAAAAATCATTGTACGGTAATTTGTACAATATTTTTGTACACTTTTTTTTTTATCGCAGTTACCATTGATTTCAGAATAATGTATTGTGCAATCAATTATTGTGTTACATAGGTACACAGAGTTAGAGTACAACTTTTATACGATTGTAATGGAGTCGCGGAACTCGTCCGTCTGTTCGCTAATGAGTTATAGGTAATATTACCAAAATGTACAATCATTTCATTGCAATTTCTTTTCGTTTTCATTGCAAACAAGAGGCCAAAACATGGTATAGGTATATTTACGTAGTGCACACAATGTCAAACCATACAATATTATAGGCGTGACAAAATTGATCTCTTTTGTCATGATTATAGACATCTTTGCTGTCCCTGCCGTAACTACTGTGGTCATTTGATTTTTAAATGGAGGCAGGCCGAGAGGGTCATTGATGCTTTATAATAGACCATCAACAATAAACCTTTTCATTTTTAAAAACTCGAGAGTATAAATGTTATTAGTACAATTTATCATTAATTTATGATATTAAAACCGTCACCAGAATAATTATTACAAACTATTATAGGTAGTAGTAGTAGTACAAGACCGTTAATGTCATAGCATAGGATGGAATAAAATTGCCAAAATTAGATTCGGATTATAAGGTCCAGACTCCAGAGTCAATCACGTAAAAATCTGGAAAGTAAAAACCTAGACTTTTCAAATCTGGATGGTACAATTCTGGAGTTGCAAAACTGAAATATAATAATAATAATACCTAATTAAAAATCCAATAAAATTCTGGACGGTTCAAATATGGATACCTATTACCGATGGGGGAGGTCCAAATTTGTTTTGATATACTAATAATTTATATTTGTTTACGTTCAGTATTTTTTTAAAATATTTTAAGGGTGTTCTGGTAGTTTTTGACCTCCGGACACGCCCCACGGTGGTTGGAAATGCAATTTTAGACGAACAAAATTATTTTATTCACAATATGTTTTCCTAATGTTGCTTAGTTTAAATTAAAATAATAATTAAATTAACAATCAATTAAAATCAAATGTTAGTCATCCTTCGATGAATCGCTCTGGCTAAGATAATTCGATATCGCCTAACATTTGTGAATTTTCAGACGATAATTGAAATATGAATATAAATGTACTTAAGTGAAATCCAATCAAGAGCCTTTTTTGGGATAAAAATCTAGATCACTATTCATATAAAGATTTAAAAAAAGCGGCTTGGGAAGAAATATGTGTCTTAATTTATCCAGATTTCAATAAGATAGACTAGTTAGCAACAAAAACTAATAAGTACCTAAGTAGTTGATACTTTATTTCATATTTAAACATTGTGTAATAATAAATTTAATTTAATAATTTCTCATTATTTTATAATTATATATCATCAGTATCCATTGCAGTATATATTTAGAAATATATTAAATTATTAAAAAAATAAAAAAGTCTGTATCACATTCACAATTACTATATTTGCAGACGTGTGTCATGTGCAAATGTGGGATTACAAATGTCAAAATGACATTGTATCGTCCGATATGTATCGGTCATATACTCATATGTCAACTATATTATCGTACGATGAAATATATTGCTCGTGTGTACGGCCCTAATGAACATTTAAAAAATCGTTTTTACGCATGAAGCGTTGAGAATCCAAATTTAAAATACTCAGATTGAAGACTTAAATTTTTTGCCTTTGTGACTATGCCATTCATGTTTTTTTGAAGAACACTTTTAGTTTAATAAACCAATCATTGTATAGCAAACCTAAAATTAAGTTTAAAAGTAGGTAGATTATTTATTTTTGTGTGTAACAATAACTTGTCTATACTTCTGGACTTATTTTAAATGTAAAATATAATATTTAATAATTTAATTGTACTTATAAAAGTTATTGAAACTTTTTTTTCCATTTATCATAATGAACATTATAATGTGCTCCGTTCATGAATTTCGATATTATTTATAAAAACCGAAGTCAGAATCAACAATTTAATTTCTTTTTCGACAGTAGTTACCTCTTCTAATGTCGATTCAATAATTTCTTTTTTTTACTCAAATTTTATCGGACGACAGAAACGTCAGAAATGGATTTACGATGAATGAGGATTTTTCCATAACACTATAGCACTAGGATTGTCAATCTCTGTACACCTTATTGGTAACGGTACCGTGAAATTGTGAAAACATAAAAATATAGGAATCATTTAATTTATTAGACGTATGAAATATTTGCTTGTAACGAGCTTGACTAGGTACTGCTTCCATCATATCCCCACTTACATAATATTTTTAAATTATTCATCGTTAAATCTATTGCCAGTGTATCCGGAATTGAAAATATCCTAGTTATTGTATGATCAAGAAGATTTTGAAGTTTATTTTTAAAAGAAAATTCATTTATTTGAATGTTTGTAGATATCATTTCTTTTTGGTCGTTAAAATATTACCATAACTTGGTATTATATTTGCTCAGCGTTCCTTAGCAGATTTACAAATATTTATGTATTGTTGTTTTGTATGTTTATTGCATATATAAAAATGCTAAGGTCTAGTCAAAAGAATATGGCATGATTGCATTATCAATTGATAAATGATGAAGCGTTATTCTGTGATGAAGCTATGTATGATTTTTTAATACTTGAAAATTTGCCCCCCCCCCAAAAAAAAATCCTATATCCGCCACTGGAAAGGATATTGATTCGTTGATTATAAACTACGTGTCGCTTTTATTCCTAACATGTACTTGTTTTTTGAAGCAAATCTAATTTTTGGAAAAGTATAAGATTAAGTGATAGGTTGAATTTTTTGTCTTTTACTTCTATCAGAACAATTTTGAGGTCTGCTCACATTTGATGACGATGACGACAGCATGGGCACATTCTTAAACATAAGAACAAATTATTATATTTAATTTTGTTGCCTTCATTACTACCTAAAATGTGACAATAGTATACGTTAAATCAACAATATTTTTGGGGAACAACCAATAAATTTCCATAATAATACAGGGTGATCTGTTTATCATGCTCACCCCCATTTTTGGTCGTTAAAATGACAAAATTTGAATTTTTTTTTTTTATTCTTCAAATTACCACAAAAACTATGTTGTCCGCTATTTTTTTTTCTATACCCCCCTTAGTATGGTCTGTGGCGATACAAACTTTTGTTTTTCAAATGGGAATACCCTTTTTTCAC
>JAIPRK010000463.1:0-199708 GCA_025469195.1 Chaitophorus viminalis
TTTTCAAGAGTTTTCGGTCAGCCAATTAAATTTTATAGATGTTTAAAAAAAAAAATTTTACAAAAATCGAAAATTTAAATTGTCTATAAATAAGTCAAAATATGTCAAAATACTTTGAAAACTGAACTATGTCTAGAGAACGCCAATATAAAGATTTGATGAAAAAAAACGGAAAACTTCATACACTTGAAATTTTCATCATACAATTAAATTAGCATTTTCTATACATGTAACGTTTTCGAGGTATTTTGAAATTTTTTGACTTATATATAGACAATTTAAATTTTCTATTTTCAAAGTTTTTTTTTTTTTTAAAATACCGATAACAAAATATTTGGCTGTCCAATAACTTTTGAGATTTTATTACATGGTTTATTATAAGTTATACATATCGCAAAGGAAAAAAATTGGAAATTGTTTAACTCAATTTTTTTTTATAAACCTATAAAGTTCAAATTTGTATAAAATATGTTAACATCGCGATAATTTGCAAGTTATTTTGTAGTTGAAAATTCATAAAATTTTTTCTGTTTATACTTAAGGTTCAAAATTTTAACACTAGATTGTCTATAAGCTTACCTTCAAAAATATATAAAAAAAATTCTACCAGACTTAAAAGAAAAAATTTTATGACTGATTTAAATTTAAATTTTTACGAAATTGCATAAAATAGTGATTTATTCTCAAATGATTTTAAATATTTGTTATAATTCAAAAAGTATAAGTCGCAGAAACTTGAAAATTTTTCCAGCTGTTAAGATTGGTATTTCCTTTATGTCATATATTTTTCAAAATATTTTAATGATTTTTAAGCTACTTATAGGCATTTGAAATATTCGATTTTTTTTACATTTTTTTTTTTTTTTATAATCATTGATAATTTTCTAAATCTGAATACTAAATAGTATTATTTCTTATGTTACTGTTTTTACTTTAAACAATTTTTTTGTAAAAACCAAAGTACTTTATTATTAATCTAAACATTCTTTGTACAATTTCTTAAACTAAATCACATTGTATACCTTAAAAATGGTAATCCACCATTAAATAATCAGTTCAGTAAAAGACATTACTGAATATTAACTTTACGAAAATGTTACAATCAATGTCAAAGTACAAATTATTTATACACCATATATGTTTTTTTAAGTTAATTTATAACTCCAATTACAGTAAAACTTTTATATTATGATACTGCTTAATAGTTAATACAACATACTATACTATTACCACCGAGAGAACGCTACTCCTCGGCAAAGATTAGAAGGCCGATCAGCGTTTAGACTTTAGAGGGGGAATGGGAATGTGCGAGAACCAAAGAGTTTTTAGTCGCCACCTAGTAATGCTCTCTCGGTATTACTAGTATAATTAATACTTGCTTTTATTTCAATCCAAGTAAGTTTCCAATTATATATTAATCAAAGTACAGTACACCACTCACTTTTTAACGCATTACTGAAGTTTTAATACAGTTGGATTTGGTCAAAATATACACAGGATTGCTTTGCATAGTACAAAAAATAATAATAACATTAGTTTAAATTTTAAAATTAATATAATATTTAGTAATTAAAATACTTTAAATCATATTATTTAATTATTTATACATATTTGTTTTAATGAATGAGAACATACACAAGTAAAACAAATTCTAATAAAGTACATACATTTTACAAGAGTTTTAGTTTGACCAAAACAAATAAGTAATATAAAAACTAAAGAATCTTAGTATAAATAAAGTTAAAAATTACAATAGATTCAGTACAGTTTCAATGGATTTATTCAAATTCGCCAAGGTATACAACTTTATCGCTGGATCCAGACATAACTGAAAATAATATAGATGTAATTAACAAATGAGGTATCACTCAATCAAGTATATGGTAATAAAATAATTTTGGTAATGTATCTTAAATACACTCACTGAGTATACACAAAACTACAAAGAGAAGTTTAATTAAGAAAATAAATATAATTATATATTAAATATTATTACATTATTAGGGAACTATTTATCAAAAATACCCAATTTTTTTATTAAGTAAAATTTCATATTTATAATACATATTGGTGTGTTTTATATACTTTAAATTGTACCTTAAATGTTTACATTATTACATTTATTATTATATATTTAGTTGTTAATTATTATACTGTACTTGAGCCTTACAGTGTTTATATTAATAAAATAAATAAATACATTTTATTTCACCTACAAATACAAATACAAATACATACAAGCATTTAGTCAAAACTACTCTTATTTGTTAACAAGAAAAACTACAAAAAAGGAATAACCATTTTACCAAAATGCAAGAATAATTTTTTAGTAAAAAAAGGTCTTGATATAGGTAATATGTAATTCTATAAAAACATTTAAGATATTTATCTGTGCTACTTCTCTAACTTAACTGATTATCTTAATAATTGACTTACTTATTGGTTCTTTGGGATGAAAATCAACATCATTAACACTACCGTTATGACCCGGTAACTTATACAATATTCTACGTGTATTAGCATCCCAAATATACACAAATCGATCAGCTGAACCAGCTGACACTTTTGAACCATCTGGTGACCATGCACACCGCAATAAATTCTGGTAACAAAAATTAATAAAATTTTAGAACTGAGTAAGCAATTATATTTTAAAATCTGAACAGAGTGATAAATTTATTGATTTTACAATGATGTTTTTTATTTTTTTTTGTGTTTATCAATACGTTTTGGAACAGTAAAATTCTTCAATTTCTTTATACAGCACTTTTTTTAAAAGGAAAATTAATGTAAATGGTACTTGGGTATGTCAACAATGAAAATTTTTTAATACTTATTGAAAGCATCAGAAAAAACTATAAAAAAATTACAAAAAACCACAAATTTTAATGTAAAACAATGTTTTGACAAAATACATTTTTTTTAAATGCTTTAACACAAAAAACTAAAACCCGCAAATACTTGACATTTTTACCAAATGTTTATATTAGCTTTTATAAGTATTTTTTTTGAAAATGGTTAAAAAAAATTGGCAGTCCAAAAAATCTTGAAAATTTAATACAAAGTTCATTATAAGGTTTACTTTTCATAATGAAAAATAATCAAAAATTGTGGCTTTCAAAGTATTTTAACTTTTTTTAACTTATTTATAGACAGTTGAAATTTTCAATTGTGCTAAGTATTTTTTTTTTTTTAAATATCCATAAAAGAATTTTAGTTGTAATAAAAACCTTGAAAATTTAATACAAGGTTTATTATAAGTTTTATTTATCGCAATTAAGAAAAATCAAAAATCATAATTCACAAATTTTTTTTTATAAGCCCGTACAATTCAAATTTTTATAAAATATGTCAAAATTGCGATAATTTGCAAGTTATTTTGTAGTTGAAAATTCATAAAATTTTTGTTATTTATACTTAAGGTTTGAAATTTTTACACAAGGTTATATTCAAATATCTATAAAAAAAATGTTATTGGACTTTCAGAACTTTTATGACCGTCTAAAATTTAAATTTAAACAAAATTGCATAAAATAGTGATTTTTAATATTTGTTATTATTCAAAAAGTATAAGTCGTAGAAACTTGAAATTTTTAATAGTTAATTAGATTGGCATTTTCTTTGTCGTTTTTTTTTTCGAAATATATTAATGATTTTTAAGCAACTATAAGCATTTGAAATATTTAATTTTTTTATAATTGCCGATAAAAAAAATTTAGTAGGGACAAAATACCAGAAAATTTAATAGAAGATTCCACAGAAATTATTCTTACTCTCATTCAAAAATTATTGAAGTACATTAATATAAATATTTTTTATAATCGCTAGAAAAACAAATATTGACTTAATATTACAATTTAACTATAATATAATATATTATGTATACCTATCCTAGACTAACAAATCATTTCCGTTCAAATGGTATTTTGTATGTAATAATACCTAACATAACGTAACGTTCAGATGTATTAAACCTATTATAATGACCTATCCTATGAACGAAGTGCACTCCACCCCCTACTGTACAGCAGAGCGAGTCCCCATCCGGTTCTTTTTTTTTTTAAGTTAATAATATTAACACATTTTATAACCTTTTCAAAATTATGTGTGTGTCCAGAAAAGACTTTCAGACATCTATCAGCTGGTGCATAAGGCCTAACGTCCCATATTCTTAAACTATTGTCCATTGCATTTGACAGTAAATAACAGCCATCTGGTGACAATTCAAGTCCTGTTACTGTATCGGTATGACCAGGTAAACGATGAAGTAGAGCATTTTTACGTAAATCCCAAATCTAGAAAATATAATTTTAAACATTAAATTATAATTTACTATACATTTAGAAAACTTATTTAGAAATGATAACAATACTTTTATTTCATTATCTAGACCACCAGTTATGACCTGATCAGCAGTATCGTTAAAACATACAGACATCACTTGAAAGTTATTATTGAAAGTAGTTACTGCATCACCACCTCGTTTTCTAGGATCCCATACTTTTATTGTACAATCATCTGAAGCACTAGTAATCATTTGTGGTCCACGTCTTGCTGAGTCACAAGAATTTACAAATCCTGTATGGCCTATAACAAAATTAACTGTGTATACTTTTTGTACAATTGGAAAAGAAAGCGAAAATTATCAGTCATTCAGTTAGGCATGATTATATCTGCACCAATAATCTTATTTCATCTTTAATGATTAGAAATTAGACCTAGAACTTGAATTTTAAGTCAATTAATAAAAAATGTATGGATTTTAAAGCATTTGTGTATTATTAAGCTACAACTGTAATCTGTGAATAATAGTATCTAATAGTAGTAGGTTATGCATTTATGTAGTATTGCATATAATATTAGAAAACAGTTATGTGGGTATATGATTAAATTATTATACTTATAATGTTATTTTAACACAATAGTTATAGTAAGAATTAAATTGTGAATTGCGTATTAATGTGACATCAATCCATGGAAATTTTAATCTATTCAAAGATTTAATATTTCCAAAAATCAAGTAAAGGCAATAGTTTATCTAATTATTTTTATATAGAAATAGAAAATATATTCTTTGCTTGAAATAATTTGGGTTAGTTATTGAATATATTGTAATACCTTTAAGTTTTTTTACTCTTTGACCTTTGTAAATGTCCCAGAAGGATACTGTCATATCAGTACTACTCGTGTATATTAATGATCCATCAGTAGAGAATTTCATGTCCAAAATCGCTCCTGAATGACCAGCAAGAACACCCAAATTTTCACATTCACCATATACACTCCATACAACTAAAACATGGAAAATTGAAATACAAAACTAAATAATAATAACTAAAATTTATTTATCAACTTACAAATTTTTCTGTCAAAACCGGATGAAGCCAGATATTCTCCTTCAGGATGAAATTTTGTTGCAAATATGTCACCTTCGTGGCCTTCTAATGCCATAATTGGCATAAAAAGACTAGATGTTCGAGCATTAATCTATTAAAATAAAAATAAATTAAGAAAATTCAGAAAAAATGAACATTATGTTATGCAAGATTTAAAATTCTGTTTAATTTTAATGTAAATTTTGACATACTATAGCCATTTTTTAATAGAAAATTCACAATCCTATTTTAAAAATTGGGCAATTTTTTGTTCCTGAAGTACATTAAAAAGTACTACAAAAAAAATTTATGCATTTTATAATACTAAACCAAAAATTTAAAAATGTAAAAAAAAACAAATTATTATTATAATACTTTTTTAAACTGAAAAATTTTCAGTTTTACTTTATATTATTGTATATATTATTAATATAGACATCATTTAATAATATACATAGATCAACTTAAGCTATTACAATAATAATTTAACTTGAATAAGAAGTATTTTTTTATTTTGTTTTTATAAATGTATAAGTATATAAAATATAATAAAATAGTATAGTATGATTCAGACAAAATACAGTAAAAATCAATTGGTGAGTAAATAAAATAATTATATTTTGTTATAATTTAGTTCAACTTCAGAGTTAAGAAATATATAAACAATTATACTTCAATATGATACAAAAAAATAGATTCAATTTATAGAAAACTTATAAAAATATTGATTACAGTTCCAATTCTGAAAATAATATACCTTTATACATACTATGTAATAATTGATCTTGGTAAATATTTTATACAAATAAGTTCAGACAACAAAACTTACCTTGTCAGTTTTAAAGTATTTTTCTCGTATTGCTTTATTTTGTTCAGCATCAGCCAAAGCTACTTCACTTTTACGTTTTACCATTTTTTTAAAGCCGAAACGATGATGAAAAAATTGAATCAATCACTTGGATGAATCACAAACAATAAAATTCTCAATCTGCACAATAAAAAGGAAAAAATCATTTTGTAATTCGTATACTTAAGAGCACTTATTACCTACCTTTCTACTCTGTAGTCTGATTAATGCACAATTAAAGATTTGTTTTAAATTTTTTGTAAAATATACTTTAAATCGTGGTTTAATGATTTAATGTTTATATTTTATGTTAATTAATAATAATTTACAATATTATTATGATAGGTTTAACTGGTTTATTTTTGTTTTATCGTCGTTATGTCCACGAAAGAAATTTGAGGTTATATTTACCAATATGAACATAAAAACGAAAAGCAATGATATAAATTATCATCAATCATCATCATAATATTATTATACTCGGTTACCGGTAGCCAACTTCATGCGTAAATTTCAAGTTGTATTTTTCTGCATACAAATTACTATGTAATTTTTTGATGTTTATTTTATTTTATTAATTACAATAATATAAATATTATTATTGGTTTGTTAATGACCGTTGAACGTGAGCTGCCCTTTGTATTAAAATTAAGTGTATGAACAATAAACAGTGTTCGCATGAAGATCTCGACCGAATACGTGTGATATTTTTATCGTCCTCGACCATTCGATTTTAAAGTTGTCAGAATCGACTCCCGGATTGTTCAGTATTTCTGGAATTATTTCACGAGTGACGGTCGACCCGTGTGTATGTCCTGTCTGTGCCTTACGTCCTGTGAACCATTCGGTTTTAAACAACCACAACGTTGGATGGATTTTTAATGTTGTAAACAGTAGGTAGATGGTGTACAATAATGTGATATCACACACATCTCAACTGTGACACAAACATGCATACAATCGAGAGACACTTAGCGATTCTAGCCGGTATGCTATTTACCGTGCTAAATGCAAACTCAGGGCCAGTGCCAGTACCGGATGCAAAGAAGATAACTGTAAGTGACCTCATGGTGTCCAATATCTTGTCCAATAGATTCGGCATGTTGGATTATTTCAAAAAGCTTAAACTCGACCAGCAGTGCAAGACGCCAATATTGAACATTAACGAGTTCAAAACACTTGAAAATGACAATAACATTGCCCCGTGCTTATGCACAGTCATTTACAACATGACCCTAGAGCTTAATACTATTCTTAAAAATGTATCAGAAACTGCTAAAACCAATTTTAGTATTGATGAATCAAGTAATTTGGCTGTGTATAAAGTTTGGAAAAATGTGTCCATCCAATCTTCATCATTGAAATTGTTCATGGAGCCATTGAATGATGAAGATAAGTGGGAAATTGTTTGTCATTCCATCAAAGATAAAACTCTTACAAGATATTGTAAATTTTTAAACTTTGAAGTCATGCTGTGGCATAATTTTTTGCCAAAACTTAATGAACGTAATTAAACCTATTCAAATATTACTACATTATTAAAATTACAATCAATTATCAATGTGTTTAATAATTTTTTTAGCAACAAAAGAAAATACTGACAATGTTTTAAAAAATATTGTACCACCTATTCTTAATTTTAATAGTGTCATACCCGTAGAATCTACTATAATTGATGGCAACAAAATATATGTAAGTACATAATACATATTGAATATATTTATGTTATAAATAATAGTTTTTAAAATTGTCACAAAAACAATTTAAAGACAACTTGCTAATTTTTATAAATTTGGGAAACTAAGGTCTTTTAGGAATTTCTCCCTATGATTTGGCGGAAATGAAAATTCAGTAACTATTTGTTTCTTTTTTTATTAATCATTGAATAAACATATTTGATATTTAAAATAGACATACTGTATTTATGATATATATCCATGAGATATAGTCAACACATACTTAATATTCAATTGTTTACAAATAAACAATATTCTAATCCATACTTTTAACTTAAAATAATACATTCATTAATAGTCAATAAAATATTTTATAGGCAGAAACAGATGATCCTTTAAAGTTGAATAATATGAATAACATTGAGGAAGAACCTGCCGAAGAAAATGATAATAAAGAAGATGAAACTACCATTGAAGATATTGAAGATAAACCAATAGATTTACTAGATGCACCTTTAACTAAATTAACCAAACTTAAAGATGATTCAAGTAAGCAATTTATAATTTCAAAAGTATAAAATTATTAATATATGGATTATATTTTCAGAATCGAATAATGATTATCCTAACCCTGAAGATGGTACTCTAGTTGACTCAGGTAAATTCAGGAAGTTACTCCTTATGTATTTTTATAAATTATGAAATGCAAAACAATATGTATATGCCTATGTAATACCCAACATGTTTTCCCTATTGAATCTCTAGAAGTATTAATTTTATTGTTATTGGCCATATTTTAAAATATCACAATTGAAAATCCAATAATTAGTTTCATAATTGAAGCTTATATAAGTTTTAAAAAGTAAAACTTAAATACAGGTAGATTATTGCTATACATTTAGATAATTGTTATCTCTTCCTGGTCATTTTTATGGGTTTGTTTACTTAACTCATTTGTGTAACTTCAGCAGTGTTTTATTATCACCATACCGGTAATTTGGTAAAGCTTTTATCCTTCTATCATTACAATAACCACTATTATATGCATTCTTTCTTGTTGAAATTTACATGAGCTCCAACTATGAAACCAGTTATTAGAATTTCAATTGTAATACTTAAAATAATGCAGTATTAATTTTGTGTTAAACTGCACAGCTGTCGGTTTGAAACTGGTCACCAATTGTTTTGCTTTCTTGATAACCATCCAGAAATAAGAAATAGCCAACACGTATCAAACTCCAATAAAAAAGAAATCCCCATGAGGGCTAATAACAATAGTTGGCTTAAAAATATAATTTAAAGATCTACAAAAAAATTAAAATATGAAGTTTATTCTACAATCATTGAACTGTGTAAAATGACATAAAATCTAAAAATTATTTATTTTATCAAAACAAATTTTAATGGTTCTAACAGCATATTAGTATATTAGTATATTTATATATATATTATAATGTAGGTTTTTTTTTCTTTATACTTTAAAATCTTTCAAGAGAGCAAAATAATTATGATGATTTAATATTTGCTGCTCAAGTATTTAATTACAGGAAAACAAAAAAATATTTACCATAAAACTTAGAACATTCATTAATAAATAATTTCTTGTTATTACTTATAACAGTTATAACCATAAGTACAATTTAGGGGAGCTTAGCCTCTACAATATTGGAATTAGCCCCCAAAATCGACATCACAATTAAAATGAAAAATAAAAATGTTATTTGGTAACAATAATTTTATAATAACGTTTAAAATTGTAAAAAAATGATTTTGTTTTGAAAATTGATCAGGATTATATTTTTAATATAACAAATTTCACATATTCACATTAAATGAATAAATACATATTTTAAAGTTGTGTTTAAAATGGTTTTGTTATGCATTTTTGTTTTTTGTTTTATGAAAGCCAAAGGGTATTAACCGATATTGTGTAAAAAAAAGTAGCCCCCTTAATTAAAAATTTCAATTTGTGCCTATGCTTATTAACTGTAAGTTATAATTTATTTCTAGTAAAATATATTTTAAAAATTAATAAAATGAAATTGATATAGTATTTTTTTCAGAAGCCAAAAAAGCTCAATCAAGTTTTAGTCAAAAAAATACATTTACTAAACATGAATTTGGTGATGTAAAAGATTCACATTTTCTTTTCTACTTTGGAGTGATGACTGCATTTTCATTGCTGTTTTATTTAGCATTATACAATAAAAAGAAAGTAAGCTAAAATATTTTCAATTTTTTTTTTCCTAATATGTATGGATTTATTTTCTATGAGTAATAAATAAATTTAAAAAAACATTATGAACTATTTAATATTTTTAACTACAAAATGATATCATTTTCAAACAATTATATTTCATTAATTTTTTTTTCAAAATGTCTTATGAAAAGTTATCTTATTTGTAGATTATTGCACTCCTAATTGAAGGTCGGCGAAGTACTAACCACCGAAGGCGTCCAAATACAGCAAGTTATTCAAAAGTAGAGACTGATGATGGAACAACTGTATTTTGAGTTTGAATAAAATTTATTAGTTAGTGAGTTCTATTGCAAATATAAAACTAATTGTAGGCTCTCAATGCTGTATTGAGTGGATGTTAATTGAGAAATGACCTATAACAGATATTGTAATGGGATGAAGTACACTAACAAAAATTCTGTGATGAAAATATATGTATAATTTTTACAATTTTTTTTTAGTAACTTTAAGTTCTTATTTTGATATAAGATAATACATCTAATGCTGATCTTATCTTTTAAACTTTCTCTAAAAAATGTATTAATAATATTACCTAAATTTGAATTAGTTTTAAATAAATTACATTTTATCATTTTTATTTTTAAAATAAAAAAATTTATGGATTCTTAAGTTTAATTAATTTTTTTAATTTTTAAATGTATTTTAAAAAACTTAACCAACCTAGAGTTTTATATCACAACAATATTTGAAAATTGAAATCAATTTATACAATGACAACTGTCTTTTGTGTGTCTCATGATCCATCCCAGGTATTTGTCAACTCTTGTATACACTCCTGGGAATCCGGGAGCACCGCATCCAATACCCCAAGAAACAATTCCTTAAAAAAAATTGCTCACTCTCACTATTATTTATTTATCTTAGATAATACTATGTTATAAAATCTAATAAGTAATAACATTTAACACAACACTCACCTGCCATTGTTAATTTTTCATTATTATCATAAATCATCAGAGGTCCACCACTGTCACCCTGTAACATTTATAATAATTATAACTATATGTTATATGTTTTCAGCTAACAATACATTTGACAATAAATAATAATACACTAATTAAGTATTTTACTACTGACTGTTATATGGGATCACTTACTTGACACGAATCTATTCCTCCATTTTTAAATCCAGCACACAACATATTTATCGTAAATCCAGTTTTTATTAGTTCAGATATTTTGGTGCATTCTTTTTCACTCCATAGTGGCAAGGTTGCATGTCTCAATCTTAGAGATGTTTGACTATGTTCACTTAACTGTCCCCATCCAGCTACAGCTGCAGTCAATCCTTCATAGTCATACCCTATAACATAATATTACATTTTATTTAACATGTTACATAACTAATGAAAAAAAACCAATTTTTTTGTTATTATTTATTTGTTATTACTGATCATAGGCAAACAAATGGGTTGGGCAGAGTGTTCAAATTTAGTTGGCCTGTTCAGCTTAACCAGTGCTATATCATTGTCATGAGGGTTCGCTCCTGTGTGATTGTACTTGTGGTGCAGCTTAACTACTGAAGCCTTGAAAACAGATGGACCACTTAGATATAACCTGTTAGACCTCTTTATTTGTCCAATCACCACATATATCTCTCGATAATTCAACGCTGGGTTTTCGCTTTAATCAAAATATTTAATTTTAATTTTATTTTATACAGACATACAGTATGGGGCAAAAAGACTCAATCCACAAAAGCTGTATGGTAAGAAAATAAACATTCACCATATTTTTTTATTTAAAAAATCTGTTACACATTGAACAATAAAAATAACTGATAGCCATGAGATGATCATAATTCACCTTCAACATCTAAAGTACCTACTTTAAAATGAATATGTTTTAGGTTTTGCTAGTACTTGTGCAGATTGCCTATCGGCTCATAACCATTGTACAGTTTTCACTGACATACTTATCTTTTATCCCATTTGTGTAAATTTCAATGTAGGTATATCCGTAAAATAATATATAACCAAACTCTCATTGAAATGCACTTATAAAATTAGTTTCAAAGTTATTTTAGAAATAAAATCAATAAGACATCTGATATTGGTGTTTTAAAGTACATTTTTATTTTTATATTCGCATTACAGGTCACAACTATGTAAGACAGCTGAAGCTCATATATTAAAATGTTATAATTATGAATTATAAAATTATACTTGTCTAGACACATAGTTATTTAGAATTTTTAGACTGTACGACAAATTATTTATTATTCATTTACCTAAAACAATGGGCTGCTGTAAGCACGTACTGGTCAGTGATGATGGAAGCTGCACAAAAGAATTTTCTTCTAGCGTTCCACAAAGACGCCATCCAAGGATATTCGTTTTCCCCAGCCTTTTTACCGCCCATAATTCTTGATCCCGGATACCTAACACCGCACGCTGCACATCAAAAGATCAATCTTTTTATTTATTTTTATATTTATTATTTTTAATAAAATCATCATAACTTACAAAAATTTAATTATAAAAATTATACATGATTATCTATCTCTGTAAGCTAAAAGCTTGTGTTAGTGATAGAAAGTAATACAATCTTAGCTAAAATATATATACATATATAGCAAATTAACAAAAAAAAGAAACAAGAATATACAAATAGTAAACGATTTGAACACAGCAATAGAGGCTAAAATTAAACTATTTTTAAATTATTAAAGAACTACCAATTTTGCTTTTTTTTATGCATTAATATACTTATCTAGCACACGTTCTTGGATAGATTATTACTAATACCTTTAAATTTTTTTATACGTTTATAAATGATATGATATTAGATATAATATACAGATACTCACCACACGGTCGACATCTCAAAATTACATTATCTTTGGTCCATTTACCGTCGATGAAATCCTGTGGATGATATTATAGTTTGAGGAAAACATACTATTAAAAAAAAAATAGTTAATTTTAAAAGCAAAACGATTTAATTTGAAATAATGATAATCAAATTATAATACTATACATCTGTTATCCACAGTCTACGAATGAATTACAACTCCGAACTCTCATCCTTTTTTTCTACCTCAAACAAACGATAATTCGATAGCTAATATATATTACGATATTATATTATTAACAAATCCAAGGAAAATTTTTCATACGACATACATTAAATTTTATTCCCATCAGTCACTCGCCTATAAACACCTGCTGTAGGCTAAGGCTCTAGACTCTATAGTTGTCATTTATGTTAACATTCAATTTCAAATTAAGTTAAGTGTAAATTATCAAAAACGACAAAAAAGGACCTCTATTCGTGTGTGTAATACTATGTATTAAATATCTGTACCAAATTATATGATGAATTATTTTATTCGTTAGACGCAAATATACAGAGTAGGTATACAGGCGAAAAGATACATATATTTTTTAAAATAACGCCATTAGATAAAAAATTTAAATTTCTGTTTTAATTATTAAATAATTTTATCGACTGTCCAGAATTAATTGAACGTTTAAATTTCAAAATTAATCTTCCTAATGCAAGATATAAACACTTATTTTATTTAAGTACTCTGTATTTCAAAAAATTACCTTTCTTTATCTCCTTCATATATTTTGATATCAGCCGCGAATAGTACAAATAATATAGATTTCTTTCATGCAACACTAGCAGATCTAAGTAAATTATTTTAATGTATACATAATAGATTTTGTATTATATTGATTTATAGATTTTTATACATATATATATATATTTTTTGTATGCAGTTTATTGTTTATACTTACCATATTTATAATTAATTGTTATAACTTTTTTTACTTTCAAATATTATGTAAATTGAAATTTTATTTCCGTAATAAAGATGATTATTATTATAATTGTTAAAAGTAATCTTTAATAACCCGTAGGTACCTACGTATTTTACTACATAAGAGCTAAAAAATGTAATTTTAACCATTTTGTAGGGTACATATATCTGAGAAATGGGAATATTGTTAATAACACCTAAAGGAGTAGTCCCTAACACTATCTCTTGACTCTTATTGACTCCTATGGCTGTTGGTGATCTTTCAATCTGTATAACTTTTAGGCTTTAGCGTATAGCACCCGTACCTATACTAGAGAGTAAGGAAACATAATAAAAATGTGACTTGAATTGAATTTGTTCTTTGGTACCTATTATGTTTTGTTCCGATGCTTGCAGCCTAGCTGCTTGATTAAAAATATACTGTAGGTACAGGTTTACGTACTTTTCCCGTGACGTTCGGCCGCAGTTGGCCTCCGGTTGACGATTCCAAAACTGCGACAAAATACAACACTGCAGTTACAACAACGTCGGGCTTCATTGCAAACAATATACCTGCTGCCAAGCCAACTCGTAATGAGTATGTCGACCTGAACTCGTTATAATGACCGGTAACTAATAACCCATAATCAAATATGAATGCGACGCATTGTCTTATTGATACAAAGAACCATTGTTACGTGAACGCAGAGTTCGTCCCTCCACATTGTCTGAAATTTGACCGTCTCCAACTATTCAACTGCAGTTAAGCAAGGAATATTAGCGCTTAATAGGTACTAATAAGCAATAACATACTAGGTAGATCGGAAAACATCTAAACAATAATATTGCTATGAAGTAAAATGCTATAAAAACTGGCGGGTATTAATTTATGAACAACCTGTGAACCGTTGAAAAGTTTGTTTTTGCTTAAAGTTTCCTTTTGCTGAAGTGGCGCTTGCAGGAAGTGTTTTAATATATCAATAAAAGCTCTCTTTTTTATCATTGATCATTGTTGTTTTGTTAACAAATGTTTGAAAATTGCTATGGATGAGGGGGAGGGGGGCGAAAGGTAGGCTCGGATGCGCCAAAATGATTTAGAATTTTAAATACCTATATTGTCGTAATGTTTCGTCCAAGTTACTACGTATTTTTAAATGTTTATTATAACATAACTTATAATATAATTGTTTACATTTATTTTTAAAATATTATCAATAGTTATTGTGTTTGAAGAGTAACAAAACTACATTATTTTGAATAAATTCGCTTGTAGTCCAGACGATTACATTTTTAATCTAACTTAATTTTAATATTAATAAAAATTCTGCATTTAATTTAATAACTGTGTGACTTCTTGTATTTATTTTTGAGGGTATATTTATCATATGTGAACCCGTCCAAAATAAATGTCTTGGATCCGCGCCTGGGACTTCCCTCTACGCTACTCCTTCTCCCTTGGGAACGCGCCTAAATACACGTGTGAATAAAAAGTACTCACCTATCATTTATTTTGCATAGTTTATTCTTTAATTTTCAATTTTTCCAATCTAATTTTACTATAGCGTAGTTGTTCAAGTTGTTGCTTATAACTTATTATAGTTATAATATAATCAAATTTTGTCCAAGTTAAAACGCACAATATGACAATATAATTATATACGTCGTGTTGGTTGTATTAACTCTTTAGGCATCAACATGTCATTATGCATGATGCTTAGCACACCACTGTATACTTGGAAGTTGGAAGGGCGATTACCATCATATGATTACTTTAATCGAGATAAGTCAATAATCTAGATCAACCTAAATCACATCCTATAACGGGAATGAGCATTTTTCGGTGAAGATCGACGGACGAAGTTTATTTGGTAACGTACTGATTATTTCTGCCTTTTAGTAGTAACCACAGCTATAGATACTATTATTTATAGCCGTGGTAGTAACATTAAGAAGAAGTTACCCATATGGCTACATACCAACAAAAATCACAATTTTCCATTTTATGTAAGTACCTAAGTATAAAATAACGCAAATTCGTTTGTACTTCTATACTTCTAAACTCAAAGATTCCCAACCAGGGTGCCACAAACTTAAGTTTAGGGTGCCGCGAAACTATTTGAAATGTATATTTTTTTAAAAACGATTTCATGAAAAATATAGCACTGTGAGTAATATAACGCCATAACGGACTATACATTATGTCTACTTTTACTTATACTAAGGCACTTACCTATATAAAACCAGTTACAAAATATAAATTTATTTACACGATAAATTACTATTTCGTATTTGTAGTATAGAGTATCAGGCATAGACCATAGGGTGCATCTGAATATTTAGAAAATATTAAAGGGTACCGTGGGTCAAAAAAAGTCGGGAACCTCTACCTTAGCTCTTCCGAAACGCACTAAAATGTATTTATTTTAATCTTAATTAAATTCGTCCTAATTTCAAAAGTATTCCAGGAAAGATTGTATATTTAATTTTCACTCTCATTATAAAAACACGTCAAAAATAGCAATTAAAACACAATATTCATTAAATATTCTTCGTACATATTATTCTATAGAAGTATAGAGGCACCAACAATTTCGCGAAAAGCGACTCGAAGAAAATCAGAAAATAACTAATAATATGCTATTTTATTTAAAACCTGAGAAAAATGTATTTATTGAATTTGAGATTTCGATGTTTTTTCCTTTGGAACATTTCCATCGAAAAATTATGGTAATTTATTTTTTTAATAACTAGTCGTAGCCGTAATTTCGAGGAGCTATGCGTTGTTGACTAATTTCTTAAAAAAATTATAAATATGTATATTCCACTTATCTACCATAATTTTATTGATATATAGATTATAGATAAACAATATATTATAGCCCAGCAGTTCCCAACTGGGAAGAATTGCCACCCCCTCCAGAGGGGAATTTAGTTACTACTCTGGGGAGGGGGAATATTGTGTTGATGAAATAATGAATTTTTTTTGTAAATATAGTTAATATGCCATCTTCAATATTTTATAAAATTATGTTCAAAAATATAAACATAATATTATTAATAATTATTAAGTTGATTTATATTTTTATTTTTATTTGTAAAATGATGGAAAAAAAGTCATTAGTTTTATAAAATATATTTATTTTGTATTACTAAAACAAAAACAAAAAGTATAATCAAGGGGGGCATAAGATTTTTGAAAATTTAAAAGGGAATAAAAAAGGTTAAGAACCACTGTTATAGACTGTTATAGGTGTGTTCATGCTAAGAGGTACCACTATAATTATAATTATCTCAGCGGATGTCTTTGGATTGATAACGGGTTTTCGAGAAGTACTGAAATACACATTTTTTAATGAATTTCAAACCTTTTTTCTATGAGTAATACAACTTGTATTTTTTTTAAATGGAAACACGTATTTTTAAGTTCAGTTCGGATTTTAATAGTAATTTTTATATAAAAACTTTTTTCTATATCGAAAATTAGCTGAACTACAGCGATTTAAAGTTTTAATTTTAATTAATGAACTTTCAATAGTCATTCTAGTGTAAAACAACATACAGTGAAACCAAAACATTTTTCCATTGTAAAGAGTATTCCGTCATAGAGAGTTCAATTTCATATATTATTTGCACCGGGGCTATTGACATTTTCCGTTTTAAGAAGGAGTCCGTTTAATTAAGGGTCCGTTATAGAGAGAGTTTACTATATCGTCTGTATCTCTGTTCAGTAACTTCACATTGAAATGAGGTTTTTGAGAGGAGGTAGGTAATAATACACAAATACACATTTTTATACTATTTTATAATGTTTAACACTTTTGGTCTATGCATACAAAATAGTAAATACAACTTATAATTTTTTATAAGGCAATTTTTAATTATTAAGGAAATCTTATTTATTTATGCATACTCGGATTAGTTACAAAAAACATTTGAAAAAAAATAATTTATCGGAATATGTAGAAATAAATAAAATTACCATTTAAAAAATACAAGTTGTATTTTGCATGCAAAGTTTTTCAAAAACCTCATTTCAATCTGAGGTTACTGAACAGCAATATTTCGTTTTAGAATGACCATTGAAAGTTTTTTAATTAAAATTGAAACTGTAGTTTAGCTAATTTTCGAATAGAAAAAAAATTTTTAAATAAAAGTTGGTTTAAAAAAATAGGTGAATCCGAATCTGAAGTTAAAAATAAATGTTACCTACCATTTAAAGATATTCGAGCACAAAAAGGATTTAAAATTTGAAATTAAAATGTGTATTTCGCCATTTCGGTACTCTCTATAACCTCCTGAAAACCCGATTTCAATTCAAAGATATCCGGTGAGATATTTAATGGTACCTCTTAGCATGAACACATTATCCGATGACTTTATTGAAAATAATTTCATTTAATTCAACTGTATGATATTTTTAACAGTGTAAACTGATAGCATCAGACATTTTAAAAATACACCGTACAAATAAAATGTCCGTTTGCCTTTTAAGGAAGACAGAAAATTCTTTAAAGGCTATGGACAAAATCTGGAAGACCTCTCTAAAACGAACAAATTGGCCGTTTTTCATTAATCGTATTCGTGAAATTATCTGAGTCGAGTAGGCAACTACTTAAGAAAAAGCATCTCATGCGATTCTTTTCTAGAGATACAACATATAAACCTAATATTTTCAGCGTATTAACGGCATTCGTCCCTTGTCCTATACTCCTATAGCTCATTTGTCAGTTTATAACGATAAATCAAACCATGTATAGTATATATAGACATATTATAGTAGTTTCTATACCACTTAACATTTCTAAGTTAAAATCAAAAGTTCAGAATTTGGATTAAGTGGATCAAATCCGGATTTTTTAACATTATATATATCGTTTGTAGATTGATTACGCGTGTATATGCACGAGGAGCAGATATATACGTGAACAAGACTCTAGCTTAAGATACCTTTAAGAATTTTTTTTTCAATTATCTTACACATTTATACCGGAACGGTGGCTTATAACAATAAAAGTGTACAATATAATATGCATATAGGGCGTAGAAAATCCCTGACATAAATGTACAAATGTATAATAATATGATATATTTATTTAGAAATGGAACAATCTGACCGCGCGCGCCGCCGCCCACCGGTCGACCACCTGGACTCGAGAATTCGTCAAAATTTATGCGGGCGCTCTTTTCACCTAAATCATAAAAATCATTAATATACCTGTAGTACTATTAACGACTAACTACATATGTACGAATGTACGATATACTTGCACTAGAAACGTGTCGTTTCGCCGAGTTAAATCCTTACGGTGTAGGTACCGGATACGACAAAAAGAATAAATACGCACACATATTCATTATATGGATAATATATGCTTTTGCCCGCACATGCGCATTATTATAATACATCGTACCTATTATTTGTTATAATATACGGTCGTTTTAACGGACACAATGCGACGAATATCGCGATTTGTACTCGGAACCGTCGTCGGGATGTCCACGTTTACACATAAAGGTATAAATAAGGTATGTAAATAATATACGTTCTAGTAGTGCGGGTTTAATGACGTGCAATTATAGGTGCACGACAATGATAATAATGTTGATGATGTTTGATGATGATGATGACGACGATTATAATAAATGTCATCGGACCGGACGCGCGCACTATACGGATTTCTCGATTGTAAAAATGACTTCCTCCTCCGGTACGCGGCGCACCCTGCAGGTATACAGTATAGTGGACGGGGGGTACTGCGGGCCGGCGGGGCGAATCTGTTAATTTCGCATTAGCCCGGGGTCTAACCTTTGGACATCCGGGTTAATTATTATTATTATTATTATTATTTTATTTTTTATTTTTATTGCCATTATTGTTGTACCCCCAAGAACGCGCAGGACAAACCTCCCCACCACCATCACCACCACCACGAAGAAGAGTCGCGGGAACGTTTTTAAATTTCCGGCCCAACGCGACCAACGAACGTCCCTGTGCGACGACAAGGGCACACTCCGCAGTTTACAGCCGATGTGATGAGACATCACAGGTCGTCGTCATAAATCATAAATCCGCGGACGCAGACGCAAGTTCATCATCCCCCTGTGTGAGCCCTGTACAACATACTCGTCTCCGCTTGGACTCTTGTTCGGCTGTTGCAAGCCCACCCCGTTTACCCGAACCGCGAGTGTAATCCTTCCCGTGTCTGCAACCAACGTCTCGAGCGCGAACCACACGATTTCTGCTCCCGCGGACCGTCACCGTCAATCGCCATGAACTCGTCGAAAAACGCGTCCGGTCACGGTATGGACTACTACGTGAAGCGGCAGAAGAACAACGAGGCGGCCCAGAAGAGCCGGCTAAGGAAGAAGGAGCACGAGATCGAGATCGCCAAGAAGAAGCAAAAGCTCGAGATGACTTATGTGAAACTTCAAAAGCAAATCAATCGTATCCAGTCGGTCCGAGCTTAGGGGGCGGTTATTTGAACTGTCTCACACCATTATACACACGGAGGTAAGTAAGTCTTGTTTTTATCCGATATCTCGTTTATAGATATATCCAGTGGTGTATTGGGAAGTATACGGCCATAGGCGGATATTGGCGGGGACTTGGGGGCTTCAGCCCCCCCCCCCCAGAACGTAATCAAGCCCCCTCAGAACGTAATTAAACGCACACCAAACGCCCAGACGTAAAAATAAATTATATATTTTCATATTTGATATTTTATAATTCTTATTTTATTTTGATGGAATACGAGAATGGTCTGGAATACTCATACTAATATATTTGCACAACGCAATAAGTTTGTACAATTATAATAAAAATAAAAATTAGTAGCTACCAAAAATTAATTTTTTATGTTCTATTACCCATGTATATATTTGGTGCCTCAGCTATATTACAGTAAGAGTAACTACTACCACTAGCAAGTAGGTGGAAGCGTCTACAAATGTCTGTTTAGTGTTTTCGATAATGGATAAGACAAAACTATCAAGCCCCCCACGAATATGACCCAAATTTACCTATGTATACGGCGTATACCCATAACGTATTTGTCAATCACAGCGCGTATACCTTTTGAAAAATAGACGATACGCAGGTATACGCCCGTTTACTCACTAAGGACAACGTACTGCAATATTGATAAATCATAATTGATAATCCATTCTTTGGTTGATGCGTATACTTGTAAAACAATTTGTAATTTATATTCTATATATATATATAACTTAATAAATAATAATTATAATAAATCAATAAATCAAATTACCAACAAGCTAGAATTAGCTTTTTTGTTTATTTAAAACTTTTTTAAAACCTAGAATTTGAATAATACAATAACAGTTAAAATTTTATTTACATACGAACTCAAAGACTAAAAGTGTAAAAGTGAAGATTATAATACATTTTTCGGAATGTGTATGGTAATGTAATTGCTAGTTATTCCATATTTCTAGAATAGCGAGAAAAATATTTTTTTGAATAAAATATAGTTTAATAGTGCGTATACCCAAAAATATATTTACCAATACACCACTGGATATATCGCTTGTTTCCTACAACAGTGACATAATACAAAAAACACTCTCAAATTCATTATAAAATTAGGAGTTAGACAGTTAGTAAGTTTTCTATGATAATGGGTAATAATTAATAATGTCACAATTGCCACCTATAGCGGCCAATTTTATATGTTCACATTATAGAAAATAACACCAATACTATTATTATTTGCAATAAACTCAAAAATCGTTACTTTTGAGTTTCTTACATATGCTGGGCCGAATTTAGGGGGGGGGGGTCAACGGTCTCATGTTGCCCCTAGCGGCAATTTTTTAAGGGCAGCAAATTTTAAAACTGCCTCTACATATATTATATTATGTAACCATGTATATAACATTCCTTATGGGATGGAGGGGGTAGCTCGATTTTATTGCCCCAGGGAGGCAAAATTTGAAATACGGTCCTGTGCATACGTAGTTGTTGTAGTAAACAAGCGATATAATATATTATGTTGGTGGTAGGCGTTAGGTGCCGGTGGAGCGGCCAACTATTTTCATAATGAGGCAAACACAATTTGAGATACCCACCACCCTGCTAAAAACTATCATAAATATTGTGATCACAACGTGTACAACGTACATTACGGTCAATGTCATCGAAGTGTATACGTATTATGATTTTTTTTTCGGTAGGTGAAGACAATCATAAAACTACCTATTTATAATATTACTTTATTTTTTTCATTTTATTTCGTAGATTTTACTACAAACTACGTTTTTACTGCACATTTAAACCAATGTATCTGCTAAAGTCCTGAAGGAATACCGTACACACGACTTGAATGTACTTACCTAAATAATTACTGTAATCGTATATTATGCATGTATAGGTATTAGGTACAATTAAGTTTATATGACACGTGATTCTCGTAAGCCACCTAACCATCTAAACTTTTTCGGAATCTATAGCAATTGAGCGTGAGAATTTTGAACTCACTAATTAATTAATATTACTTATATAAAATAATAATTGATTATAATACTTGTATATTATAATATACAAGTGTCTTTAATTAATTTAATATTTCTTTAAATGATTATGATAAAATAAAATTCAATAAATTAATACATTAACATACCTTAAGCAATACGATTTTTGATTACATATTCAAATTTAAATATTTTTTCTCATATTTTTTATTCGCATTGTTGAATCATATAAGATTATTTTCTTATACTTTGTTCAATAAATTATCGGGTCTTTTAACATAATATTATAATGTTATTTAATTTCTGCGTCCAAGTCTGTTTAATATTATGTGTGCCAGTTGTGGAACTGTCAGGGCACCACTTTTTGGACCATAAAGATTGTCACTTATTTCTAACATGATTTATTTTTTACTCCTATGAAATTTTGTAAAATTTGTAAATCGTTCAACAATTTTAAAAATAATTGAGAAAAAACGAAAACTAAAAAACTGCAGAAAAATCGGTAACATTAACAAGGTACCGGTTATTGACGTTTTTTTTTTCTTGTTACAACTCAAATATTCATTGTAGATACTTGAAATTTTCATTGAATACTAATAACGCCGTTATCTAGGAATTGAATGATTTCCAAAGGATTTCGACTTGCTAATAATAGATATTTTAAATGTTCATGTTTTCCTAAGGGGATTGCAAGCCATTATTTCTGTCTCTATCTATCATGCGTGCAACATAGAGATTGGGACGTTTTCTATTTCCAACGGATCGATCGATCAATGAGTGCAATAAAAATGTTATAAACTGATTTAAATTCGTTATTAAGTCTATTTTAAATGGACTTTCACACTTTTTGATTTTGTCTCCCAAAATTTCACAAAATAGAATTTACCAAATTGGAAACATAAATATCAACAAATATAAATTTTTGGGTATGTTATGAACAAAATTTAATAATGTGTGTAAGTCGATGTAAAGAAGACTTCACAACGAATTCAAATCAGTTTTCAAAATGCTTATTGCATTAATCGATTGATCGGTACGTTGGAAATAGAAAACATTAAAATTCTTATGCTGCCCGTGTGACAGAGACGACAATCATATCTTGCGATTTGTTTAACTTATTTTCATAAAATATTGATAAAATTATTCTGATTCGACGAAAAGCTTTGAAAATATTATTATATACCCACACAAAATTCCTCGTAGAATTTTCTTACATTTATAAAAAAATATCCAATTCTACAGATATTCCAAATATTTTTTACGATCTTTATCTTTTGAATTTTAAATATTGACAAAACTCGTCGAAAATAATGATAATTTACAATATTGTAGTTAACATCTCATAAAACTTGATGGTAATCAATATCTATATAGTTACTATCTAGGTATTGATTACTATAGTATAGTATATTATATGTCATAAGCAAAAGGTAAAAGTATAATTATTTATACTGATTGTTTTGTTTTCAGATGGAGTTATTTACAATTCTTTACATTTATGGTCCCGAATGTGAAAAGAAATATTGAAGTCAAAATATTTTCATTATCAACAAATGGTTTAAACATTATAAATATAAGCACTTACATTATTCCATAGATATATTATTCAATAAGTTTTTAATTGTAATTGTCCATTTCCGTGTTTTTTTCCTCTTCTTATTATTTAAAACAATAAATTATTCTTAATGTTTAAGTTCATACTTATATAAGGTAGGTACTATAATGTCATTTGTATCATATATACTTTTATATATTATACATAACTATAAATTATTTTTTTATTTTTTCTATTTACCTATGTATTATGTAATAATAATAAAAAAAAAACAATATCTACTTTTTGTAAGAACATTTCTATAATATAAAATAAAATATTAATCGTTTTATACCCAAGATCTTTTAGATTAATTTATTTGACATTGACAGTTAATGTTAAATTTGTTTTTCAATTTAAGCAAGAACATTTAATCATAGTTTCCAAAAATTGGTTTTTAAGTCATTAATGAAAAATAATAATAAATAGCTACAAATTAATAATCTAAGAAATAATAATTCATAATTATTTCACTTGTCCATAGAGATTAATTTTTTTAAATCAATTTAATAAAAAAAATAACCTAGTCAACTGGTTATCTTTTAAAAATTGTATGTATCAATCAAACTCACTAAAGTTGATCATACACTTATATGTATAGCTTTAATTCATAGATATATGCCTTCTCATGTTATCTTCTGTTGTATAATTTGTAACTTTTATAACAATTAGTAATAATATTTATTATTAATCTCTTTCTGTTAAAGCATTATTTTATAATTAAAGCGTATTAATTAAACATTCTTTGGTCTTTAAGAGTATTTTGCAACCATATTTGTTCTACTGATCAACAACTAAAACGGTGTACATTTATAAATCATAAATACTAAATAGTCTATACAAGGAGAATATAATACTTATATTTGTAATGTAAACTACAAAAATAAGATTTATAACAGGTTAATACTTAAAATTAAACATATTTTCAAAAATTGCATATTATACTTATATTTAACATTTCTAATACATTTTCGTTATGATTTAATAATAAAGTTGATAATATGTTTTGTAAGAGAAAATGAATTTTTTGAAAGATTTTCTACAATATCAAAATGATCAACTTCAGTTATTCGTTCTTCCAATACATCTATACCAATTTTATTCAGCAACTAAAAATAATTAAAACATATTAAATAAATATTGTAAATGTAATATATAATGTATTAAACTTGATAATATTTTTAAATAAATGAAATGTAAAAATAACCATATTTTTAATATTATGATACATGGTAAATTGAAATATTATTTTTACAAACTTCAGCAAATTGCGATGACTGATCATGAAAAGCTGGAGAATCGTGTTCTGCACACACCACTAGCACTTTTATACAGCTCGTTTTAAGTGAAAAATCGAGTTTATTTAAAATTTTCAATGGACTTAGTTTCAAGCAATCATTTCTAAAAAAAAATTATTATTTTCAAGTAAGTGCTATCAAAAATATTATTATTTAATAATAAGTTTAAAACGTATTGTGGACATTATGATCAAAAATATTACTTGTTTAACTTAAGTGGAATATTTATAGTAGTCTCCAACAATGGGCCTAGGTCAAATATTCCACTTATAAGGATAAATCCTTGAATACCAAAATGTTCATGTACTGCAGGATGTATCATCGATGCAGCTAAGTGAGCTCCCGCTGAATGTCCACCCAACCAAACATTTCTAATTTTAAAAATGAAATATTAATTAGTGTTGTGCCTAGATCTCGTCTTTTATGAAACTTACTTATATTTTAAACAATTTTTTATGTAAGATACAAGTTGATGAATTTCTTCAACAATATCGCTTAGAGTTACTAAAATAAGAAAAAATTATGGTAGTCAGCTGGACGGAAGCAGATAAAAATTAATTAAAATTAAAATGCCAAGAATATATCTAATTAGTAATTAGGTACACATATATAAATATTCGTAAAAAAAATGTTTTTGGTCATACTGGAGCATTTCATTCTTCTTTTCTATTGTACCCATTTATACGTCTTGGCTTATATTCATCATGTTCTAAAACGTTTTGTTTTCTAGAATATTAGGGTATAGTGAAAATGATATTTGACAATGTGTAGTCAGAATATGATTAGTAAGTGAAGTCCAATTTTTCATTCAGTGTTGATAAAATAACCGCATGTATTTAAGTTTAAAATATTCAAAATCAATTTTAAAACTAATATCCTATACAGCAGTACTAATTTAAGAAGTATACAAGAAGTTTTATACCTAACGGTGCAAGATCATAGCCAGGTATAATAACTCTAATTCCAGCATTCATTAATGGTTCTACACAGTATGCAGAAATGTCTTTATTCAACTCTTGCCAATAACCTCCATGTACATAAACGAAGGTATTTTCAGAAGTTGGACTGTTTTCATAAATGTCTATCAGTTGTCGGTCACCGGATCCATACCTAATATTTGTTTTTTTACAATATCTGGATCCCTTCATTTTTTCACTTACTAAAAATATACAGAATGATAGAAATACTTGTTCACAGACATATGACTATAAATGTTTAATATCCTTCATAATGAGTCCTACTTACTTGACTTGACTGTTTCAATATGTTTACTAACTACCAAATTTGGTTTCATCCGTTTACACCATTGGCTAGGTGTGTATAGAACTTCTTTATTCTTGTTCTAATGATGGAAATAAATAATGAAAAATAAAATACCAATAGCTAAATGTACAATTAAGTAATTCATTTTCATTGTCATACTTGTTTATCCATTATTGTACGCTTAAATAACCTCAGTAACTTTAAAACACTTAAATCACAACTTTAAATATGAAAATAAAATTAATTGATCAAATGCAATGCTGGTAAGAAACTGACATCACGGATTATATGAATTGTAATCCATATAGTCTGTGCTGACGTTACATAATGCAGAGTATGAGATAATGTTTGAAAGTGTATATTCATTGGCAACTGGTAAGAAGTGAAAATATTAGGTTTCAGTAATTCGATATATCTTCAAACTAGAAATTTAAAAATTAAATGTAACAATAATTGATTACATAATTAACCAAATGCTTTTATAATATTTAAGCAAATATATATTTTTGTTAAAATAAAAAAAAAAAAAACAAAGTAACCAGTCATGATTACATTAAGTATAGTGTTTATAATATTATTTAACTATTGGTTACAAAAATATATATACAATTTTAATTAAACTTATACATAATTTATACATCATAATATTAATAAAAATTTTTTACTTACAGAGGAATGTAAGTTAAAACTTGTAATAGTTGAAACATTTTTAAGTTTATCACTGTAGTAATAATTTACAACAAAAAATATTAAAATACATATAATTCATTATAAATATTATAAACATTAAAACATTGATTTAACTTTCAAAAATAATTAAAATACCTATAACAATTTCTTCAGAAAAATTTAATTTTCAATATTAGTTGTAGGATATTTTAAATCTTATACAAATTGAACATAGTATTGATTTTTACTATAAAAATAATGTTGTTGATCAATAAATAACTATTTTAAAATTATTGTATTACATGTTTTCTTCATCTAAAAACTTGTTGAGATAGAATCTTAAGCCTTCAATGCTCTCATCTCGACAAGACTTTCCATTTTTTTCAGCTGACAACAAATATTCTTTGGCCAATACCACCGATACTCCAATTGATGTTGACAGTTCTTGGGCACTTAAAGATCCATTTATTTGTAATTCTTCAACTATTTTTTTTAATATAACAGACTCATCACATATAGACGATTGTAAAGCTAACACACCACTATCAAATTTTTTTAATTTTACAGGTAATGATTTGTCACTATTCATCATGAAACATGCATGCATTAAATCTTCAGGTGATAATAGATCTAATCCTCTAGCTCTGTTTACTCGACAATAAACTTCTGCAAGAGCCATAGTGCCACCAACTTCTTCTAATGAAACTTTAATAATTTTAATTATTTCTTTACAAAGAGTTGTATAATATGCATTCGAGTCAGTAAATGCAGATCTGGTTACTGGATCATCAACACCTAAACCCAGTAGGTAAGATTTGAAGCGTACAGTTTCGTCATCACTTATAGCACCTTGTTTTTCTTTAATTTTTTCAGAAATATTTTTACTCAACGACACCATATCTTTTGCAGTAATCATCAATCTATCCAAATCTTTAAAAGCGTCTGTTATACTAACATCAGATGCCTTTTGCTTGTCATAAATATTTTTTTCAATCCCTCCAATTCCTGTTCTAATTTTATGAGGAATTTTCGTTACAGCCCACTTTTTTTCTGCTACAGTTTTTTGAAATACATCTAAAAATCCATCGGGAATCTTGTCTTTGAAATCAAGTTTGATATACTCACCTTTAGCACATGCAACAGGGCCAGGGTTTTTATTGTCAGAAGGTAACAAATGTACAATAATTGTTTTAGTTTTAGATCCAAACAAAGAGTCAGTGACTATAGACTCCATGTACACCACATATCGGAGTTGCAAAGATATCCATGCCTCTCCAGACGTCCAAAAGAGACGAGTGACCGTTAGGATAATATTACCACGGTGAAATGAAGTTTTGTAATCTCCATCATACAATGTAACATTTCCATGACGACATACAACTGTGTCAGCTTGGTCTGGTTTAACATACTCAAACCGGTCCATTTCAATCAGGTGATTTAAAATTAAAATAAATAATGGTAATAGTTATTTACTATCAAGAGTTGATATTGTCTTAAGATTCAACGCATTTGACTACACTTTAATAATACAAATTTAAACTCTAATTTTAATAAAACCAAACATATACATGCATTTTATAAATAATATTAGCACTTTAAAAAAGTAACGTTAATGACGTACGTTTTCCCGGTCGGGAGAATCAAATTTTGAAAAATAAATATTATTAAAAACACAAGGTTTATCAGTCACGCCGACTTTTCACGACACCAGCTGTTAGAATTGAAACGATAACGTTCTGTCCTACGTTTATCAAAATAATATTTTGTTTACCATTTATGCCTTGTATAGACTATAGTTTAATCAGTTAAAAATATATTGTGCTATTCTATATTTCTATTTGGATTTTTGACATTTATATTTTGTATTTTTGTAATAAAAAATAATTTCAATAATTAATGTTGTTTTGAATGTTTTGATATGCTGAATGGTCAATATGAATATTGAGTTTTAGCGAAGTATTACAATTTGTGTTTCAAAAAGTATTATTTGCGTTGAATGTCTGTTTTGAATCTATTGAAATTGTATTAAAACTATTCTTATGACCGAATACTTGTGTACCACGTGCATTATTTAGATAAACAGTATTTACTGTCATAAACAGTATTTCTTTATAGTTTATAAAATCAGCACTATACAGTTCAACCATGATTATCAGAACGTTATGTACTCGTCAGATCAGTATTCGAAAAATGATCGACTGTCGACATTTGAGTTATTATAATTTGAATAAACCGATTTTTAGCTCATCATTATTATATAACAAAATTAACAATTCGGAAAGGTTGTATACACCAAACAGAAGTGTATCATCAGTCACTACCATTACGCTTCCTTCATGGTTTGTGACATTGTCCAACAGTGTACCGGTAGCATATGCTCAACAGTTTATAATCTCATTTCATGAAATGACTGGTACTCCTTGGTGGGCAACAATAATACTTAGTGCCATAGCCCTGAGATTAGTTGTGACCCTACCACTGACAATGTACCAAGTAGGTAAAATTTTATTGTTATATATTTTTACTTAAAAAAGTTGAATACTGAAAATATATTAGAATTATCATATATACAATATACTATATCATATATTTTGTTTATTAATTGCTTACCTTTACAATTTTTTTTTTTAATTTAATTTTCTTTTACATTACATGAATACATTTTATTCATTAATTTATAATATTATTTATTTAACTAATCGTATGAGGATTACTTTTCTTTTTCGAGGATTACTTTTAAAAGGTTTCTATTATAATAATAATTATATATGATTATGATTAAATAACAAATAAATAATTAAATTGATGTATGGATTAGTATTTGACCTAATGTTTTTTTTATTTTTGTACTTAGCATTATATTAATTCAAAATTAGAAAATCTTTCAATTGAATTTGAACCAACAGTAAAAGAAATACAAAAAGAAGTAGCTAAGGCAATTAAACTACAGAAATGGCCTGAAGGAAAAGCTAAAAGAGTTTATACTAAAGCTGCAAGTATATTAAAAACTATTAGTTATAAATATATAATATAATAATATGTACTATTCTAGTTAATCAAATAATTTTAAGATTTTCTTTTTATAGGTATTAATTTTCTACTTAGTATTAAATATACATCCATGTTTTGTATTACTTAATACTAAATATCAATATTAAAATTTTAAATTTGAAAAATACATTTCCATGGTTAATATAAAACTATACCTGCTCTAGTTATATTTTGACATATAAAAATATTTTGCATTAATTTAATCAATTCATTATGGCTAAATTACAATTTTCTCTTTATCTATAAGAATATGTCATATGATTATTAATTTTTTGTGCTGACTTTGATTTTTTTTTATTTAGGTAAAAAAGTATTGGAATGAACTAATAGTAAAAGAAAACTGCCATCCTGCTAAGTCAACAATTGTAGTTTGGATACAATTGCCAATGTGGATTTGTATGTCAATAGCAATTCGTAATTTAACATTAATGTTACCTCCCAGTGAAGAAGGTATTATTTAATAATATAATATTATGCATCTTATTTTATATTATTTTTGTAAAAGCTGTTACCAGGTTTCATGAACTTACTGAAGGCGGAGCTCTATGGTTTTCAAATTTAACTGTTGTTGACCCAACTTTTTGTTTACCAATTATTTTATGTCTTTCAAATCTTTTAATTATTGAGGTACCTTTATTTAAATACATACATCATGTATTGATGAAAAATTTATTTTTTAATCAAATATTTTACTTTTTTAAAGATACAATCTCAATCACGAAATAAAGCTCCTACTCGCAATCAAAAAATACTAACAAACATCATCAGAGGTTTTTCTATTGTCATGATGCCACTTTCATGTTTCTTACCATCGGTATTTATTATTTTAAATTTACATCTAAAACTTTCTTTAATCATTAAATAAAATGTTTTAGGGCATATGTTTGTATTGGACTGCTTCTAGTATTTATGGTTTATCTCAAAATTTATTTTTACTGTCTCCACAAGTGCGAAAATGTTTTGGAATACCAAAAACACCTTATAATCATGAACAACCATATAAATATTTAATTGATAAAACTAAATCTAGATTAAGAATATCTTGAATGTTATTTAGTTATTCTTCATAATAAATGATTATTTATTAGTAATATCAGTATTTTTTTTATTTATTTATTTTTTAATTAAAATTTGTTTACACAATCATTTATTGGATAAGGCAATATTTTTGAATAGTATATGTATTGCACCATCTTAGTACTACTTATAAAGTTATAACCTAACCTTTGATAAGTATTGAACAATTTCAACTCGTTCAGTCTAATCTATACATCAACATGAAGAGTAATACTATTTTAGTGTTTTTATTTCTAATGTATTTTGAAGTATCATGTGTAAGTTATTTAAATATAAATCAATCATTTTAAGTATGCTAATAAATTTATTATACATTGAGTTAGACTGATCCAGATAGACTCATCAAACCATCATTTACAAAGGAACAGTTAAAGTGGATTGCGTTTTATAAAAACAGATACGCTGAGGTCAAAAATGAAGAAACTCATAAACCTGAATATATTGCTTCTATGATTTATAGACAAAAGTCTAATACACGGCAAGCAAACAAAAAGGTAATAAAAATAATTATTTTGTTTGTAAACCAATGCTATTTAATTTTTAATTTTATTTCAGAGTAATGCAGCTATATTGTGGGATAAAAAAAATTGCCTTCCGAAATCAACAGCTGCATTTCCTGTTCCTTCAGACTGTAGAAAGTATATTAAGTGCAATAAAGGTCAAGGGTCCATCAACTCATGTGCAGTAGGCACTTTGTTCAATCCTAATAGTTTAAAATGTGATTCTCCTGATAAAGTACAATGCTTAAACAGAAATTCATCAGTTTTTGAATCTTTGTTCCCAAAAAACAGTTCTAGTCAGCATTTTGATTTAAATACTCAACCTACCGAGCAGAATCGACCTCAATCTCCATCATCTAATCCCTTGCCTGGAACACAATTCATTGTTGATTTACAAAAGCCATTAGGGAACAATTTTATAGATTATTCTGATTCAGTTGTGAACATAAATTATAGTTTACCAGTTAGAGGTAATAAACCATTGGTTGGTTCTAACATAGTTGTCAATCAACATGTTCACGACTTTACTAATCAGTATCGACCTCGATCTACTAATCCTTTACCTGGAACACAATTCATTGTTGACTTACCAAAACCAATAGAGAACAATTTTACAGATTATTCTGATTCAGTTGTGAACATAAATTATAGTTTACCAGTTAGAGATAATAAACCATTGGTTGGTTCTAACATAGTTGTCAATCAACATGTTCACGACTTTACTAATCAGGATCGACCTCGATCTACTAATCCTTTACCTGGAACACAATTCATTGTTGACTTACCAAAACCAATAGAGAACAATTTTACAGATTATTCTGATTTAGCTGTGAATGTAAATTATAGTTTACCAGTTAAAGGTAATAAACTACTGGTTGGTTCTAATATTGTTGTCAGCCAACATCTAGTATCTACTTCAACTCGCAAATCAGTGGATTAAATGTTGATTTTAAAATACTCTTTAGATCTAATTTCATAATTAATCAACATTTACTGCAGTCTACTAAAACTAAAAATTATATTATATAAAATTAATGTGTTACTTAACTTTTATTAATTTTATTAATTATTAACTGTGGTCAATAAACTCGTGTATTTATCAGATTATCTTGTAAATTATAATCGGGATCATTCACTTTAGTTTAAACTGACCCCCTATGCTAACCGCTGTTTTAAAAATATAATATTGATTTTCTTTTAAAAAAAAAAAATATTCAGTTATTATTATTATTTTGTATGGCGTGTATGAGCAACATCAAAAATATTTAGAATATTAAAAGATATAACATGTATAAAATTAAAAATTAAAATTAAAAGATGGTTAACAGTGATAAAATTCAAAAATAAATAAAACATAAATCTTTATGCTTATTATTCAGTTAAAAATGATATATAATGAAAGTAAAAAATGGTTTTTTCCTCAGGTGATTTTCTTCACAATATATAAAATGGTTAGAAAATTATTCTAATCTATCTTCTCTTTATGTTTAAGCAATTTTGGCCCGTAATCCTAAAACGTATATGATTTGGTACTGTAAAAAAAATATTGAAGACCCCTGACCTAATATATAACGACATCTCACCTAAACATTTTTCTTTGTCAAGGTCATGAGTTTAAACTTAAATCACAAGCGACACAAGCTAGTTAAACAATTTAAAGAAATGGTTTGGGCTTTGGGACCTCTAAGAGCCATTTACATTGTAAAGAAACCCTTGTTATTTACGGGTATGTACTATCACTATCTAGTTGTTACTTGAGGACTGTGATATAGTAATTTAATTAATTTTTGTTGGAAATATATGGTTAACAGCATTTATTTGTATATTTAGTAAGGTGTAAACAGTATGACGTATTAATTTCTGATCGAACAATTTAACCATTATCTACAATTTATTTATGACTTGGACTGTGGAATCTGTACTTTAATCCCAATGTTTACTCGAAACGTTATTATACCATTATTCTAATAATATACTGTTCACGCAATCGTACATACATATTATATTCTAAATTCAACGATGGGTAAACAGTAAATAAAATGCTGATGGCAGACTATTTGTGTTCGTGAGTCATACTTGTGAGCATTAATATTAACATAAGATTACAAGAATACTATTATAATTCATAATCAAATATTAAATCGCGTAGACCGTCACTGTTTAAAGTTATTGAAAAATTAAAAAACAGCGGCCCCTCTACTGCAGTCGGTACCTACGTCGACCGTTCCGATTGGCCCGTTATTGCCTTTTCTATGCCCGGGATCCGTCTATAACAGTGTTTCCAAACTTCTTTCGCTCGCGGAACATTTTTGACGAAGAAACTCGGCTTTTTTTTTCTCATGATCGTAACGGTATTATACGGACATATTTTTCGTACGTTCGAATGAGCAGGCAGTCCGGCACAGGTCTAAATTTCTCATGGATGTTTGGAACTGGCTTACGGAATACCAGTTGAGAAACACTGGTGTGTAATACCTCTTTTAAAAAATACCTAGTAGGTGCGCTCGACGTATATACGTGTGTGTATATTAATTTTTTTGTCCGCTGACGATAACATTTAACATTAGATTGCGACACTGAAGCACCGAAATGATAGCGTGTTGTGTTGTGCGATGGATGATAAGTTATAATATTGTTTTTGTTCGTCAACGGTGATTCGTGTCGATAAAGTTTGGACCAGTCAACCAGTGACCATCGCCTGTTCGTGTTCGATATTGCGAAATCGAAAATTTAATAATAATAATAATAATTATTATTATTATTATACGCGGCGGTGATTCATCGCGATTGTTTTAATTTTACATACCGATCCGTGCTACGACGTCGTGTGTTGCGTTCGATTGTTTTTCGTAGTTCCTCGCCACTGCGTCGTCGTCGAATAGGATCGCGAAACACGGGACTGCGCGGCCGTCGTCATCATGAGTCTCCAGTGGACCATTATCGCGACGTTCTTGTACTTCGAGGTGGGAGTGCTCATGCTCTTCCTGGTGCCGTACATGTCGGCCAAACGCTGGAACAGCCTGTTCCGCTCCCGGTTCTATCAGGCACTCAGCTCGCAGGCCCAGTGGTACTTCACGTTCCTGCTGTGCATCCTGGTCCTGTTCCTGTTGGACTCCATACGCGAGATGCGCAAGTACTCCAACCCCGAGCTCAACGACGCGCACCAGCATCTGGACCACGAGATGCAGGCCAACATGCGCCTATTCCGCGCCCAGCGCAACTTTTACATTAGCGGCATCGCGCTGTTCCTCAGCTTCGTCATCAAACGTTTTATAGCCCTGATGACGCTCCAGGCGTCGCTGGCCGCCCAGAGCGAAGCGTCGCTGAAGCAGGCCGCGAGCGCTAGCAAAGCGACCATGTCGTTGCTGTCGCAAAAGGGAGGCGCAGACGGCGAGCCGTCCGAAGCGTTGAAGAAACTCACCGACGAACTGGAATCGGTCAAGGCCGATCGGGACGCGATCAAGAGTCAAGCGGAATCTGTCTCCAAGGAGTATGATCGACTGATGGCCGAACACGAAAAACTTCAGAAGACTGTTGGAAACGAATCAAAGAAAGATGATTAATAAACGTTATACAATCACCGATAGGCATATACGTCTTAAGTATTTTGAACATTTTGCATTTTCTAAATTAAAAGTAAAAACATTTTTTATTTGTTTTCGGATTCAGTATTTTTGTCGGGCGTTATTCTTATTGTAAACTAACATTACTAGAAGACTTGTACATTTTTTATGATTATTATTGGTATTGTTGTACTTGTAAACTTACATTAAGTACACAATTAAACTAATTATTTTTGTGGTGTTTATATTAGTCAAAAGTAAAACTATTTATTTTTTAAAATCAATATGTATTTTTTTTCCCCCCATTTCATAAATAATTTTCTATGATATGGTAAATATTGTACTTTTGAACATAGATACTTGATACGAATAGAATATCGTCAAGTTGTTTGTCATGTTGTTTGAATACATTAAAAGTAAAAACATGAAATTGCATTCATACACTGTCACTGCATGTTAATTTGTACATAATATGTCAAAAGTAAACAGAAAAAATCAAATACGCAGTGGTATATTTTTAATTTTTTTTGGAGGGGATCCATAGTTTAGGTGTTACTGTTATAAACTATCATAGTTGTAATAAAACAGTTGCCCAGGAATGGTCTGTACGAGGTGCAATTAAATATACATAGATGTAATAATATATTATATTATTTTCCGCAAATAGGTATAACAAAAGATAATTTTATGTGTATTATAAATTCTAATATTGCATAGTCTTATAATTCTTTTTATTTTCGGCAGAGGTTCAGTACCCATTGGCCCTTCCAAAAATACACCACTGCACATAAGACAAGCTAGAATGAGATCATAATAAATTGTAAGCCTGGTACATTTGGTCATTTTTGGTACTTCAGTTTCGTCTATTTCAACACACCAAAGTGTAAATATAATATAATATTTTGCTCTTTTCAAATCTAAAGAATAAAATACATCTCTTATTCACTACTGCTCCAGGGTGTCTCAAAAATAACATCGGATTTAAAACCGCTATGGATCAAATTTATTGATGTAAAAATAACAAAAAAAAAAACATATCTTTTTCTTGAGAAGAGGTTGAGGTTTAAACATGAAAAATAATATCGGGCTTAACCTTTAACTAGCTCTATATACGATCACTCAATCCATGAAATTCATCATTTAATACAAACATATATTGCCACATCAAGTGTTGAGAACATATCAAATTTCTTCTTGCCGTGGTTTGTTTTGGTAAACTCGTGACTTAGTGTATCTCCATAAAAGAAAAATCACACAATGTCAAATCGTAAGATTTGTGTTCTCTAAAAACTTGATGGGGGCAATATGCCCGGTACTATTTCTTATATTTAAACTTCAACCTCTTCTGAAGAGAATGATATGTTTTTTTTTTTTTTGTTATTTTCAAATAAATAAATTTTATCTATAGCAGTTTTCAATCAGGGGTAATTCTTGAGATACCCTATATATTAAAAATAAAATACTTTTCTTAGTAAAACAATTTCAATATAAATCAAATACATTCAACTCACATTAATTCCAACCTTAGGAAGGATAAAAAAAAATATTTGTTTTACTTATTCAATGTTAAGAGTTTTACAGATAAATTAATAATAAATTGCATTTGTAGAAACCAAAAATAAAGTTAGAATTATCAAAACTCGACTTAAAATTTAATAGTAAACATTGGGCCAACAGTATTATAATTTCTAATAAGTATGATGAAAATAAAATATACAGCTGTATTATAAATTAATTACACAAAAATAATAATATTTTTTGTCAAAAAATAAAATAATATATAAATAATTACATTAAATATCAAATATTCCAATTAGTTTTTGTAATAAAATATAAAAAAAATGATTAAAAAGGTATAAAAATAAAGTTAATTTAATATAAAAATCAACAATTAGTAATTATTGAATTTAAAAAATAATCTACGAAGAAATACTAGTGTCTAATATCAGGTTACCATCCTTGTCTTTTTTTCTAATTCTACCATCAGGATATTTAGTTTCATGTGATCCATCTGGATAAACAATTTTTTCTGTACCATCAGGATACACCCTTTTCTATAAAATACAAATAAGATTTCATTAAAATAATATACATATATGATTAATGGTATATCATATATATTAGTACAGACTCTGTGTAATCTAACAATGAGTAAATACAGTAGATCCAGTTACCCTGTTAGTATTATTTAATTTTTGTCATTAAAACAGCCATATAACAAATGATAAAACTAACTGATAATTGATTAGATATCTTGTTTTGTTTTAAAATCAATTTTATTTTTAAAAACAAATTAACGCAAAACATGAAAAATTGAAGATACCCAGTAACTATAATAACACATATTTTGGGGAAAATTTTAATGTATAAAAACAAAGTTTTTTTCACGAAATATTACATACAAATGATTTTCAAGCTCAAGGTTAACATAACCACTATTAATAATCAATTAAATTATGTATAGAAATAAAAATATTACAATCAGTCATATTAATTTGTATTTATCACAAAAAGAAAAAAGAATTATATCTAATCATTAGAACCTTTGGCTTTTTATATTTACTTTATATTTATATTTATTTTTACATTTTATATTTATTGTAGTCTATAAAAACATTCAATAATGATTTAAAATATAAATGAACATACTTTAAATTCATTGGTATGTATTTCTCGTTGGCCATTTAGTAACACAAGTTCGCGATGGCCATTTGATTCCACTGTCAATACTGAACCATCTAAGTAATTCCAAATTTCTTTACGATCTGGGTATACAGTATGTTTTTTACCATCTACATATTCAATCTCTACTTTACCATCTTTGTAATGCTTTTCAGTTTGTCCACTAGATCAATGTGAAAATATTAATTCAATAGTTGATTGGTACATAAAAAATATATATGATTAACTTACTTAGGGAATTCGATTATTTCTAAACCAGTATTGAAAGTTGTGTGGTATGTTTTATTATTAGCAAAATAATATCGTTCTGAATCTTCTTTTGTTTCTTTTACATCACCATTATAATAAATTACTTTAATATTGATGCCATCAGGTGAAATTTTTTTCAAATTACCATTCGAGTACAAAATTTCTTTACGTCCATCGTCCAAAATGGTCTCGCGTACTATATCACAACTGCTGCGTCGAGTACTGATAGATTCATTACAATTAGAAGTATCATTTTCGTTGTCATCAGAATGTACAAACATTTGATTTTCATCAGACGACAAATCTTCAGAAAAATCATTATCATCAGTAGATGTAATTGGTTTCCTCAATATAGATGCCGGAATATTATTTGATTTTGAACTAATCATTGATGATACATCATCAGAAGTAAGCTTACTGAGTTCCTTGTTGACATTATGAATGAGTTTGGTATTTCTCAAAGCTTGTCTTTCGGACGGAGTTTTAAAAGTTACCTAGAAAAATTAACCTATAGAATTTTTTCATCTTATTCAAATCATACTTACTAAAACTTACTTTTTTATTTAATGAAGTTTTTCTAAATAATTCAAGTTCACTACGCAATGCTGTGTTACTATTCTCCAGCACTTTCATCTGTGTTCTCAGCCGTGCCTGACCAGTTGCCCATCGAGTTTCTTTTTTATTGAATTCATCTTTTAGCTCATTCAACTATAAATTAAAATTAAAATTTTTAAACTATCGGTATAAATTTGTATATAAAACTAAAACCTAACTTGTTCCTTTAGTTTTTTTATTTCTTCTCTTTCTAGTCTATTAGGTTTATTTCTCAATTCTCTGGAATTTTTTTCAAATAAAAATTTCTCCTTCATGAATTTTTTTCTCTCTTCTGCTAACTTGTCTATTTCATTTTTTTTGTCTTCGTTCAATTTTTTTATAAAATCTTCTTTACTTTTGAAAAACTTTTGTCTTTCAATTTCAAACTCTCGTTGTAACTTCATTAATTTTTTATTTTCTGCACGAAATGTTTCAATTTCAGATTCCAGTTCTTCAAGTCTCTTACAAAGTACTTCTGTATCAAAAGATTGTTCAAAGTTAATATGTTTTATTATTCCTGAAGACTTAGTGTAATTATCTAAATATTTCTTTTCATTTTCTGTTAATATAACCGGATCAGCCACATTCTCTACTACATTTTCTGATAAATCTAATGGATCACACTCCTGACTAGAATCTGAGTAAGAATCATCAGAATTGTTTGTATTTTTTTGAGGAGTAGATGCATTTATTTTATCAAAGTTCAAGGAACGGACTAATCCTGATGCTTGAACTTCTTTATCGCGCTTGGAAATATGACCTTTTTCTAAAAGTTGACATACTGTAGGTGATGATGCAGTCAAATTTGAATTATTAGCACGTTCTTCTAATATCTCGAACGCACGCAGTTCTCTTTTCTCTTTATTATTATCGTTTTCTTCATTATTTGGAGAACTTTTAAGCTCATATCTATTCCATGAATTAGCCACATTACATTTTTTTAGATCTAGACGTGTACTTTCAATTGGTTTATTTACTAAGACAAATAAATAAAATGATAAATAGTCATCTAATATTTTGATTAATAATATAAAATTAACTTACCAATTTCAACTTTAGGAAATGCTTGAACTTGATTTAAACATTTTCTAGGTACTTTTATTTTTGATGGAACTGATTTTATTGGTTTGTGAAATTTTAATTTTCCAGCTTTCTTTTTCACTTCATCTAAATTTAAACCATATCTAGCCAAACCTGTACCTCTTTTTAAATATGGTTTTTTAGGTTTAATATTTTGACACTCAATTTTTTCATTTTCATATCTAAATTGATCATTTTTTAAAATATTTGTATTAGAAGTTGTTGATTTTTCTTTACAAATATTATCAACTCTTTCATTTGTTGACAATACTTTTACATCATCTTTCATTTTTGAAATCTAAATAAATCAAATTAATTAAAATTAGGTTATTTATTTTTTAATGATATTCCTTACTGGGGATGGCAAATGGTAACCAAAATTTTGCAATAATTCTTCATCTATTTCTGAATAAGAAGAAACCTTACTGTCATAAAGTTTTTCTGAAATAAATGATATAGAAAATCAAACCAATACTAATAATAACAAAGACATAATATAATACTTATAGCTAATAAAATGGCTTCATATTTTTTGTATAATATTGAAAATCTTGCGCTTAATTTAAAAAAATATAGTTACTTGGTTAGTAATTTTATTAATAGCAATACTTGTTAGAACTAAATTTCAGAGGAGATATAAATTACTTTCAAAAGCTATTTCCTAATAATTTTTGTAAAATTATATTATAATTATATTTCCACAATAAATTAATTGTTAAGCTCATAATTAAGAATGCACTTTAATGGTGTATGATGTTAACATTATGTTAAGTAATACCTTGAACATTCTCAGGAATATCAAATGACTTTAAAACATCATCCATTTCGTTTGTCAAAGTGTCCATTGTAGGGTTTTCGCATAACTTCTGTTGTTGTGATTCTTGCCAAGATTTTAATTCTTGTACACACTGCATAACAGTGGACATGTTGAATTCTGTGCCGCAGCCCTTTATAAGCTCCATTATGTCGCAAGCAGAACTCATATCTCATATTATAGAAAATGAATAAGTAAAATTTAACGAGGACAATAATTTTTTCAAACTGGTAAACATTACGAAAACCAGTTGATTAATAATTGACACAATCAATGAAATTTAAATTTAAATATGTCTGTAATTGTGTACTTCAAACTTAAATTAACTGCTTAAACCTTTAAACGTTTAAACCACTGTCAACAAAACATTGTTATCAAGGAATATTTTGGCGGTAATAATAACGATAAGCATCAGTGATACACAAACTGTAGACTAAATCCACTTGTACATCATACCAATATTAAACTTATACATAGACATAATAGAATTATGTCTATGAACTCATATAATCAAATTCTGTAATGAGAAATTGGGCTCTAATTTTCCAAAAATTTAATACTGATCGTTAATTTGTGGTGAGCGGCAATACACTCCGTTTCCTCGTTCGGTAGTAATCGGTACCAACGGTACTACGGAGCGTTGCAAGCTCTCACGAGACACGAAGTCACAACTACGTGTTCAGACAACTATCCAACTTAAACGGCCAAACACTTGCCATCCTTCCGACGCGTCTCATTAGGTGTCCACTCACGGGTTACTTGGCTGAACCTCGACTTGCTCATTTAACCTCCTCCCCCATTTAAATGTGAATATTAGGTAAGTTAAATATTATCTATAATCCGCAGTATTATTTGTACAAAACGGTAGGTACCTATTTCAAATATATTACTGATCTCGCAATATACAAATTTGTGCAAAAATTAAAATGGCATCCAAATTTCTGTAAATTGTTCAATATTTGAATTTGATCTACCCAGAACAGAAACTCTTCCGAACATGTTATTTCTATCTCGATAGTAATTATTGTTCTATTCTGACTAAATTTAGCTAGGTACTTTATTCTATTTTAGATCTAATACTATTTTGTTATTCTGTCATTCTGATTCTGATACTAATATACATCATAGTAGTGTTAGTACATAGTTAAAAGTCAGTTGCGTAAATCATTATTGTATATTATTATTTCATTTTTTAACTATCATAACTTTTAATAAATTTGTTCTTTTGACTAAATCTTCTATAATCAATACTGCATAATACAGTACATAAATAAAATACATTTTCAATTAAATCAAATAAATTTTCAAAAACGTTGAAAAAGTGATTATTAATAAATTATGATGATTAAAATGTGAGAAAGGCCTCTTCTTAAACACATCTAAATAGCAACTATATAAGTCGTGTCATGTACTGACGATTTCGCAGTTAAGTAAACTAGACACTATTATCCTATAGGTATTGTTAATTGGACAATTGGTATACTACCTATTACGAAAAGTAATCAATAACCCAATGCATATAAGTAACCGGTCGCTTACAGTCATAACTCGTAGAAGTGAATAGGTATTTCACTAGGCAAAGGTACTATGGATAAAATAATTAAATAATTTACATTACCACAAACTAAAATGTACTCTGGTTATATTTTCACGTTCCAAGTGCTAAGAAGAACAATGATGGCCAGTGGTCGAAGTGGGGGGGGATGCGGAGGGATGACATCCCTCTACTTATTTTGTCTAGTTTTTGTAGTTGTCAGTTTTTTTTTTTTGTTACTAAATTTGAAAATATGTTATTTATTTGTTTAGTTTTAAAGATTATTTATGATAGAAAAAGATTATAGTATTCTGATGCATTAAAGAAATGTAAATTATAATTTATAATATAACAATTGATTTTACAATCGTTTAACATTTTGTACTATTTTTGTAATGAATATAATTTTATTCCTTCACTTTTCAATCAATTTATTATTATTTAAATTTTTTTTGTTGATATTTACACCCATCCAATACCATCACCATAATAATCATATAAAAAATATTTTATTCATAAGCTCGTTGACGTAGTATAGCATCCTTTCAAAAAAATTGACGGGAACATAACTGATTATAAGTAACTAAAGTAACGTGAATTACTTAATACAAAAATACGCATTAATAACTTAATTTAAATACACCCTAATTTTAGTTATCAGTAAGGTTTTTTCTTAAAGAATGTGTAGGTTTCCGACGCGTTATTTTCTGTAGTATTTCCAAAAACTAAAACACTATAATTATTTGTGCGTCAACAGGGCAGAAATAAATTAGTTACACATTATAGAACCTGAACAATTATATATAAAATCTGGAAGATCATTAAATCTATACACGAAATGTGGATAAAGCCAACTAAATACTAATTCACTCGAGGTCGACGTGACCCACAGTCAATAAATATATCTATTAACTGTAGACGTGACCAGCATACTCGCCCTCTATGCTCATTAAACAGTCATAATCATTACGGTTATGAATGGGTCATTAATGAGAGACATCAATAATGACAAATTCTTTATATAATTATACATATCCCAATCGCTAATCATTAAGTTAACAACTATTCCCAGTATCACGTGGTTTTTCAAAAATCAACAATTTCAAAACATCAGCTAGTTGATGGAAAATCAATTGATAAACAACCAAATACTCTCTACCATAGGTGCAAACTTCATATGAGCAGTTAGTTCTTCAGGTATTAATTATATTATCTCCAGAAGTTGTTTTTCCTTTCAAAATATTTGAAGCACGTTTCATTGTTTTAAATCTCAGCTTTTTTTTTTAATCGATTTTCCAATACTAGATACTGTTCTCTGTTCAGATTTCATTGTGGCTAGAGAAATAATATTAATTGCGTCAACCAACGATAATCCAGATGTTTCCAAAGTAGTAAAATATTTTGGTAAATTTCCATGATTTGCTTTGATAAATGTCAAGTTGAGTTACAAATTATTATCATTAATCAGTTCTTGTGCACACTAACTATAATTAGTAATAAGTCTGTGCATTTTCAATAGCTACAGGGTCTTATTTTTCAAACTCCATCACAACAGATTTAACCAATGGATAATTTCCACAACACTACATTACTTCCGACAACCATGTACCCTATCTAGTTGGCTAGTTAATATTATTGGTTGAATGGGCATTAGTATCCCGGACGTAATTTCTTTCAATAATTACTCGAATACTTATAGGGACATTTCCAAAAATCTTTTTTACGTTCGAACTGAAAGCATCTATTATCGGAAAATATTTACGTATTTTTTCAGGTACTCTGTGTAGGGCCTAAGGGATGTGTCAAACATGTAACGACGTAACGTTTTCCATTTTTTAGTTGGACGCTTTTATATTTTTTCCTGTCTTGACCATATAAGGTGCTGCGTCGCTGAGAAATAGGAGTACATTGTCGTGTATCGTGTTTGATACCCTCTGGTCAGTGGTCATAACAAGCTCATAGATTTGTCAAATAACTTAGCAACAGTACTATATTATTTGCGAAAATGGTAATTTTTCAGTTTAAAAAGAGGAATGTTAGCAGATATCATTGCAGTACAAAAATCTGTGATAAATTAATTATTTTTTTGGCACGTTATTAAAAATAATGTTTGAACAACTTTATTTTCTGAATTTTTTTTTTTCTACTCACATGTTGTGCTATAGTAAATTTTTTTTGGCTGTCACTTTAGACCTCACAAATTTTACAAAACTTTCATTGGTAGAAAAAATTAATGCTCCATTTGTTAAAGATATGAACACAAACGACAAACATCTAAAGGTTTGACTTTAGGCATTTTTTTTAAAATGAGTAACTTTGAGGAACAAAATTATACAAGTTAGGTACTCGGATTTTGATATTATACGTGACACTAAACTTAACAGCGCAATGCAAAATTATGATTTAGACAAATAGCTTATCATTATCTAATATTCTAGTAGCTTGTATGTATGTATATACATATGAGGCTATTAGTTAGAGTCACAATTATTTGATAGGTAAAAACATAACAAATAATAAATATATATACATAAAAATACGACAAGGTAAATTAAATATTATTTAATTTTAATTTTTTAGGATTAATTTTAACTAAATGTTTATCAAATTTTATCTAATCTTATAAAAAAATGACTTAAAATATATAAATGTTCTAAAAAGTGTCAAAATATTAAATAAGTGTTACATACTATAATTCCTTAATGCATGAAATGAACTTTGTGCTTGGAAAGCAATATTTTCAGAAAAAAATGCAATCTGAATTCAAATACGTTATTTAATTATGACTAGAAATTTGAAATATTTTAAAATAAAAAATTGTGTATGATAACATATCATCTTTTACAACAATTGTAAATTGTAATATGTATATTTGTTTTAACATTTAAAACACGTTCACTGCGGATCATATTACTATACACATTCAAATGTGTGGGAGTAATTCAAGGTTTTTTTTTAGTTGACGCCAATTGGCGTTATCCGCACCACATACACTTTGGTTTTATCTTATGCTGATTGACGCCAATTGGCGTCATGGCAAATTTGTTGCTAGGTATATCCGTATACCAAAAAGTTACTTACAACTATTATACCAAAATTTTGCTTTATAACTTATTATTTTATAATGCAATTAAATAAATAAATAACTAAAAGTAAATATGTACTTCTAATTTAATAAAATGAAAACATCTTTATTCCTTATTATTTTAAAATTAAATTAATTAGATAAATAACTAAAAGTGAACACGTTATTATAATTGAAAAAAAATGGAAACTAACACTATTTATGGAAATTTCTGAAACATGGTTGATGACAAAGACTGGGCTTTTCCGGACAGCTTGGACAGAAGTATGTTGTATCTTTTCTTATCCCTTTAGAATAACACAGATAACATCTTTTTCTGTTAGGTCTTCCAGATTTTCCAACATCGTGAGTTTTTGGGAAATGATTAGTATGTGATACTGAAAAAGATCTAGGTTTTGGGTGTTTGGGCTAAAGTTCACCGAGTATGGATAATCGAAAATCATACAATGATACTTTAGGTCCGGCGTGATATTGATTATATAAATAAAATGAGTTCATCAATAACATTTGTATTATATGTATACCAATTTTTTTATACCAACGGATTGTTTTTCTAGTAAATGGATAAAAGCTATGCATTTGGTCTTGCCGATCAATTTCACTCATAAAACGGTTATAATTTGAGATGGGTTCAGGTTTAAATTGTTCTTTACCGTTTCGGTTTTTGGTAAGAATTAAATTATTTTTAAATTCAGTGGAAATATAACCAACATCTCTCTTATCTCTCCACTTTCCAATCATAACACCTTGAGAGTACCTGGCAACGGTTTCACCTTTTTTTAATTTTGACTCTACAACATCCTGTGGTGTATTTTTTCTGTTTAATCTTAACGTACCAGTACAAAACGTTTTTTTTCAATTAATTTAGAGGCTAAATCAAAACTATTGTAGAAATTGTCCATGTATAATGCATGGCCGTTATTTAGCTTTTCGGACATTAAATGCAAAACCACATTAGCTGCATGGCCTTTTCCTCCCAAGTCATCGAGTACTCCTACATACACGGCAAATTTTAATACCAATCCATGAGGTTCCGTAAGCATGTATAATTTAATTCCATATTTATGGCGCTTATTTTGAATGTATTGACGAAACTGGAGACGGCCTCTCCATAACACCATGGACTCATCAAGTGAGAGTTCTTTTTTGGCATAATATATGGTATTCATTTTGTTATTGAAATATGTAATTAAAGGTCTAATTTTATGTAAACGATCCTCAGGTAGATTTCGATTAGTTTCAATATTTGGTGCAAAATTAAAACATCTTAATAAATTTAAAAATCTATCACGACTCATATAATTTGAAAAGCAAGAAAAGTTGAAAAGATGATGTGTTTTCCAATAGTCATTCAATCTGTTGAGTTTTATGGTACCAGTGTGAATTATCAATGCAATAAATATTAAAATTTCGTCTTTATTTGTCGGTTTCCAATCGGAGATACGAGAACGTGGTGCACTACCAACACGTAAAAACTCGGTTTCAGCATAATTATTCATTTCATCAACTAATAGTTTTATAAAATGTTCATCGAAAAGCATAAAAAAATAATCTATTGGATTTTGTTTGCCTTCTATCGGAATGTACAATTCGTTTCGTTTTATAAAAGGAAAATTAAATAATTCAATTTCCTCCTCTTGCCAGTCACCATCATTATTAGTATTTGTTGATGATTGAGTATTTACACTTGGTACATTATTCGAGATCTCATTATCACTCTCAAAATCGTCAGACACTTGTTCAATATTTTCAAATTCATATTCGCTACCAGAATTGTAAAAATCATAATTTTCGTCACTATTAGAGTTAAAAAGCATCTGCTCAATTTGTTCATAATTTCGATTCATACTGCATAACCGTTTTGGTCGAGATGGACCGGGTTTATTCAATGTATTATCCATGTTAATACGTAATACGAAAGTAAACGAAATACATAAAAATCGTTCTAAAGAAATAAAATCTATATAATTTAACTCTAAAATGTATTAAAACAATACAATATTACAATACAATACGTACATGTTTCAACTACGACGATGGAAAAATGATTGCCACAATGCCACAAAATACAAATCACAATGCCACGTCGCTACGATAATGAATTTCTTGAAAATACCGATAATTAACTTGATAAATGAATAGTAAACATCCCAAAATAAATTAAAAATATTATGGATTAAAAATAGAAATATCGATGTACGATTGCATACACGTATTAACAAATATCTATGGATAACGCTGACCAAAAATGAGAATTTTGATCGTAATGCTTACTAAATTATAGTGTATTGAAAAATAGTGTATGGATGACGCCATTTGGCGTCATCCGCATAATATGTGAACTATGCTTAAATAACGCCAATTGGCGTCATCCGCAGTGAACGAGTTAATAAAATAATTTGTTGTAAGCATTTTCATAATATGTATTACAATAATTTAAATTGTTTATAATAAGTTTATTTAATTTATACAACAATACAATATCACATTGATTTACATCTACTAAAAACTCACAATATTATGAGTATAAAAGATATTAGAATAACATGAACAATTAATAATTAAAGATCTCATTGATTTACATCCACCAAAAACTTACAGAAAAACTCACAGACAGAGATTCAACTCTATGCCACCAACCAGATGGTATAAACAACATTTCTCCTGCAAAATAAACATAATTTAAGTTAGTTAAACCATCATAAAATCATTAAATTTTCAAACATCAACAGGGGATGTAAGTGTTGTATATTTAAAATATCCTCTGATTTAAAGTTTTCTCACAATTATTTGATTATAATTATCCTTGAATTATTCATACCTAAATTCATGCCCATATTAGAATTTTGCCTCCCTGGGGCATTTTTAAAATTAGCCACCCCTAAAAAATTGGGCAACACGGAATCGTTGACTCCACTAAATTCAGCCCTGCCTAAAGTCCTAAAGTACTAACTAATTAGTAATTAATGATAATAAATAATGATATTCCATAAAAACGAGGGAAAAATTTAGCATTTAAAATGACTTTCCATGTAAAATAAGTATGAAATAATTTCAGATTATACCAATAAATAAAAGTAGAATTGTAATATTTTTAATCAATAATGACAGTGACTAAATTTTGTTACATTGGAATCTTAATAGTATAGTATTATGAGTACAGAAAATATTTATTTTCTTGTTAAATGTTTCATGAAAAAATTAATAAAAATTGTTCTGAAACGTAAAACAATTATTTCATAAACAAATGTAAAAATAACACTAATTTATTAATATACAACTATTAAATTTAAATTAACTGCCTAGCTATAATGTCTCGCATAAAAGCAAAAATATAATAGAAAATTTCTGTTTTATCAGAAATCAAATGATGTACATCTTAACTATTTAAAAAAATCATACCTTCATTTAATGTACATAACATAGCCTTTGCTTCAGAAAAATTAGGAAATTTATCTAAATCTGGCTTTACTGGATCTACTTTGGCAGTATTCATAAGAAATTTATCTTCATATGGATAAAGATGTTCAGACCATTTGGGGTTGTATAAAATAATATCTTTTGAGCCAACCACCTATATTTAAAAATATATATTATATTAAACTATATATTAAGGACTAAGGTACAAAAATAATTTTGAAATATACTTGAGCTAAAAAGTTATTCTTTGGATCGTAATGTGTAGGAGACACAGTACCTTCAGGACCTAACCATGCATTAATGTCAGGCTCTTCACCATCCGTTAAAGTTAAATAACAATAGTCTGGGACCATAATATCATCTTTCAACTCTGGGATCTTAAATGGACAATACATTAATACAATTATTACTAGCCTTTCATCATTCATTTTTTCTTACCTGATTGAATAGTTGATGTTGAGCAAGATATGTTGGTTTTTCATCTTTCTGAACAACGCAAGTGTTAATGAATTTTTCTAAGGTTATTAACTTTTGACTCCATTCAGCATCTGCGTAAGATGACCCTATTTCAACAGGTACTAATCTAGGCCCAGCTAATTTTATAATATAATTTAAATCTTTCCATTTCTTCAAAGCAGGCCAAAGTTCCATACTACCTGTAAAATTGACCAGTTGTTTACAAAATGTAGAAGTGCCCATAATTATTTGGATATTGATAAATAACTATTTTCATTTTCATTTTAATCTAAATTAAGATAAAAATGAAAATAGTTATTTATTAATATCAAAAAATAATAATAATAATAATAATAACTACTAATAAATATTATATTTATATAATAATAATAATAATAATTTATAAAATAATGTATTATATACTATATAAGTATATTTTAAACTAATATAGGTACACATTTTGTTAAAACCCTGCCTCAATTTAGTCTCCAATAAATAAGTAACTTTCACCCAATCTTCCCAAATACACTTATTTGGAATTATTCAACTATAGATTATTTCAGAATAACTTTTTTGGGATGGTTCACCTTATTTCATATGCGAAGCAAATTTTAAAATAATATTCATGAAAAAGTACTAAATTTACTATCCCAGATAGTTCTAAATAAATTGTCAGATGTACAATGTTGAATGTACTAAGGGGAGTTCTAAGAGTTATCCTAGATTTGTCTATCCAATGTATCAATATTTCAGTGTATTCACATCAGTCATATCCAAAAGTTTTAAGTTTTCAATAATTAGTATATAATAAATAATAACTATTATATACATAAATTGTATTATACATTACCAGTAATTTTAACAGGTAGTTTAAGCTTAAGAAAATCTCTTAAGAAGGTTTCTAAAGATGGTTGATTTAGTGTTGGAACGTAATCACCGCTTCTATTAAGTGTATATGAATTTGATTTATTATTATACACTAATGATGGAGATTCTAAACATAAAACAATAACTATTATTTTAATTTTAGAAACACATTACCATAATAATTTGGATACCAATATAATATTTCTGAAGAATTTCACACAGTAATGAAGCAGTTTTAGTTAATTCATTTCTAAATGCATTCCCCATTATCAACCCCATATCTACTGTTTTAATAGTTTCTTTCAACATCCTTTTATCGTAAGGAGTTTTTAACAGAAACCGTGCCTACAAAATATGTAACAGCATTTAGAGTTTAACACAAAATGTATTATTATATAACAACTTACTTTGAACAAACTTGCATGAGAATAAAGTTTACGCATACCGTCAGAAACATCGGCCCAAGAACCAGTATGAAATGATTCCCATATTTTTTCTAGAACTGCATTAATACTGAATGTTGCCACAGTTAGATCATTTAATTGGTAAGCTTAAAATATTAATCAAAATAATCATTACATAAGAGTTTTTTTTTTTACCTTAATGATATAAGTCAACAGTCAGACTTAATAATTAATGAATAATGACCAATGAACTCATATTTTAAAATTGTAAAATTAATTTGTACATTTTTCAAAAAAATTATAGAATTATGTTTTATATTATTTAACTTATTATAAACAATCTATAAAAGTAATAAAATATAATTTATTGTTATAAATATTCCATTTTTGATTAAAATATAAATTAATAATTGTATGATAATTAGAAATGTGTAAGTGAATTTAAAACTACATACTATAACGTCTATAACTGTATATCTTCAACATAGTTTTACCTTTATATGATTTGCGAAACAAGAAATCAAGCGAATTATCAATAGTACTATAGTCAAATTCAAGGGCCAACGAAGAATCTAAATGTTGTAATACTTCATCAAAAACTGTATCCATAATACTGTTAATGAAAATACTATTTAACACACAATAAAAATGTAACTAAAATTTAATTGTAATTTTGAAAATATATTTTTATAAAATGGTCAATGGAATAACCGATTTGTTATCATATTACCACAGAATTCCGTGATATTACTATACACCAGTTTAACATGTGTGTGATAATTTATAATCATTATTATCAGTGTTGTGTTTATTTTTTATAATTTTTTGAAATCGTTATTAACTTAAAAATATTTTACTGTAATTTTATAAATTCGTTAGTCTATTATTTTTTATTATTATATTTCATAATCACTAGTTATAATTACTCACGTATAAAATCGGAGATTTATTCTATCTATTTATATTTTATCCTTAGAAATCAACTTTCAAAAGTTGCTTTAACAATGATTAAATATTTAAATATATATATTTAATCAATATTTTTTTATCAAAACACTCAATGCTAAAATATGATGTTGAAATATGACTTAATTCATACAGTTGGAATCTAATTATATAAAAAATAAATTTAAATGTAAAATGTCAAATAAACTTCAAGGAATGAATTGCACAAATAAAAGGATTATTTTACAAGTAGTTTCAGGTTTGAACATTTAATTCATTTTAAAACTTTTTTAAAAAATAAGAACAATTAATTAATTTTATTTCTAAGATTAACTGAAATTTACTGTAAATATTTATTAAATTCATGTATTTTATTTATCATTTCAATTTTAGATTATTATATTACTAGTATTATCAAAACTGGTTTTAATAAATAGTAATTATTAAAAATATGAATGCAATGTTGACTTAAATAATTTTTGTTTCCATACTTCTTTGTTACTTAATACTGTCTAAAATATAATTAAATATATTAGGAATTTTACTTTCTCACATAGAAAACCCATTGCAAAATTTCCTTTTAGATGAAATGATTTGTTGGACCTGGAATGTAGGTAATTTACATTTACATAAAAATATAAATTAATTGTTTAATAAATACTCTATACAAAATTTTTATTTAGTTAAAATGATTTTTAAAAAGTTAATATTTACTGTTTTCGGTCTGACATTTTAAAATGATCTTAGAACATAATTTTTACTTTGAGTTTATCTACATAATCTGTTCAGTACGATCTACCATATTGATTTGCAAAATTAAGGTTACAAAAATAATGACCAAAAAACCCGATACATCAAAATTCATCTTTTTAGACTAACTGTAAAAAAAACCTGTATTAGTTAATGTTTTGGTTTTTACATTTCTACTTTGCTCTTTCAACCTATAAACAAAGTTCAAGTGGAGACTTTGATAAAAATATTAACATGAAAACTAATTTATTATAAATTGTATTTATTGTTACTTATTAGGATATGGATTTGCTTTGATCAAAGGATCTATTGTAGTACATGCAATATTAATGAACAAACGTCTAGAAACTAATATAATTCCTGTAAATGACAATATTTTAAAATTTAACTCTGAAATTATATGGAATATGGATACTGCTACATTAAAGGAGTAAGAATAAAGTTTATTTTTATTTTTATCCTTGTATTCTGTATTTAACTGTTAATTTTTGTTTCATATTAAGATTAAAAATGTCCAATGCATCAATTAGAATAGAATGCTATAATATACCTAATAATAAATCTAGTTCAAGCATAAGACTTGGTTATGTTCTGTTAAAAGTGAAAGGAGCACAAACCAAGAATCCAACATCAAATGATCGTGTAAGTTACTTAAATTCTTAAATTTTTTGATAACTTATTGTTTAATAAATACAATATTAATAATTTAATTATGATTTTAGATAGAAGTCAAATTCTACAAATTATTGGGAACAAAAAATTGTAGTTACAGTCTTAAAATGTCTTTGTGTGTTGAAGATGTCCATGTTAAAAACATTGAAACTTTGTCTAAAAATATTCAAAACTTGACACTAATAGAAAATAATAATAAAAATGATAATAGCAATCATTCACAAAAAGGTATAATATAACTATAATATTAATTTTGCTTATATTGTGGTCACTGGTGATACGTATTGTTTTATACAAGAAAAAAGTTGAATTTTGATTAGGTAGTTGTTGTTTATACATGTACACCCATGAGCTATCCGCCCTAAAAATCTCTGAGCCAATTGCGTCTCAAAGCCTTTGCCATGCCACTTATTCAGAAAGTAAATGGTATCATAGTGTGCTTCTATTTTTTTACAGATGAAAAAAATGAAAGGTTTGAAGAAAACACTGAAATAAATTTAATCTATTCTGATGTTAATATATCAGAAAACATTGTAACAAATTTACCAAATTCTGATTTAAATTTATCAGAAGAAAAAAAAAATTTCCTAGAAAAAACTGATCCATCGTAAGTTGAAAAATTGAGATATAATTTAAAATTTCATTAAATATATAATATTATTGTATATTTGTTATTTTGAATATATTTTTGTGAAAGATTTTAGTTAGAATCTGCTATTAATAGTTGCTTTCATAATAAATTTTCAATCATATTATTTTGTACTTCATGATTATCTTGTTTTTTCTAAATTTAAATTGGTTGGTGAGAATAAGTAAAAACTTTGATTAATTAGTTTTTTTGATTATGTGAGTAATTTTATATTTAATTTTTTTATAAATATTATATATAATGCTAATTATTTAATTAATTTTTTTATGAAGCTTATGATTTATTTTTATTTTTAATTGATTGAATTGATACAATTTAGTTACTCCATTGCAGGGTTTCAAAGCTATTATCAAAGTGTAATAATTCTGATTATTAATATCGATTTGTAGAGAAAAAAAGTAAAATTTCTTTCATATACTTTTGAAATGTAATGAATTGCATTTGTTTATATTTTTTATAATTGCCTATCAAAAATAAACATTTGCTTTCAACTATGAACCCTTTTGGTTATAATCATGATTCCAGATTCATAATATATTATTTAATAACATATACCTAGTTAATAACTCTTTAGACAATAAATTTGCTATATTTAGAATAAAGAACATTCCAAATAATATAATATATAGTTTATTATTTAGTTGATTAATTAGTTGAATATAAATGTATATTTATTAAATAATGAACTTCAACTTAATTTAACTAATTCATTTTTAATTAGTTGAATTAATTAAGTTATTTTTAATTAATTCAATTTATAAGTTTTTCTATTAAAAAAAATGTCATTATATTTATTTCAGAAACATATTCAATTTTGACATGCATGAAAAATTAAAAAAAGAAAAAAATGAAGAATTAGAAGATTGGAAAAATAAACAAATGATTTTATTTAATGAAAATGTTGTATTATTGTTTATTTTAATAATGTTTATAGTTAAATTATTACTATGTCTTCATTCTGTTACATAGTTAAAAATAAAAGAAGAAGAATTATTTAAAGAATTCAACAATAAATGGTTAGAAGACAGGAAACGTATTGAAGAAGAACTTACTTGTGCTGTGTCAACATGTAAAGCATTAACTGAAAATGTAGATGTAATAGCTGATATGGTTGTTGAAAAAGATGCAATAGTTACAGCAAAAGAACTTGAAGTATGCCATTCACTGTTGTTCTTAAACACTGTTCTTAACAATTTTTTGTGTGTTAAAATATTATTCATTGATTTTTTTTTAGTTTACAAATCATAGAGATAATGTGGATAATAAATATATTAGTTTATTGCAAAAATGTCAGTCTTCAAATGCACAAATTATTAATGAACTTGGTAATAAAAATACTCAACTTGAAACAAGATTAAATGATCTAGAAAAAACTAATATTTTATTAAGAAATGAAAATGAACGGCTAAAAGAATATATCAATTCCACCTGTGATTTACGAGTACAACAGTTAGAAAAAACTATTGTATGTCATTAAAATGCATTAACAATTTTTTTTGTATATTTAACTAATAATAAATAATTATTATGTTTAGTCAAATTTAGAGAATAAATACGAAGAAGCTTATAAGTCTAGTATGCTTTTCAAAGAACGATGGATAGCATCTGTTAGAAAAATCAATCAAATGTATACCAAACTTTATGACATTAATACCAATAAACATTTAATAAATGATAGGCAAAAGTGAGTGATTATATTTTATTGTTAGAAAAAGAAAATAATTTGTATTTTAAATATAATTAATTTTGGACGCTACAATTTAATTTTATTATTTCATATTTTATAACTTTATTTTGTATTGTTTTTTAGTATTAAAAATATATTATCGAACAAATTAGTCGAACAAAAACAAGATGAAGAAAAATTAAAAACCCTTTTGAATGATTTACGTATATTACGACAAGATATGATAAACTCTAATTATTTGGATCTATTACCAATTTCAAAATAATTATAAATTGATGTTGTAATATAACTAGTTTTTATTTTATAAATTTGAAGTATTTTTATTAGTTTCTCCTAGAATCCTTGATATTTGTAGTTGTGTAATAAAATATCAAATTATATATTTAGGTAACATATTAAATAAATACATTCTGTGAAATGTACATACTACATATTAAAATGCAGAGAAAATATAATTGATAAAAAAATAAAATATTGGTCGATTAGATGATGCTTTGAGATGATTGTTTGGTCTGGGTAATATTTTATTTTCAGAATGTGGTATCCTTTTACATAGGTACATCATATTATATAGAATCGAGTTTAGCAATTATCTTCTTTTCGTAATTCGCCTCCAAATTTATCAGAATAATACTTTCTATACCTAACCAAGGCAATTAAAAACAAATTGTATTCCTCCTACGAACCAATTTCTGATGACTTCACGGATATTCATGAATTATCATAATACTTCTCTAATTAAAATCGATACATGCCAAATATAAGTGAACTACCTAAAATGTCTTGGCAAACAATTCAATAGTTGCCTCTTTCTAGATTATTCAAGAACCGTTTTTTCTTAACTAAACTGAATTTAAGTAAAACACTTTAAAGGTGCCTACTTATTATAATCCGAAATTCGTATTTTAGTTAACAATATAATAGATTAATATTAATAATATCATGTATTTTATTACAGAAACCCCGTAAGTGACAGAAATTTTGAAAAAACTTTTTTCCATTTTTTTCTTATATCTTACTAGTAAACGCATCGATTTGTGCAAAAACCCCATAAACAGCGTTGCCGTCCGTCCCGATTTTAGAGAGATACATTATCACGGGGACATTTAAAAATTACTAAAAGTAGAATAAATAGGTAGTTTTCAAAAATTTGTTAAAACTATAAAATAATATTATCCAGAATCGTAATCCGACCGATTGCAAAATGAATGAGTGAATTGTAACGTGTGACGTGCCATAGATATTAAATAATAAATTAAATATCTATGGTGCGTACTGTTATTCAATTTTTGCCTTATCTGTATTTTTTCCAATAAATTGAATTGGCATTTCGTTGACAGTGTTGACACACACTCGTCAAAAGTTTAGTTTTCAGTATGCACTACGCTGTGTACGTGTGATGTACGTTTGTAACTTAGGATAAGCTATCGGGCATTTACACATGTAAATAATGTAAATATAATAATCATATAAAATTAGTGACTCCGAACCAAAAAGAGGTAAAACGCTATTATTTTATTGTCTTCATGAAATATAGTTAAATTCAAGGGCGCCCGCAGGGGGGGCATTGCCTCCCCTGGGAATTTTTAACTGTACTTTAATATTGTGCATGGTATTCCATTTTACCATTTAATAAATATAATAATATTGTTTAAGTCAAATTATTAAACATCTAAATATTATTATTTTATTATTAAATATTACTATTAACTTGATTCTACTATTATTTAATTAGTGAGTATATTATATTTTAATTAATTTTTATCTTGCCCCTGGTGGGATTTTATCCTGCGGGCGCGCTTGGTTAAATTATTATACCTTAATAGTTTGTACTACTTACTTGTTATTAAAGTTTATACATAGCTAGTACAATCATTGATTAAACATACGTTAATTTAATCAACGGTAATCTGTGTTATATATTATTGTTGTATGTTATTATTACATGGCATGTTCAATTTTTTTTTTATTGATTAATCCGCGGCAACTAAGGCCATTGGATGTAGTAGTTTTTGTATAGTAGGTTGATTTGTGATACTGTAGGCTGGTACACGTATACATGTGACATAGTTTCATCGCTAAAAACCCGGATGGTCACCCATCCGGACCTAGCCACGCCGAACGGCGTTTAACTACAACACTAATCCGTGAATGCGGCTAACCACTCCGCCACGCCATGCCACTGTTCAAAATTATTATACCGTAGTAAGAGTACAATTTTCTTGTGTTGGAAAATAGTACTGGTTTTTTAAACTGAATAGTTGCCAACCCTGCCCATAGGTGCGCGTCTTATTTACGCGACCAATCGTGTCTTTGAAATAATTTTTCGCTACATAGATTATGGGAAGTTTTTTATCAATTTCTCGGAAGTTTTAATTTCCGGACTTAAGGGGTTTCTGTAAAAAGTGTTTCTATTACACTTGATATTTTGTCTCATTATTAAATGATATGAATATTTCTCAACAATAATAATACATAATTATTATTGTCCTGACGGTGGCGTTATTCCGGCTTCGCAATCTGTCTCGAAAAAAAAAAACCCAGCTATTGCGTGGTCCGTCGCGGGACACGCCTCCCCTAAAAAAAATGTAGCTATCACCGCCAAATCCTACCTATAAAAAACCGTGCCATCGAGAATGCCAGTCAATTTCCCGGTAAATTTGAGGCGGTAACACCTCCTCGGGCTAATTTACGTGTTAACGACGATACGCTGTACCGGCAGCGATTCGATTGCGCGTGGGCCCCGACTTCCACCTGATATCCACTATGGCTATATATATATCACTATGGCTGGCCATAGTTGGTGCGACACACTGACACGCCTTCGATCAACACACCTCCTACACACCCGGTATCGGAGGACGTATAATATAGCGCAGGCCGCAGAGAGTTAAGGGGATTGTAAGCCATGATTTGTGTCTATAACAGGCGCAACATGGGAATTTAGACGTTCTATATTTCCAACGTACCGACCGATAAGATGAGAATTTTAAAAATTCCTTTAAACTCGTCAAATTAAGTCTACTTTCGATCGACTTTGCCAATTTTTTTGATTTCGTGTACAAAACCTTCACAAAATAGAATTAAACTAATTGGAAACGTTAAGATCAATAAAATTAATTTTTCGGTATGTTAAGTACTACGTGTCTACATTTGAAAAATACGAGAGCGCTGATCTACATGAAGACTTCACAATGAATTTAAATTAGTTTTCAAAATTCTTATCTCATTAATTGATCAATCGGTCGGTATGTTGGAAACAGAAGACGTCTAAAAATTCCTGAGTGGCGCGTGTGACAGACAGAGACAGAAAATCATGGCTTACAATCCCCTTAACGAACCAAAATTGTTGACGCGTGCCCGGTCACATTTTCGAAAACAAAAACCACGATAAACGTTTTAACTGATTTCTTAGCAATCGTTACTTATATAAATAAACTTGGTCGTGAGAATCGTTGTCATAGCGTACAATAGAGCACCGGACCACATTTCTGCCACAACGAATTCGATAATTTTTCACTATGATTACAGTTATGTGTCTGTTTGTCTATCTTTAAATATTTTATAATCTTACAAACAACTTTCTGGCACTAACAGAATTCGGACCTTCTGCAAATCTTTTCAGTTGGCACTGTTAAGTAAATACTATTTTTACGAAAACATAAAAAACCATTTATACATTATTTGTGGAAACATTTACCTGCAAAGAACATGGTTGAATATTCGATTGTAATATTATAACGTTGCTCCGATAATCGTTCGTTACTAAAATCTCTAATTTGTTTTATAGATACCTACCAATTTGATTTGAAATATATCCATGATTCATTGATTCATCAAAATAAAGAAAAACGCCATATACGCCAGTATTGTAAATAATTCGTTTAAAAAGAATTTAATATACTACTCAAATACTTTTAGCTTTTTTTTAAAAAAGATTTATCATGAACTAAACATAGTGTATAATATTTATATTAGACCACTAATACACCTAATACACAGTATTTACTACTCATAAAAAAAAAAAATTGTAAACCATAAGTTTATAATAAATCGAATGGGACAAATACATTTGTTCTACCTTCTACATAATATATTTATATCAGGTAGATTTTTTTTTAACAACTGATATTATAAAAAAATAATAATAATACGAAAATAAGTATCTTTTTTTAGAGAAACCCCCTTGTTTGTCCCACAAACCTTCGGACATAGTTACCCGAGCACCAATCAAAACTATAATAAATTAGAGTGGATAGTAAAAATAACTGTTCAGAGAATATAGCAATTTTTAAATATTCAATATAAATTAGTATTCAATACAAAATTAATCGTTTGAAATACCATCGAAAATATTTAATGCTGAAAGTATTTAGAAAAGTATTTGAATACTTTTACTCAAATACTTTACAACACTGCATATACCTGTAACCAATAATAAATAATAACAATAATTTATTATTATTTATTAAAAGATCTATTCGTAGATTTCAAATTCGATAGTTCCGACTATCACGTATTCTATCAAGTATCGGTAAGATAAAAATCAACAATATTGTAAAACATTGACCACGATTGCCATGCATTTGACAAGAATACTAATATTATAAGTATTGCAATAACTGCACGTCCCTGGATTGCCTATACACAGCGCCGTCTGTAATATGTTTTTGCATAATATTATTGTACGCAGATAGTAATAAGATTTTGTGACAATGACAATAATTATTTATACGACATTGAATGCTAGGTTAAACCACCAACGGTTATTGTGCGGAATTAGAATTTTATTATCGATTGTATCTATTTCGTGATCGTAAACCTTAGGTTGGGTTCACACACACACACACACACACACACATATATATATATATATAAAAGAGTGTTGGGAAAATCGAATGACGAACGTCGTAACTTATCGACTATTATGTCGAAGGTAATCACCGTCGAATCTGGAACCGAAAAAATCAACTGACGTGGTGTAGCGAGTAGCGATATTTAAATTACCTAATAATAATAATATTCCACATTGAACGTCTTGGAATGTACTACATAGTCTGGCTTTCTAACGCTCATGTGGCCCCACCCTTATTCATCGGTACTTTAATGTTGTGTTCAAAATGGAATACTTAAACGTCGATTGTGATTCAGCAGTACGGCATGGAGAAACGTTTGTTATACGTTGAAACGTTGAAGAACATAGTTAAATTGTTAATAATGATAAATATTGGAATATTACATTAAATACTTACAGCCAATAGGTATATTATAAATATTATATTTTGTAATGTATACAATTTGCATAATGTAAAATACAATATATAATTAATTTATCAGGTTTTTATAGATAAAAAAAAAAAAGGTAAATAAATAAAATGATTTTAATTCGTATTATTATGTAATTATATAACAATTATTAAACATCAATAGTTTTAACAAAATTCGACCACAATATAGGTATAAATCAATGTTTAGGTACAAATTGTGCGCATCAAACAACTGAAACATTTATCGAATTACAAATTAAACAAAATATATTGATGAGTCGATAATATTATGTACTTCATACGCTTAATATTATAAAAGTATGTATTTTTCATTTAATGTTAGAAACATACAAAATTAGTGTGTTTAGGTACTATTTAATATTATGTATAAATTTATAATATGTTTTTTTGTTAAGTCACGTAATTGGGTAAGTATTATTTTAATAAAACCACGAGTCGAATATAACCGTATAAATAAAATTCGTGGCTTATTTGAATACTGATGATGTGTTGGCTATCAGCGGTTGTTCTTTGTTTTATATAGATATTTCAAAAGAATACGTCAGATCTACAAACTACAATATACTTAATCCAGGGTCTTAGCACTCATTTACAACACTTATTCCGAAATAATTTATACTTTAAACATATTTAATAATTAATTTCAATAATTATTAAAATGTAGAATGATGTATGCTTTTATTTCGTAAAATTTACATTCGTTATTTTCATTATAATACCAACCAATTAAAAATATAACCATGTAAATTATGTTCAATTAATATTAATAGATATTACCCCATCTACAATAGTTTGTGTTGTCTGTGAGTGGTGACTATGAAAACAAATTAATAATAATTGAATAAAATAAAATAAGCTTACAGCAAGGTTAGTGGTATATATGTATAGTTTGTAATGTAAATTGGTATTTATCTCCATTAATAAATAAATAATTTGTTGATATATAATCAAAATAAGGGTACATTATAACAAAAAAAATATTAACATGCTAAGTAGGTATATTAAAATATTACAAATATTACAAATATATGTAAACTTGAATAACTTATAGATACTATTAATAATTGTAATGTGTGGCACATTTATATCGTCTTTCCATTATCAGATTTAAATATGTTATTATTATTATTATTACTGAAATAAAATAAATTAAACAAATAAAATAACATGTGTTTAAATTTTAAATAGTTATACTTTCAGGGAAAACGTTGGTAAAGCACCATAAGGGTTTTAATTTATTTTATTATTTGTGTCAAGTAGATTTGATTGAATTAGTCAAGTTACTTAAACATAATGTCTTAGTTTACGCGTGTTACATGATAACACATGGCATGGCACAGCACATCGGTAAACACACTGGTACCATAGTTGCTCCAGAACTTGATTTTTCCTTTGATTTGCTCTTGCTTTTATACTTGTACATTCCTTTTCCCTTGGCCTTCATTTGGCCCTGGCCTGATTGACCTTGCTGTAAGACGAGCAAATAAATACATTTAACATATTTAGTGCTGGGAAATAATGGATAGCTGCAGTAATAGTTAGTATAAATAATCCTTACCTGTTGCATCACTTCTTCCTTTTTCACAAACGTCGTTGAACCTGGCGGATAGAAAACTGCTGGCCCAGCAACAGACTGGGTCACTTCAGATTCTTTAACTTCTGTTAACTTTTCCGGGGCTCTTTGTTCAGGAGTATGAGTATCGGGATATGACTTTTTAATAGGGACCGTGTATTCAGCAGCCTTGTTATTTTCATATTCATTAGTTTTGGATTGATATTTGTTCGTGTTTGTTTGATATTCCCTATTACTGTGATAGGTTGTGTAATCCGTTCTATCGCCAAATGACGCCATTAGGTCATCCAACCGTTTTGGCGGATTTTGAAGTCCAGGGGTGTCTGGCTCATCTTTTGGGAACGGCGATTGCCGTAAGGGTAACTGATCCTGGTACGTGGGTTTTGTGTACCCATTTGGAGGCTGTCCATACTTTGTGTTCTCTCTGGTCTCGCTCGAATATTTATACGAATAAACTGTCTGGCCGGGTGGTGTAGCAAAGGTATTGTCCACACTATAAAAACCGATGGGTGCATAATTAGTAAACAAAATTTACAAAAATGTGTTCACGTCACATTCCCTGAACACAATCATGAACCTCACGTACGATCACAATATATTAACCTCCAAAACACTTACTAACCTCACAGGGAAACGACGGGTTACAGGGGGCGTGGCATGTGCGACCCAGGTCACCTCTTCGCTGCGACATACACACTCATTACAATCCCTCAAAATTATATGTTATATGCGTATGAAAATGTACTTAATAATATAATACTCACTTAATTCTGCTTGGATCGGACGGACTAAACTTTTGAACCGGCTGTGGCGATACGGTTCTGTTCGAATAAGAGTGACTGCTCGAGTAGTTTCTAGGTTCTGGTGGTTGAGCAAAAGACACAGGTGATGGTGAACGATGTGGCGATGGAGAACGTGGTGACGAAGATCTATATGAACGAGGAGACGGTGGCAAATCTCTTAGCGAACGATTCTTATTTTCAGTTCGATACTCTTCTGAATAGTTGTACACCTTAGATTGCCCCGGATCTGTTGTGGGTGAACCAAATTTTTGATAAGTTGAGTAAGTTGTGGTACCCGGTATTATTTTTTTCGTAGTCTCTTTAGAATATACTGAAGTTTGATAAGTGCCCGGTGCTTGATTTTGAAGCAGTTTAGTATAGCTACGTGGTGCATCAACCAAATCTGTTATCAACAAATACTTCCATAAATTAGTCGTATATAATATAGTCAATTGGTTACAAAATAAATATTACTAACCGGAAGGTTCTCCGTTTATTATCGAAGTTTCATAGGTAGAAACTACTTCATTGGTTCCTGGTAATTTGGACCTGTTAAGACTTCCATACCTATGATCTTCATGTCTACTATATTGTTTATACGGGGTACTGCTCCTTAATGGTTCACTGTAAACAATCCCGTACGATCATAGGTAAGTTAAAGGTGAACTTTAAGCATTCTCAGTTGATTAACTATTGAATAAAAACATTAACTCACATGTTTGACTCAGTAGTAGTTGTTATTTCATGTCTATTTACTCCCGAGTTTGAAAACCCAACTTTCTGAGCATGATTCAAGTCATCTAGTAATGAATCAAGTTCAGAAATACTTTGTCTCATGTTAACGCTGTTTGTTTCATGTCTGGGAACTGTGCTTTTATCTAAAACATTAAATGTTTTATACGTCATTATTTGTTTGAATCGGTAAAATACAATATAAGTATACAACGTACTTTCTGTAGATTTTTTATACTGGTATGATGAAACTGTTTCATAACCTGCATTTTTTCCACCGTTAGTTTGTCGCTGAAATTACAAATAATAAATTATAATTGACATCAGTTCATTACTACATAACGCAATTATACTGCGTTTATTATTTACGAACCAACAAATCTACTGATTGAAGATCGGGTAATCGTTCAGTGAGCACAGCAGATTTGTTAGCGGGATTTAGGTATTGGATTTCATATTCTTTGTTGGTCTCGGTCTGGCCGTTGCCAATCGTCCTTGATGTACTTTTAGTTACTTCCCTATACCCAGTAGATGACGTGTTGTTGAGTCCATGATTTTTACGTGGAAGAGTAGATTGCAAGTCGTCCAGCAACAGTTCTAAACAATAAATGTTAACATTTGAACTAATTATACGTTGTAACGTAGACTCACTACCAATTAAAATAATATGGCAACAGTGTCAAGGTGTTGTTCCTGGAATATTATGTTGTAACCCATAAATGTGGGGGATATATTTTAAATGTGAGATTTATTGGATAACAAGTTACAACAGAATCGATTTGACTAGATTTAAAAAGATAATATTTTAATACGTCCATTTTATTTAACTTATGAGAGGTTACCAGACTAGCGACTTGTAGATGACGAAGCCCCCAGAAAAGTAGTGATCAGGATGTAGAAAGTATACATAATATACATGTTAACTACTTTATCATACCGTGTCTTAATTATTGAAACAATTTACACCCACTGAATAATATTAATAATAAATCGTTTTATAAAATATGTACCGTTTATGTTCATATCTATTGATCGTTATGTAACTTTTATATATATATAGTTACTAGTTAGTTAAACTTATACGTTTTTGTTTTTATAGTTGGCTGTTTTGAAAAAAAGCAATTGTGAAGGTGAAATGTCCTTATGTAAATGTTGGTTCAGGTTTCTATTTTAATAGTATTCACTACGGTCCAGACAGCCGAAATGTGTCAACGTTCAAACAAATTGTAACGTTATAAAAATAGCAGTTGGATATGAAACACGATTTATTTTTTATTTATTTTTACATATAATACCTACATATAATGCAAGAAAACCCAGATATTTCCTTTATTTATAAAACTGTCTAATGTTTTTTTATGAGAGGAAAAACTTGTTCCACTATCAAAATTATGTACATTTATATAATATAAATATAAATGATAAATTCTATTGTCAATAGATATTCTAAAACTTGATTCATTTAATACATCGTCTATTTGATGATAATTAATGTACGAAGTGTATCTACATCAAAACCATACATAATATGTTTCCTTCTAATATACTTTTATGGAATTTTTCCAATGATGACTATACTACAATATAACTGCATACAGATAAAAACAAAAAACGTGACTAATCGAATTCTTGGTTAATGTACTTACCGAGCCTCGCTTCGCCTTGGTTTTGATTCGGTCTGCTATACATTATTCTAGGTCCTGAAACATTACAAACACTACTGTTATTTAAATTCATGTATGCACGTATGATAAAAAACAACACTAGCTGAACGTGAGAATGTTTACAAAAATAATTTTCAACAAAAATTATACGTAGTAAATAATTATATATATACCTCTTAAACCTTAACTTAAAAGTACAATTCTTAGCTTTATAGCTAGTTTACCAAGGTTAATTTAATAGAAAATATCATTAATCATTTTAAATATATTTTTACAAAGTTGAAAAAAATAATGTAGATGATACTTAATAGTTAGTACCAATAATATATGTTTGAATATAGAAAAAATATTTTTTATATTATATATTATTCAATACAAAAAAAAATTATAGTTATTAAATTGCCAATCGCTATAAATGAAATAATTATCATTAAATAGTTCAATATATCGTATAGAAAACCATTGCTATGAAGTTATGTATAATACCTCATAGACTCACTAAATAACCTTTAAATTAAAATTGATGTTTAAAATATAAAATAGGTAACTATTAATAATTAAATGCAATACTTTTAATTATGCTATATTAAAATATTGACCAAAACCGTAAGTCTGATGATATGGATTATTATTTTTTTTTACAATTAAATAAATATACCTAGACGAAAAAAAATTAGAGTGTTTATTCGTTTTCATTAATTGTTTCTGGTGTAAACAAATCCAACAGTGGCAACAATAAATATTTTAGAACATTTGTCATATCTTAAAATTATTAAGTTGTTTATTTTTTATGTATAACACTTGTTTTTCTATTAATTTTGTCGTAGTAAAAATTAAGATCGCAGATGAATGAAGATCTGGCATCCAGCCAATTTTATTATTTTACAATATGTGAGAAATAGAGAAATAGACCGACGACTCACCATATCACACCATTGTCAGAGTATTAGAGTAAACTGTTCCCATAAACGAAGGTAACTCTTTTTCTAAATAAATTGTTTATTGATTAAAATGTATAATTGATTAATGGTAATTGGTATTATATTATTTATCCTGCACTTTTTATCTTTTATAATTTTTTCAATTTCTTTGAAATTTGTATGTTTAAATGGAACTAAAAGAATATACATTATTCTTTCATTTAACTTTTTATAAAAGTTATGATTTTTACACCAATCAACGAAAAATTGACAAAGAAATTGTTTAATATTTCAAACATATTATGATGCGTAAATCGTAAATTAACTGTATAGTACTAAAATCATACTGATATTTTTTTAGTATTAAATCCATATTTTGTTGATTAGACTGCATAATATATATAAATGTAATAAGTATAATATATTAATACCTTGCAAGTCGCAAGTTGTAACTATATTCATAACTATTGTCATTGATGTATACTAACATTCTACGTCTTTAACGTCTGACCTTTTTGCCTAATATGATCAAAAAATGTGAAAACACTCACACGCAAATACCTTCACTACATTTATGGTATTGTGGGTTCGCAATATTCATATATCCTTCAAACGTAATATTTTGGAAGTGATCCAATGATGATAATGCTCTACATTTGAATTTTTTAGTCCTAATGCAAGAGTCTGAACTCTGAAGTTTCACTTTTTCTCTCTCTTTGCTTTGATTTTGTATTCATTGGGAACAATATATGTAAAATTTGCTTATAGAATGAGCAGATTTGTTTTCAAAGGGTGTATTTTCACAGACATGGTACTATATTTTTTAATGGTCCATTAAAAAATAAAAAAATGTATATACTACTACAGATGTAGTATAGTTATCTAATTTATGTAAATAGCCATTGTTTAAAAATGACTTGGCAAAATGTCGTTAAGTGTATGTAGGTATATTATTATATATACTTACATACGTGTACATATATTATTATGGTTGTGTAGGTTTTACTGCATTGTCTAGTCTAGTAAAAATATCAACGACAAAGTTGTATCAACAAAACAATATATATAATATACCTAAGTATAGTTGTGACCCTGGCATTGAGGATGAAGTTTTCTGAAATTCCGCCGAGCAATTAAACAATTTCTTGCTAGATCTGCGGACAAAAGGAAATTTATCGTTTTTTCGCGTGACAGGTTCGTGACGACGAATTATGGTGACAAAACGAAAATCGTCCTGACGTAAGGCATAGCGAAAGACCACCAAAGAATACCTGCACCAAGGTACGGACAAAAATTGACAAAAATAAATATGACCTGCAGCTGTGGTTATAACATTAACAATACATCGTACGGTGTGATGATATTAACAATATATCGTTCGGTTCCGAGATTTCGCACGAGCTGCCATATAATTATTGTGGTTACTTTATTATATACGATTTGCGTTTCGTGTCCATTTAATAATAATAAATCGTCTCGTATAACCATCGTAGCAACATACCAACGCACTACGTGACTGCTGACTACTGCACTAAGGCACTATTTGGAATTTTTTTCTATGATGGGGATCCACTGACTATAATATTACTCTATAGTAACAACATTTACGTATTTTCAGCTGCTATAACATAGTTCAATCAAGATAAATAAAGTATACCCTATTGATACACTCGGAGTAGGTCACTGGGATATTTTTACTAGAGTATAAAATATGGGGTGGGAAGCACTTGTTGTGTTCTAATCAATGTCCTAACAGCATAACTACTTATATATTATCCAGTATCCTTATTTAGACGCCTGCGCGCAGTGTACGTAGTACAGTTGTGCACAGGTTTTTCGCGTAAGGACGTATACGTATATTATATAGTACAGTGTTTCCCAATCTGGAGGAGCGCGCATAAACATTGATGGGAAGGCGCAAGCAGTCATCCCAAAGTTACATTTTTTAATTGTTTTATATTTTACAATGTACCAATTACCTGACCAATAACGACCCAAATTTAATATTAATAACGACCGTCTATAGATAAAGATGCCACTAATCGACTGCAGTTATATGGATTAATTTTTAATGTATATGAAAAAAAGTGATGTGTTGTTTTTTTTTCCAATAGGAGGGTATGAAAGATTTTTGAAAATCTTCAAAGGGAGTGGGAGGTTGGTTACCACTAATATATAGTAGCATACATATTATTATGCATAATACCACAGGATATAATAATAATAACGTATCGCGTTAGGTAGGCAATACAAGTCTCGCGTACGTAGGTATTAAATGATAATAATAATAATAATAATAATAATAATAATAATGATATATGTACACGTCGTCGTCGTTCCTGTATATTATGTACTTCGTATACGTGTGACCGCTACCAAATAAGGAGAAGAGTGGCCGAGTGTATACGCGGCGGCAATGACGTAAGGCCGAAAACGGTCGTCTCGCGCGCGCAACGTGTGCGTGTATACGCACCGCACCACTATATGGGCGGCTCACGGAACGGGCCCGGGGAGTGTCACCGCCGCGCCACCACGAACTATATAGTAGCCGCACCACACGCGCGATCGGTGCTCGCACGACTTCGACCTTGAGAACGCGGTGCGCCCGCGCGTGTTTTTATTCCGCGACGATGGCGGCAGCGGCGGCGGCGGGTTGACCTTGTCCGTCGGACTCCGCAGCCGTTCAAACACCGTCTACCCGCGCCTGTTTTTATTTTTGCGCTATCACCGCCTTCTCCTCCACACACAGACACACAGACACACACACACACACACACACACACACACACACACACACACACACACACACACACACACACACACACACACACACACACACACACACACACACACACGTAAAACGTATTTTAACATCATATTATTATTGTTTCTATTTTCCAATATTACTACAGCACTACAATTTATACGATATTATGTACCTAGGTGTCGTTATACATTACACACGTCGCGTTGTATAGTGTGCACGTATAGTGATATCGATGAGCACCATCGATGTCGTTTGTCATTGTAAACTACGTATACCTGATACGCCGGACATTACAACAGGCTCGGAATCCTTTGAAATGCCGTTGCCCTGTTTCTTCGGACGCGACAACCACAGGTGGTCGTCATGCGATTCCTACTATATAATATGATAAATGCAGCTGTATTTGTGTACGCCAGACAAGTTTATAATATACATGATGTACAATGATCCGTACACATACATATATACTTGTTTGGCAGTGTAAACACGGCGATGTTTAAATCGAGTGCCCACCGGGTGTCTATAGAAACCTTGGATGCACGCGTGTTTACGTACACCCGGTACGTGTTATGTAGTTTACGCGGCAAACAAAAGCGTAACGTCTCCGGTGACTGCAGTTGGCCTCATCAATGCACGCACTCCCCCGCAATAGACGATGACGTCCAGGACGACACTCCCAAAAGACACTCAAGTGGAATTTGACATTGCTATTTACGATTTGTTTTTGAAAACAAAAACAATCTCGTTCTTCTTACTACGCATTTGACGACTAGACATATATTTCGTTTCGTATCAGCATCTTTTCGTCCTACTGACAACGACATCGCATAGCTGTTTGGTGTATTTTTTATCCACGCACTTTGATTTTTTTCATCAAACAGTCCGCCGCGTTTATCATAATATATATTATAATAATATGCTCAACGATTATTATACGTGTTTCACGAGTCCGGCTGTGGCCTCCCGCGCGTAAATAACGCATTAACGCACACTATACGACTGATTAAAATATAATCTATATTATATTACATCTATATTACTAGTGTAGTAGTGTGCAAACTTATCGTATTATGATACAACATTCGACGGGATCGTGATGATAAAAGTTTAAGCAAACTATAAGGGACGTACGCACAAGTCCCCACACACGCTATAATAAACAAAACGAGTAAAATTACCATTTCCTTCGAAACACCAGAACAATATGTTATTTAAAATCTATACATACATACATATATATATATATATATAAAGGTATACCTATATAGGTTAATGGTTCGTATACATATATTATAACTGTTCTACTATAGTCACCACGAATTTCATTAAATTGTATTTTAATGTTATACTAATATAGAGATATTTCTTTGAAATTTATATACTATAATGTATTTAATTATTTTATAGAACATACTAATAGCATAAAACGGATGTACGATATAAAAGGTTTCATTATATTTCTTGTTTTAAAGTTGTTGATATAATACACTCTTCTACACACGATCAAATTCTACTTTAAACTTCCTACCAATTGGAAAACTTTACTTGAAATATAATATAATTCGTGATATTAGGTACAGATTTCTAATTAGTGCTAAACATAATCATAGAATAATTAATATTTCATGTCATTTTCCTCATTATTATGCTAATTATAGGATAGTTATAATTTTAATAAAAAAATTATATTTGTAAATAATATGTACTACACGCCCATAATTGTAATTTAAATGGATCAGTATAATACAGATGTTATAATAGCATAAAGTATAAATATTTTTATTTTGTTTATACAAAAATAAATTAAAAATACGAATCTTTGATATACTTATTTGATAAGCTGCATTTTAAAATATAATACAGCCAACAATAACACCCTTTTTAAACACTCGAAGTAATGACCTTATTATAACGCCTAAAAACCAAATATGTCAAAAATTATAGTTTCGTAAACATGAAATTATTGAAATGTATATGTGAGTAACGCCTACGTCAGTTATTAAGACGATATTGAAGTAAACACTTCGACATGGTATATTTTACAAAATTAAAATACTCTATTTATAATATCATGTAAATTATACCACATAATAACATTAATTATACGGTACTGCAAATTACAGTTAAATTATTTCCCGGTATTTATATTAGAAATACTACTTACATAACTATAGTACACAAACACATTCATAGAGACATATCGATACCTACATACATACAGTTAACAGATACACGGACACCAGAATTAAATAATGCACATAAATATAATACATATGTAGCAGTAGCATAGGTAGGTAATATATAATTACATTATATTGTTATAATAATTACAATAATACCTATTGAAAAAATTGTCATTTATAAATAATAAATATTTAACCCAGATGTAGAGATTTATAAATAAATTATTTAGGCGTAGAACCATGTCTCCAACTGGTACAAAATAATTCGCCAAATAATTCGGCGACATGATTAATCAGAAAATATTTAAACACTTTAGGTTCTTTATTTTCGTGATTTATACTTGTCCATAAAACCATCAGTCGCCATGTATATAACTGTTTTAGGTAAATAGCCACGCAACTAAATCATACATTTTAGTATCCTAAACACGAGTGCGATGAATTATGCAATATGCATACGTAAGCGTTAAAGCCGAATACATCTCAAATATGTACTCAATTCATAACGTTTGATTCAAATGTTTTAACTTATATTACCTATAAATGAAATTAATTTACATTGGATTATTATAAAAATTACGAATGATTGTACAATTGAACTACCTAAGTATGTAGGTAAATACCTAAAGTATTAAGTAAGTAATACTCAAACAAACTTTATATACATTGAATTGAAAATCTCATCACTGAAAGATAATTTAATCACGTTTAATAGCATAAATCGAACATTGATTTAACAGTTAAAGTAGAAAATATAGTTGGAGTATATTTAATTGTAAATGCTTCCATTCCACATGATAGGAACCCCGAACCTCGTATACGTAGGAAAGCATAAAGGTACTGAATAGTTCAGCTGTACCGATAATTAATCGTTATGCTTGTAATAGTAGAAATCTGACAATTTCAAACGAACGGAACCGCCTACGTGTTATAATGACTTATACAGCTAAATTTATTATTATTATGTGGGTAGAATATATTTTGATTTTTTTTTATAACTATTTCCCCAATGTCCTGCAAATAATAAAGAGTTCTTGAAATATATTTGCGTATAAATTCATTTTAGCCTGTTGCCCGTATATAACTATAGATATTACAATATTTTATATGTAAAACATTCATGTCATTGATTTAGAAAGTTTTTATAAAGTAAACAATTCGCCATAAAAGTATTGTAAAAAAATACCCGTTGAAATACTATCTAATCACTATTATATTATGTTAGAAATATAAAATATCTACATTGGATTTTTGAATAGACGGATTTACGATAAAATCAACGATATTTTTCTATTATATTGCGAATTATAATACGTGCCCTGCGGCGGAAGTTATCACATTTAGACATTCACAGTTTGAAGAGGTGTAGGTAGTGTAGACGTAAAGGAAGGAAATTTTATAACCAAGTAACACCCACATCCGATGTGTTTGGCATAGTTTCCATGTCCAATTGGTTTTATCGTTAGAAAACTAGGAGCGTGCCGAATATTTATTTTTTTTTATTCCTACGGTTACGAGTTCATTGAAGGAAGCGATATAAAAAATATCAAATGCTATTCCTAGTGTTGGCGCGTGTCCACGGACGACTGAGTCAGCAGCGGTTAAATTTGGATTTGAAAAAATGGAAGACAGTACAGTAAGACAGAAAAAAACGGCACAGAAAGGCCGAATGTTTATTATACATATTTATTATTAACGTTGTGGGATAAGAGCAGACGCTTTCGCGTATATATATATATATATTATGTGGTCTTGGTCTTATAAAAACGCGTGGCGCCCATTTCGAAAGTATACATCACTCTTTTTAAAGACCGGGCCAAGGCGTTTATATATTATCGAAATTAACCCTATTTTTCATTATCAAACAAATTATTATTATTTATTAATCTTACTTTTGACAGTTTTTATTTAGCTACTAATATTTATAATGTTTTAAATTTTAGATTATTATGAATACCAAAATATATATAAATATAATCGTATAAAAATTGTATAATATAGTATCATACTCATACAGTCATACACTCATACACTACAATTACAGTGCTACACACGCTCACAAGAAAGTATCCAAATTATACAATACAACAATGAAAAATCATGACACATAGTTGTTAAACGAATTCGAAATATTTATATTATATAACTATGCAAGTATAAATGTAATATGTTAGGAACGAACTTAAACATTATCATTACAATGGTGTCGTCTTAATAAATATACTATAATAGGTAATCTAAGACCCACTTACCAAATTGGCCTATTTAACCAATTTTTTCATCAAGGAAAACGAAATAAATAATTTTGAAATCAAAAACATCAATTTAAAATTAAAATGTCGACAATGATAAATAACAAAAATATATAAATTGTGCCGATAATGTTTGTAGTTGCAAATAATTGCATTGTACTGTTTCTTATTAAATGAATTGTTATTATTTTCAATTCTCCCAAGGTATTTACATTTCATTAATATAATAAATTAATAAGAACTATAATCATTTAAAGATTATGTTTTGGTTGAATTAATTTAAAAATGATTTCGTTATCTTATATATACCTTTTTTATTTCATTTAATCATTATGATTAATTATGCATAATTTTATGAGTTCAAAATACTTATATTGGTCAAAACATTGATGTTTGTAAAAAATACTACTTATGTACAAAATTCTTTAAAGTAATTCGTAGATGCAAAATCTATATTTAAATATTGTACAATACAATGATAAAATAAGAATTGAAATGAGAACTCTCTTTTTCTCAACAAGTCTTAAACACCAACTGCAGAAAAGTCCATTTTGAGAAGAGAATAGATAGTTACGCTTGTAAACTGTATACTTCAAGTTAGCACAAATGAGCCGATTAGAAAGTCGAATATACTGAACGATTTCCACATTCAATAAAAAACGTTTTTCTTTAGAAACTCTCGGATGATTTTCATTTTTTGTAAATTTCGATTAATTTTGTTTAGATACAATTCAGTTGTCATACGTTTGGATTTGGTCTCACGTCTAAAAGCCTATTAGATTCGGTACGGGCAAATCGTATATCTACTATATCACACTGGGCCACGCTCACTGTCTACAAATACAATACGAGTAATAAACAAGAAAAAAAGTTTAATAAAAATCGATCATAAATGGCCAATCTTAATGCATTTAGCTGAACAGTGCAAGTACATCTTGTGAATCGAAACTATATTAATAAATTGAGTTGTGCCGAACGGGACAAATTTGGGAGAACCGGGTAGACTATGTATATCATACGTACGTATCAGGCACGTTAAACTTTAAGTATCAACAGAGGCATAACAAATCTAGACATTTTGAACGAAATCGTATTGTCGCATCAAAGTCGAGAATATTACATTTTTCAATTTAACTGTTATTTTTAATATTAATAAAAACTCTGTGTTAACTCAATAACCGTGTTACTATTGTTGCATTCATTCTTGGCGGTATATTTATGAATTGTGGGCCCACCCAAAATATATATTTGTTGGATTCGCGCCTCTGCGTATAATATGCAGACGTAAGTTCGATAAATCGGCTACATATTATTATTATTATTGTATACGAGGACGTTTTAAGTTTGAACGGCGTGAAAGGAAAACGTACCTCGTCTGAAGCGGTGTCATGTACCGAACACAAACGAACGCGTGTGCAGCTGTTTAATCGGCACGGTCTTTTCGGCGAGCGATTTCCCCGTCCGGGAACGACGCTGTCGGTATTCCGTTGTTGGTTGGTGGCGCAGAAGACACGCGCTAACCGGCGGGAAAAACGGTTGTGTTGCGGACGGTCGAGGGCGGCAAATCGTTGCGGTGCGGCGCACTGACTGCGGCAGACTATACGGTGCACGGCGGGCGCGAAAGGTCCGACCAACTTTTACTATAAACGCGCGCGCGCGCTTTGCGGTAGTTGGCGGCGCGTTACCGCGGTGGTGGTTAAAGACGACGGCCGGTGGTGCCGTGACGAGCTTCGTTGGTTCGGTTCGAAGTGTGGGCAAAACGTGCGCGCGTGTGTGTATGTGCATGTGTGGGCGTTGTACCGCGGTTGCCGTTCGGTTGGGCTCCGTAAACGACAAGCCGCCGCCGGTGCGGACTGCGGTTAGACGATGTTGATGGTGGGAGAAACGGCGAAATCCGTCGTCGTCGAGCACACAACGACGATAATAATAATAATATGTGTCTCCGACGACGGGTTATTTGCATATAATGTCGGTAACGCACGCGCACAAACATCACATTTTTGTGCTGCGTTCTGCACGTCAGAATTAGTTCCGACTTGGTGTGTGCGTTGTGTTTTGAATTTGAATTTCGTGCGTCCAACATAATATATTACATGGTTATACGGTATTATTACACACGTGGCGTGCCCGTCAACGGTTCGCAATGAACGTTTTAAAAATAAATAATAACATTTTGTAACAAGAACGTGTGGACACCGCACCGAACGCACACACATCGTGTACTTATGTATATCGCAATACAGAACGTCACCGTACCATATAATTTTATCAGCTATAGACGGTTGTAATACGGTGCATTACGCGTCTACGCGGACATTGCACAAAACAAATTCGATTTTCGACAAACCCGAGTGCGTCGGCGGGATCAAAATACAACGAACGCGATGTACTCAATATTAATTTGCTCTAACGTGAACGCGTCTTAAACCCAACACAAACGACGCGCTTTGTTTCCCGTAATAATAATACGCACGACACGTCACCACCGATGCCTGGAATGTGTTCGCGCCGCGTTACGACCGTGTGTTTACATCGCACCCGGGTGCATGCCGTACCCCATCCATCCGTATCCGTCATCGATGTGTTTGGTCCAAATGTATCGTGTTTAGGGGTGGTTTAATGATTTAGTCACGGGAGGGGGAAAGTGCAGGTTGTTTTTAAAATTTTTTTTTTTTTTGACAAATATTCGTCAAAATTATATATTATAAGGTATTGAAAAAAGTCATGGGGTGATCTATCCCTTTATACTTCCCCCACCGTTAGATCACCACTGTTCGTATTTGCGTGGCAAATTCAGCATTGCTGTGCACAACACATTTTAAACATGATCGTATAACACGCGCACGTTCGGTATTAATCGCAAAATGTTATTATAATGTTATTGTTATAAATGTTATATTAATCATTTCAAAAATGTAATAATAACATGACGTACTGTATTCATGCAGCTATCGAACGATCGAATAAGAAGTATTATATACCAGGTCGATGCGAGTCACCTCCAAACACTCACAAAATGTTTTTTTTCAAACGCACGTCACGTCACCACACGAGTTTAAATTGTAAAATTGTAGCTGCAATCGAAATTATAATACGTTGTTTTGAACAATGATTTTTGTCAATAAACGAAACTTTTTGCTAAAAAGTTTCGCGATATTACGATAATCAGAAAAATCTATAAAATAAGTATATTGTATAACAGCAGCGTACTAATGAAGGGGAGGGGGTAGTTAACCTCCCCCATCCATAAGAAAACAATTTAATATTTATTAATATGTCAACTCTCTACTCCGTCACAAGCCTGGCTTAAAGGAGTAGATATATTTCTTTATATATTATATAAAGAAAAATTATATCAATAAAATAAAAAAAATAAATAAGAATATGAGAATAGAATTGCTTAAAAATTTGTTATTATACTTATGGACTATGGTAAACCACCTTCTCACAAACGAATTCTGCATACGCCATTGTTATAGAATGATTATTTTATTAAATTAGTAAAAATCATTAATTAATAAATTATATGTATCTATGTATTATATTATCTTGAACATTTTAATTTAATAAATACTTATACCCACTCCAATAAACATTTTAATCTGTACATTTATATTCTTTTTTCTTTTAACGCACCTTAAGTTAAATCCTGTGCATGTGCTTATTATATACACGTTTAACATATTTTCACTATGTTTATGAAATCACTACTTACAAATCAGGGTGGGGTTGTCGTCCATATATTTCACCACGCAATTATTACGATTCACGATCACGCGCCAATTATCCACACGCATATTACCATTGGCCTGCCAAAATATCGATTCTTTCGAACTAATACGTATGTAATATATATAGATCGTAGATGAAGTCATGAAGATTGTTATTTTTATTTTTATCATAGGTACTATTGTCTGGAAATTTCGCAAAACCGTAATTATAATACCATTGATTATAATTTATAACTAATACTATATAGTATATACCATAATATACTTAATAGTTAATAGTACTAATAAATGATATGCGTTACACTTTTTCACGTACATTTGATACATTCAGAGACATTTAATTTTCTGCCTTTATACCGTAAAATAAGGTTTAGATTCCATACTGTCTACAAATAAATCAACCTCCAGTTCCAACCAGATAAAAAAACATTCATATGCCAAAGTTACTAACATAACTTCATCCTCAACAGCTATACTGGAAAACCCAATTTCTAAATTTCTCGAAGACTTTAAAAGCCATAATTAACCCTCTATTACTTCTATTAACTTTACTACAGTTATCAAACATCTACTTCCATCTTCTTTTTCTATACCTTCTCCCTAAAAAATAAAAAAATAAAATTATGTCAGACTCACTCTAAACATTAGCGTATGTTATGTACTCATTTGTTTATTATTCAATATTATGTAATTTTAGTATTGTAATTTTAAATAATTGTCAAGCTGAATAGTTTTAACTACAGTTCTAAACAGAAATTCATTGGATAGGTCATTACAATGGATTTGTTAAATTTGAATGCAATAATAGATATCATTGTATACGAATAACGATTCTGAACGGAGATGATTTGTTGGTCTAGAATAGGTATATTATAATATATTATGTTATATTTAAATTGAAATATAATGTAAATATTTGCTTTTCGAACGCTTATAAAAATAATCAGGATAATGGATTTGAATAATTTTGAAATGACAGTAAAAACAACTAGTGTGGAATCTTCTATTAAATTTTCAAGAATTTTGTACAAGTCAAATATTTTTATCAACTATTACGATTATAAAAAAACAAAAATTGAAATATAATGCAATAGTATGCAATTTCGTAAAAATTTAAATTTCAAGCAGCCATAAATTTTTTTCCTTTAAGTCCAGTAGAAATTTGTTTATAGATTTTTGAAGAGTAGCTTATGGACAACCTAGTGTAAAAATTTTGAACCTTAAGTATAAACAGAAAAATTTTATGAATTTTCAACTACAAAATAACTTATGCAAACCATCGTGATTTTAACATATTTTATACAAATTTGAAATTTATGGTATAACTTATAATAAACATTGTATTAAATTTTCAAGAGTTTTCGGACAGCCAAATGAATTTTATAGATATTTCAAAAAAAAAACTTACAAAAATCGAAAATTTAAATTGTCTTTAAATAAGTCAAAATATGTCAAAATACTTTTAAAACTTAACTATGTATAGAGAATATCAATATAAATATTTGGTGAAAATTTCAAGTATTTGCCTAATTTGGTTTTTGTGTGAGAGCAAATTTCAAAAACCAATATCATTTGTCAGTCTAGATTCTAGACTCTAGAATATTATACATTACATTATATTTTACATGTAATTTTATGTCAATATTTGCTGTTCAAACGTTTATAAAAAAAAAATTGTGCCTATAGATTTTAATAATTTTTGAATGACAATAAGTACTACTTCTGTGGAATCTTAAATCAACCGTGTATAGAAAAGGCCAATATAAAGATTTGTTGAAAATTTCAAGTGTTTGCGATTTTTCGTTTTTGAGTTAGAGTATTTTAAAAAAATGTATTTTGTCAAAACGTGAATTTGCGTAAAATTTCCCGTTTTTTCGTAATTTTTTTATCGATTTTTCAACTTTTTTAGAAAGTATTGAAAAAGTTTTATTTTTGACTCACCCAAGTACCATCTACATTCACTTTCCTTTCAGGAAAGTTGCTGTTCGAGAAAATTGAAGCTTTTTTACTGCCAAAAAAGGTGTCGTCAGACAAAAAAAAAAACACACATCATTGTAAAGTCAATAGATTTCATCACTCCGTTCAGAATCTAAAAAAAAAAAATTTAGCTTGTTTAATTGCGGTCCATTCAATAGCGTTCGTAGTGTTGGTAGATTTATTCGCAAAATGAATTATAATACCCACCAATAAGGCAAACAAAAATGCATATTATTAATCATTATATTCAACTCTGAGGCAGTTTTTGTTTACTTCAATATAAACATTTTATTCCGTTCGACTTTACGTATCGTTGTCACTTGAACAAAAACATTGAAAACAACAATTATAGCCTATTACGCTACGTGGTCAAGTTAATAAAACGAAACATGATTTCTTCATCATTTTCTATTTGCATTAAATAGGTATGCAATAAATACTGCCTTTTTGAGAAAGCATATTTCTTTGTTCTATGATTACAATTTTTCGAAATCATATTTCATATTACGTCAACTAAATTGTAAACGAATATTATGAATTGCGATGAAAGAATGTACTGTATGCTGTAGTGCATTATGCATTGGTGATCAATGGTAATAATTTAACAATTTATATAAAATAAAAATAAGAATTAATTTAGTCATAGCAATTAGCAATATGGCATTGATGTAAAAAAAAAATAATAATAAAAGCCACTGATTATTATTTATGTTTATGAGTTCGCTGGGTCAATTCTTTAATCATTATATTCATGTCATGTCTCATGTACCTCTATATTATAGATCATATTCTTATTGTAAAATAAAACACTTTACAGATTGTATATTTAACGTGAAAAAAATAAAAAATAAAAATAAATTAAAAAATGTTTATGAGAACATGAACAATTTTTCTATCATTTACGCCTTGAATATAGCATACCGTAATGCATTTATGCTTATTATATTGTATCATAAAATCGTTGCATTATTTTAACATACACATATAATGTACATGGAATACGATTTAGATGGATGCGAGGTCCATATATTATGATCGATAATATTGAGTCAATTAAAATAATGATTTTATGTTTCTCTAAACATCTCAATGTTATTCCGTAATATTCAGACATACATTCAGTTATATTAAAAAATATTGGCTGGTCAATGGCCAAGTCGCACTTATATGTTTTATGCGCCAGTTCATAATGTGCATCAGTTGTTCTAATATTTTATAATTTCTCATGTAGTCATGTCTCATTATTTTAAAAATGTACCTTAATAATTCTGAAATAATTTGTATTGCGGTTTAGATCTAAATTTTCAATCCAAAAAAGCATAAAAAAAATAATAAGAGAGGACGAAGGATTAATATAAAACAATATTGTAATGAAAAATTATTGAACTTCCTACGAATGATTGAACTAGATGACTATAAGGAATGTTTTATGAATGAATGCTATATATTTTTTGAATTTATTTAAAGGCTGAAAGTTACCTATATTGTGCTGTATTTAATATCACAACACGCGTGTTATTGGCACAGTCAAAACCTGTATGATTCTGAGATAAATAGTATAGTATTGTACATTGTCATATCCAAACAGATGATAAACTGCATTTGATCAATATAAATATTGTTAAAAATCCAAAGGTTGATTTTATCAGTTTTCAAAATGTTTTTGGGTTTTGAACGTGCAATTTTAATACCCAATATACCTTGATACAAACAATTCAAAGCATTTGTTCGAAAATTCATACATTTACAAGGGTATAGAAAATTCACCTACCGAATTAATTTGATAAGTAGAAGTATTTAATTTAAAAGTATTGCAATTATACATTTAACGACCAATAGCAGTAATTAGTTAAATAAATTAGTAATTTGGTCCTATACTGGTTATCAAATATCCTTTAAGAATATTACTTCATACTTGTATAGTTGTGTAAATACTATAAATACACAGTTTGTAAATAAATCAAATTTACGAAAATGACGTTTTAAATTAAATCATAATTTATAGTGTTTATTTAATTAGTTAGATCAAGCCAATGGCATGACAAAAATTATTTGATCGTTTGTATCAGTAAAAGGATAAGTGGAACTTTTTAATTTTTTGGAGATGAGTTTTATAATTTTTAGTGAACATCTATTTTTAAACAGAGAAAATATAATGTTATATTATTATTATTATTTATTTTCTGGACTTTTGGTCTGGTTTATTATAGTTTACATTCACTGTCTTTGATTTACGATGGCCATAAAAATAGAAATTTTAATACATTTATAATGTGACGGAAAACTCATTAATTAATATATTATAAGTAGTAAATTAATCGTGAACCATTAATTATGCTTTAAGATTTATCTAATTATCACATGAACAAATGAGATGAGGACAATTTATAATGGCCAATTTTATTCCGAAAGAACTTATTTACTAATAATAGCAGTGATTATTGATTGAAATTAAATTTAAAATATTTTATAATCAATAATATTTTACCCATATTTATTTTATTAAAGGTAATAATAAATTGACTATTGCCTTTAACCAGTAAATATATTTAAACTATAGTATGACTAGAGGATTATTTAAAAAAAATAGAATCTCTTAGAGTTATATCAGTATGTAATAAATGACTAAACAAAAGAAAAACTAAATATTATAAATATAATGCATAAAAAATTATGTAATTGTTCACACTATAATACATGAACATACTATATGATATTGTTATTATCATATTAATTCTTGTTTTCAAAAACTCTGTCTTTACCCAAAATTTTTTCATGCATTTTCTTTTGTTTTTATATATACAATACGTAGATTCTGATAAAAATGAATTTTAAAAATAAATCTTTCTATAAATAGGTTTCGCTATATTTAATAATTATCGTCGTTTTTTAAAACAATCAATTATTATCTTTATGAGGTATGAATGCAATAGGTATGTTTGTGATTTTATGCATACGGCATACCTATAGCGGCCTGCTGTATAATTTGATCGATAACAATTACTACAGTAGTACGCTAGAAACTCTGACAATAGTTAGTATTACCGTATCTCACGTTTAATCCTAGTGTAAATTGTATTACATTAAATTTCTTAGTAAAAAAATGCCAGAAATAACATCATTGACTTCACATCAGTTACGTTTATACGTTAATGAATACGGGAAGGATGTTTTTTCTACCAATAGTAAAATTTTATTTTGTAAACTATGTGAAATAAAAGTGTACTAAAAAAAAAATCGATTTTACAACATATTTCCCGAGATAAACACGTCCAAGGACTACGTAGAAAAGCAAAAATAGATCAACTGCAGGTACCTACATAAAGTTTTTTTTTGAAAAAAAATGGATTTTATCAATTTACTCATTATAGTATTACGTTTAAATGAATACCTACGTATATAAGTTTCCGCACTACTTTAGATAGTATTACATTTAATAAAATAACAAACAATACATAATACCTATATATTATTATACGGTACCCATATTTATGGGCGATTAAAATGCCCGCCGGTAAGATAATAAAGTGATATGTCATATGTGTATGGCATCAGCTATCACTAAGATTTTTGAGAGGACCCAGTGGCGAACGCAGGGAGGTGTTTTGGGTGTTTAAACCCTCCCCGAAATAACCTCCCCGTCAAGAACAAAAAATGTATTACCTACAAATTATAAATACATTATGATGGCCAAAGTACCAAGACGTATTGATATTATTTAATAATGTTAATTGTAATAATCAATTAATACATAATATGTGTATATAGTATATACTATAAGTATCTAAAATAAAGAGTAATACAGTATAAATAGCATGATATTTATGAACATTCTAGTTTTTCAAAAACTACCCTGAAATGTTTTCCTGCGTTCGCCCCTGAGAGGACCTAATACTAATTTTGAAAATGTATTGCCTATACGCATATAATATTTTTTCAGTGATATTAATTGACAACATAGACTTATTAACTAAGTTAGTTAATAGGTATATGATTGACAATAATAACTTTTCACTTGATGCATACATAGTTTTAATCAGTAAACTGTAAAGTTTAAAGTTTTTACCAATGTAATAATTTTTAATGTTTCAGTAAAAGCGATAGAAAAATCTTTTTAACATACTGCTGTAATATTCAAATCAACATAATTTTTATTATCAAATAGTGATCTTGCTGATGGTAGATTATATAATATAAAAATACAATTTAATATTTATATATTTAATAATATGTTGAAATGAGCTTAATGAACCAATGAAACATGGAAGATCCAATAGTTAAAATCGTAATAGGACCTATAATATAGGTTCATCACAGAATGTATTCAATTTCCATTCTGTAGTTCGTACAGACAAAAAATGTAATACAAAACGTTGAAACACAAATTGTACGCATCTGCACTACTTACATAACACAAATGCCTACGCCTTTAACCGCCGCGGGTCGGGTTGTAACGCTCAACAGAAGCGATTTATTACTGTCGAGTGGCAAGGACTTGTAAAAAATTACAATCTTAGAAATTCAAACGATATCGATGTTTTTTATGGGGTAAAACTATACATCGTAGAGTAGTTATTACCATAGTATTACTCGATGAATGCTAGACAGTTAGACCATATTATTAGATATTAAATAATAATAATAATAATTATTATAATGTCTTTAATCGTGCTAGACAGTGACATGGACACATTTATCTGTGAAATGAACCACGGATAAAAAGAACGTTAAAAAAGTTCTTGTTATCTATGGTATGGACATTAATAATGGTCATGGATAAACATAATAAGTGTATTCTTTATCTCGATGAGGATAAAACATATTAACTGATAACAATGCCGTAACCATGATTCGGTTATGCGTTTGTGCATGGTTACTACTCTTACTTGTTGGTGCGCACTGCGCACATTTTGACAACCAATTGCAAACAACCTTTGGAAATGAATACCAAACGGCAAACATCAGTGATCAGTGATTATGATACACAATTGTTGTTTATCGGTCTTATATTTTACAGCAAGCAACATTAAAATTCGAATTGATGTAATACCTCCGGGTTCAGTTTTAGTTTTGTTTTTTTTTTTAAGAAAATTTCGTTTCTATTGCTGACAAACCTATTTCCAGAACTAACGTTTTATTATTCAGACCGTTACGCTACGACAATTGTAAGTATATGTTTTCACGTTTTCATGCTGTGTGGCTTACGTTGTCACAGTAGGTTGCCGCCATTTACTTTGTACCACGTCGGTTTGAGCACCCAACCAACAGACGACGGACGTCGATATCATTAATTTTTTTTTTTTCAAATCGTTCATTACTTATTTCCTTTTTGTGTAATAAGTTTTTGTCCATAAATTAATCAATATTATATTTAATATTAATGATTGTAAATCTTAAATGTTTATAATTATTAACTAGATACCTAATTATTTTGCATGATATTGGTGCTTGTTTATTATATTACTTATTCTATTGGTTTACATAAAATTGTCGACTTAACCAAAGTTTATTGGCTAACTAAAAAATCAAATACTGTTGTGAAAGAAGTAAGAATGGAGTGTGTGTCTATTGTTTACCACTGAATGTTTGCATACATTTGTACTTCATAATTTTATCTAAAACTTGCACATCTCATTAAATTTTTTTATTCTATGTGACAAGACAATAGATATTCAGACTAATTACTCTTTCCTTGCTGTTTATACCTTGTCAATAAATATTTGCTGATTAAATAATGCTATTACTTACAGGGTTACACAATGTCTTCAAAAAAAGTTTTCAAAATCAAAGACAAAGTCTTTGCAAAAATACGAGGTTATCCTGCTTGGCCTGCCATAGTTTCCGGTGTTAAAGCTGATACTCCATCTCGACTTAGGTACAACGTATATTTTTATGGAACTGGTGAACGTGCTGAATGCAAACCTGAAGAATTATTTCCATATGAAGAAAACAAGGCTAAACTAGGAAAACCAAGCAAACGTAAATATTTTACTGAAGCTCTCTTACAAATTGAAGATGCTGCCAATGAATCAGTACTTCCAGAAGATGACACTCAAGTTATTACAACACCAATTAATGTAGAATATGAATCTACTACTGTTGAACCTGAAAATGTTGGTGAAACTGAAAAAGTAAGTGAATCTAATTCTGAAAGTGAAGGAAAATTATCAAATGAAGATTCAACTTCATCAAAAGCAAAAAAATCAATTGGACCAAGAAAGAGTTTAGGTCTTTCTATGTCAAAAGGAACAAAAAGAAAAATATCTGATGGTAAACCTGAAGCACCCTCGAAGAAGTCAATGATAAATAAACAAAAACTTGCTGCAGATACTATGAAGATTAATGAGTCTCGAGCCATTGTATTGGTTGAAGCATTAAACGATAGTTTTATAGAAAAAGCAACTAATTCACAACAGGTCAGTGAGTTTAATTAAAAATAATAAATTAATGTAAAATATTTAAATTAATCTCTAGTACATTAACTGGCTCTACTTTTACCTTTATTTAAGAAATATTTTGAATATTATTTATCCAGGTAAGCTAACCAATAGAAATAGAGCTATGTTTATTTACATATATTTAATTACTAAAAGATATTAATTTTTTTAATAAATTGCTTAAAAAACAAATTCTGTTTTCTAGAACCCCATAAATTTGTAATATAATATATAATATGTATTATAACTTGAAAATTCGGTATTACAGTTGCAATTTTATTATATTATTTCAAGATGACATTTATATACACAATATAATATAAACAAATTATATAAATTCTTCTATATTTCTATTATACAACCAATGAGAGAAGAAACCTGTGCCTTTTAAAAATCATGTTTGAGTTTACGTTAGTCAATAAGTACTTGAAAAAGTGTTGAAGTTATGGAAACAGTCTCCTGGAACATTCTCTGATGTCTATCTCATGGTCCAGTCACTTCCCTAAACAAGTTTATTCTTTCATTGGCCAGAGTATAGAAATTAATTTTTATATAATGAAACAGTAAACTTTATGCAATTTTACATAAAACATAAATTGGTACAAATCTATACAATTTATTCTAATATTTTTCTAACATTTTTTTTTTTTGTTTCATAATACTAATTATAAAAACATTTGATTTGTTTACTGGTAAAATATAATTATTGAACAATGTTTGACTAGTAAAAGAATAAATTATTATTTAGATAAAATTACTGGGGACCATTAAATCATATTTTTGCTTTTTTTTCAAGAATATTTAATATTATAGAATCAATGATAATATGAGTTATGTATTGTTTAGTAGTATTTATTAAGTTGAAACCTCTTGATTTATTCATATTAATATATAACCATTGTCTTAGTATATTATATTTATCTTTTAAAAGTATTTTAGATTAAAACATTCCATGTATTATTAGTAGAAAGTGGATTTTTTAGGTTCACGAAAATGTAATATATAATGCCTTTGTATCCTATGTAACAAAAAAATAATTGTGCAGTTGAGTACAACTTAAATAAATATTTAAATATAAAATAAAAACTATTTTCTTCTCTTCTCTATAAATCTACAAGTCATAATGTTAAATAATGATAAAACTATTATAGTTCTTTTTTCAAACTAAGTTTTTTTTTCTATAACAAAAAAATCCAAATTCGTGAATTGGATAAATATAATCATTTCCCGGTTACATTCTGATTATTATATTGTTATTCCCAAAATATGCTAGAATAGTAAAATGTATAAAATCTATTTTTTTTTTTCAATAAACTTTTGTTGAGCTACATTAAGTATCAATACTGCATAGTAAATACTATGTGATAACCTTTTTTTTTTTACATTTTGGAATCGAGATTGGGGGGTGGCACCATGTTAGTCATTTCACCCCCCCCCTGCCCTCAATCCCATCATTTATTAAATAAATACATACAAATTTATGGGGTGATAGTCGGACAATTCCCAAATAGCATCCCTCACATCAGTCCTCCTGATTTTGCCCTTCGGCTCACAACATAAAATAAGCTTAACTAATGTGTTAAAGTATGTTCTGCTCTTGTATGGTTCTCTCATCTGCTTGTTTTTTTTGCATTACCATATTAACAAATTTATTTATTCTCCTCCAATTTCTTTCATTGGCCAGCATGGTCTCAATCATGTTCGCTCCAAAGTTGGTGTTGATTCCTCTCTCCAGGTTTCTCCTTCAGCCTCCCACGCTCTGCATTGCTATGTGATATCCTAAAAATCTGCTCTCTCATTTTTAGTGTATTATTTTATTTTATGATTTATATATATAAATTGTACAAATATATTTTAATTTACAGAAATCTGAAACTTTGAATAAAAAGGTGAATGTTGATGGACAAAATTCTAAACCAACTGATAAAAATGCAGAGACTTTGAATATAACCACTGAACCTGAACCTGAAACCAATGATGTTTTATTAGAAAATAGTAAAATTTCAAAATCCCTATCAAAATTAAAGGATAGCCCTTCAAGTAGTGAAATATCATCTAGTAACAGCTCAAATGTCGGTCATGTATCACGGTCTGGTCGTAAAATTAAACCAAAAAAATATTCTGATTATGAGAATGATGCTGAAGTGCCAAAACGTCCAAGATCAAGCAAAGAGAATACCAAAACTTCCGAAAAATATAATAATGGCAGTAATGAAACTGATACTTCTTCGGAACAAAATTATAAAACCAAAGGTAAACCAATATTTACTTGAATTTAAGTATTTTTCTTTTGAAAGATAAATTTAATCTAGAGTAGATGTCGGCAACCTATGTCAAGCAGTCAAATATAGTTAATATCAAACTTATATATTTATTCGTAAATATTTCAAAATCTCTCTTTAGTAAACATAAATTATGTCAACAATAATTTCTAAATGAATCACAGTTACAGTTATTGCTTTAGTTTAATTTTATATCTAAAATGTTTAAGAACATATTAATATTTTTTTATAGAAGTAATTTTTTAAAACTTGTTACCACATGTATTTAGACACATATTATGGTTTTGAATAATAATTTAATTATTATGTGTATAATTGATATTTTTTTTTTATAATTATGGCCTAACTTAAAGGGTTGCCGGCTCCAGGTCTAGAGCACCAAAAATTTGCTCGGATTCAAACTATTAATTAATAATTAGATTAATTAAAACCTGTATTTACTTAATAATTATTATACAAGTGTAGTTTAAGTATTTATTTTAGAAAGATTTATAATTATTATGATTACCAATGATATGACAAGGTTAATTGTTAACAAAAATCAGTACTCATAATTTTGCCTATTATAATATTTAATTTACCATTTCAAAATATTTTTTAATTACTTTTATTGAACAATTATAGTTTTCATTTTTAAGTATTGAAGAGTAAAAACATAATTTTACTTTTTTGGTAATTTTGATTTATGTATTGATATTGCGACAGTATTAGGAATAGAAAAACTACTAATGATAAAGGATGTACTATTGGAAAACTCCATTGTTTCTGTTATATACAACTTCTCCATGAAATGTCTTATATTTATTAGAATTTTAAAGTATCTATTAATACTTTCATACATATACATATATTGATGTGCTTTATGCTGATGACCTTAAATTTATTTTACAGAAAACTCGGAAACTAAGAAGACTCCAAAAAGTGTTAGACCAGCATCAGAATCACATGATATATTAACCAAAGAATTGAGCCAAGTGAGCAAGAAAATTGGTGAAGATGAAGAACTACCAGTTGTATTAAAAGATCTTATGACTGGTGCTTTATCCACTATAGAAACTGGATGGAAAAAAACGGGTTCAAAAAAAGTATCTAAAGTTGAAATATTACACACAGAAGTTGATTTATTGGATTATATATATAAATTACGTTTAGCATTAAGAACTGATAGTGCTGATTATGAAGCAGCATTAGAGCTACTTGAAAGGATTAGTGAATTGCAAATGAATGCTCTTATGTTGAAAAAACACCAAGAAATTGTTGATACCATCAAAAAAGTAACAAAATATATTGGTAATATAAATGAGTGGAATCTAAGTGACCAAGAAATTATTGAACATACTGAAAAAGCAACTCAAGTTCGACGTAAGGCAGAAACTGTTTTCAATAAACTTGTATCATATTTTATTGTGCCTCAAGGGCAAACATTCCAAGATATATATGATAAAGAAGTCAGCGATTTTTTCGACAAGACCAAAAATATGGAATGTAGTCAGATATATGGGCTAACTTCAGATAAACAGTTGAAATAATTTTTTTATTAATCGCCTAAAGAAAAACAATTTTGTAGGTACAAACAAACTGTAGCCTGAATTACTGTATTTCTAGTATTAGTCTTGTAATTTTAATTTTTTTGACTTTATATTGATAAAATATATTTTGTATCCATAAATATTAAAATATTTGAATAACATAATTCATATTTATTGATAAAATATTAATTGTGAAAGTGTTAGGCAATACAATTTGTAATGTAAGATAACAGTAGTGCTTTTTCCATCATGTTGCTAATATGTTTTAAATAATATCAATATTTTTTTTTTTAACTTAATAAACATGATTTGAATAATGTTTCTTCCTGTCCATTTTTAATACATATTTATATGTATCACATTTCATATTAAAATATTTGTATTTTTAAATCATAAAAAATATCAAATGGTAATCTGCAAATATTTTTCTTATTATAAAGTATAGAAAATTTTAAATGCTAACTTACAAAATAAATATTTTATAGATGCAGAATAACTAAATATAATAGTGCATAATATGAATACTGTATACCAAAATTTAAAATTTGTTAATTTAGCTGCATGCATTTTCAGTTTTAATTTAAATATGAATACTTAATGATTTTTTGTATTAAGAATTGATGATTTTACAAATTAAGGTTAAAAACATCAGGTGATTTTGATATAACATCATTATCTATAGATAGGGGTCTTTTTGTAGATAAGTTTTAAGAATGCTGCAAACTAATGTATTATATATTTATATGAATATATTATACTGAATAACTACAATATTGAATAATAAAAATATTTAAATATACCATTTTATTTTTTTATCCAAGGGATATTTATATTATATAATTTTTATTTTTGAAATGTTCATAGTTACTTGAGGACAATGGTTGTAAATTAATAATACAATTACAATAATGCATATATTTCAATAAAGATAAGCATATATTATCAACTATTGTTATATTTTATCATATTAATATGACTTAGTAGATGGCACACCTCAACACTTACATGTGTTATCTACGTTTCACAAATGTACAACAGCAAATTTTTATTCGGGAGTTTTAATGTCTTATTTATTGGTTTTTAGCGTTGGTTGTTATTAGTGTGAACCACGAATTAAAATATCTTAATTTGTGGTGTAAACTGACAAATTGTCAAACATCATGGGAAAAACATTTGTGTTTTGTTGGTCTGTTTTTTTTTACAGTATTTTATTTTTATAAGCGAGTTGGGTAATATGTTAAGATATGTAAAATATTACAATTTAAAAACCGCTAATAAAATCAACCATAATATTCTTCTCAAAAAGTTTGATACTAGATCAGCTTACGCTAATATTATAGGTATTAAATTACCATTTAGTAGCTCACTTAAGAATTTTTTTCAAGGGAGGGGAGTTGTGTGTAATTATTTCCTAAACAGGGTATTTTGTAAAATTCTATGAAGAAGCCAGAAATATGGTAAAAAGTTAAATAATATATAAGTACTCAATACTTAAATAGATATTTTAATCTATGAACTTTTTAATTTATGAATCCAATACCCATGTATGAATAATTCATATTATTACGACAAAATAGACTATTTAATCTATTTTGTCATGCATAATATGTTGTAACAGCCATGAAAACCAGTATGCTGATAATTGTGAAACTTGGTTAAAAGTAATTTAATAAAGAAAGCCATTTCGGGGGGGGGAGTGGGGTTGTGACTCCTTAACTCCTCTTGGTGTGCATCACTGATACCATCTGAACTACTGAACGCAAATTTGCTGTTTTGTACCTTGTACGTTTGTAAGACAAACATTCGTGTGTGACGTCTTCTCACGTATTATGTATAGACGTATACTTTCTCAGGGTAAACTACAAAAGTATACTTATTATTTTTAAAATGGATGAATTTTATTCTCACAGTGCACGAGTTGTGTCCCTTATTTCACGACCTTCCGTCTAGTAATTTAAATACTATTTCAATAAAATTTCACATGGAGCTATATAAATATTTTTTCTATGAGCCATATTCAATGGCCAATGCGGATGATTTATTTTGTTGATTAAGCCCATTTATTAACTTGAAATTTGAATAAGAGAGCCTATATAATTATATATGCCTTTTCACTTAAAGCATACTAGAAAGTAGAAGTTAGAATTTTATTTCAGAAAAAGGTATTGATCACGATAAAAGATAAAACAAACCTGTTTAATAAATCGTGGTCTTGATTTTAATTTTAATTTATGAAAGATTGTTATCGTGTTGATAAATAAAATTATTCATAATTATTATTATGTTGAATGTTGATCAATAATATCGTTGATTATAAATACTATACTAATACTATTTATTATCAATGATAATATGTTAAATGTAGCCATGTAGGTAGCTATCGAATGAAAAGAAAAGAACTGAGATGCATCATAGAATCACAGGTATCTGTGCATAGAATGTGCTATTTAATATAAATGCTATTGTTTGGTTAGTTATGTTATATTATGTCATGTTAAATTAGTCAGTTATGTCATATTTATTTGTACAAATGATCGAATACAAAAAGTATTTGATTTGATACATATAGAGTAAAATAGATAGTAAACACTAATTTCAAGTTTCTTTTTATTTATTAAATTTATTTTTCGGAAAATAATTTCCGGTTCTTTTACTTTTAAGTTTTGGCACAAAAACGAAGAATAGCGAAATCAAAAAATATGTCATTCATCAAAAGTGCCATCTGCTGTTTCCAATTGTCTACCTGGATTGCCGCAAATAACTTATGGTAGGTAGAGCCACAGATTATATGAATATTGAATATATGTGGTAGAGCTATAGGTATAATACTCGTACACTATGCAGGTTAAATTATAATTATAATTATTAACTATTCGTAAGTGGTAACTGGTAAGTGTTTACAGAGAAAGGGAATCCCTGAAGTAGGGAAGTGGGTACGTAATATTAATTATAAATATTAAATACTATAATAAATGATAAATGTAAGAGTGAAATCAATTCATTCCTTGTAGATTACCTCTTACTTCACTTAAGTTATCTGAAGACAATCCCTTCATGAAATATATAGTTTTATGTGATTTCACGTTCAAGTGTTTTTAAAATGTACACGAAGTGCCAGTGCGTTAAATTGAACAATTTTTTTTTTTTTACAGAAAATGTTTCGACGGAGAAATCGTAGCTGATAATATTTTTATGTAAATAGGTAGGTAGTTAAAAATACCTAAAATTAACGATCAACAGTTCAACACACGTGAATACAATATGATAGGGATGAGGCACGACAACGTGATCACATGATTTTTAAAATGAATGCTTTATTTATGCATTTTAGCATATGTATAAACGAAGTTATATTTATATGAATTATAAATAATAACCTTTATCACTAAGGAACTTTGTGTGTACGTGCATCACTCCCATCACAAATAGCATAAATCACCATCGACTGCCCCAAATGCACTCCATTACGCCACCATCTCAACAACTACATCCACAGAAGAAACCCTCAACCAACGTGCGCACAGCCAACATTTACAAATTCTTCACAGAAATTAATTCAAATAATCTCTAGTAAACTGCCAATATAACCTAGATATACTATATAGCTAATAATTTTGCGATTGAATTAAAAAAAAATAATAATCTACTCGCTTTGCTACTACCATATAGTATTATAAATTATAATATGTGTGCATTATTATTATAACTAATACAATACATTATAATTTATAATAATAATGTAGAAATGTAGTACCTAGATATGTATCTTGGTAAATTGTAATACACTAATACTGTCGTAACTCGTAAGCATAACTATTATTATTATTTTTTGTTTCTAACTACCCTGGATGCTGGATAACATTTAATAATACACCCCCTCCCTCCACCAAAATTGATGGTTCAATATTTGAAATACACGATTTCAACACTAATAACTGTCGGTAAAAGTTAGTTCCACGTTCCACCTACAACTATTTAAATATTTCAATGTCAAAAATATACGAAAATAATTTCCAATAAAAATCAACAACCTATTTCAAAATACGGTGTCGTCTATTGTCATTGCTATTTGCTATAACATTAGTACTCGATTCGAGTATCGTTATTATTTGGTAATAAACTAATAAATCACGATGTTTACACTCGAATGGATTTTTTAAGTATGTGGCTGAATGTTTCCGATTACACTACTTATACATTACACCATATTCTTTTTTATCTACGTTTACACTTAAAACTAAATGTCACATAGTGTCAATGTGTTCCTAGTAAGTATCTACTCTAGGCATTATAAAAGTATAATAGTTTATATGTTTGTTATTTGCTTAATAGTCATGAGCTCTTGATAAATTTGAAATGCTAAAAATGCAAAAAACCGTAATCTAGACTAGCCCCTAAGGCCACGACTGGCGCGGTTGGGCGATATGCCGGTATATACTATCTATTATGACATCATATTCATAACCTCCAAAGGCCAAGTGTAACGCGCGACTGCGACTAGCCACTAGTCTAGCCCGTGCCCCGTGAGTGTTGGCATGTTCAATGTTGCTTGTAGCCTATTCAGTGTTCAGTGTTGTGTATGCATAGTATTCTATGGTGTATGATTGATTTTCGAGGTTTCATATTCAAAATTATTACAAAATTTAAACTTGAATTATCGCACTTGGTATTAGGTAATAATACTTTTTATCTATGTAATTATACGTTTTGCTCGGAGTTCGTACATTATTTGTATTAATTATGCACATGTTTATAACCAACTGTTCCTAGTATTCAAATGTGTTTAATTACATTTCGTTTAACTTGAACACTAGTCACTAATGTTATACTGTTATTAAAGTGTTAAATTTTTCATACATTGAAAAGGTTTATCTGACTTAATTATTGTTGATAAGTAGTTCTAGATAAAATGTAATTTAATTGTATAATAATCATTAGTTCTCAATCGGATTTTATTGGTTATTCAAATCATTTGATTGCTTCTAATAATTTATAGCAATTGATTTTTTTATTTAATCTTATCCTTTCAGTAACATCGAAAAATCAGTCTTAAAAATGGGTGGTTCTAAAACTTTAAAGTAAGTTTTATAATACATAAATTAAATTAAATTAAATATTTATATTGTTTAATTACAAAATACTTTGTTCATTTTAGACCTGGAACAATTTTGGGTGTCTGTAACCCATTACTAGATATGATGGTAGTTGGTGATCAAAATTTATTAGAAAAATATGGTCTTTTAAGTAATAATGCTATTTTGGCTGAGGAAAACCACATGCCTCTTTATGAAGAACTGATGAAGAATTATAAAGTAGAATACACTGCAGGAGGATCTGCCCAAAATTCGTTAAGGGTCATGCAGGTATTTTAAGTAATGGGTTATAATTAAGGCTAGGGACTTCATGCTCTAAAAAACTTTAAAATATGTATGCATTTATGTCCTTAAAAATTATAATATATGCTATTAAAATATGCAAAAATGCTAAAATATGCTCTAAAAAATTTTTATTTTTCGTAAAAAACGTAAAAAAATTACAAATTTATAAAGGAACACTAATATTTTAATTTCTTCTTTATGCTTGCCTTTAAACAGAAAAAAAACAAAAATTTCAATTATAAATGCATATTGTTTTAATGATTTAATAATTTTTTAAATCTTACCCAAATGAATTGCACTGTGTCACTAAAATTTGTCTTATATTTTCAAACGTAAATTACCAGCGATTGTTCGCCAATAAATATTTGTACCTTGAAAATGAACGCTCTACATCAACAGATGTAAATGGAGCGAATTTATAGAACTGATATAAAAGATATAAAATATTATTTCCTGCCGAGTGTTGTTTTAATGTTAATAAAATATGTGAAATATGCTCTTAAAATAGAAATATATCAAAATATGCTCTTATAAGGAAAAAACAGCTGAATATGCAAAATATGCAAAATAAAAATGATTACTTTAAACTCCTAGTACAATGAAACATATTTTTATATCACTTAGCTATGTTTAGAATGATTATTGAAAAATATGCAAATTCCTATAAGTTCCTAGCCCTAGTTATAATAAAAATAAATTTCAATCTTAATATTTTTAATTTGTGTGTAAAAAAAAAATATGTATATTTAGTGGATTTTAAAAAAACCTAATGTATCAGTGTTTTTTGGTGCTGTTGGTAAAGATAAATTAAGCGATATTTTGAAAATGAAAGCCAACGAAGATGGAGTAGACGTCAAATATCAATATAATTCAGAAAAATCTACTGGTAATATTTACATTTTTATGAAATTAGTGAAATACAATTACTTAAATATAATTTTTAGGTACCTGTGCTGTTGTGGTCACAAATAATGGCAAAGATCGATCATTATGTGCTAATTTATCTGCTGCTAATACTCTTACCGAAGACCATTTTGATGTTCCAGAAAATAAGTCTGCGATTGAAAATGCATCATTTTACTTGATAACAGTAAGTTGAATTAATATGTTGTATACTATACAGTGATTGATATTTTGAAAATACACATCAACATAATATTGTAAGTTTATGTCTAATATCTCAAAGAGTCACTATTTGTATGCTAAAAAAGTCAATTTATGGATATCATTACATTTTATTGATTTCAAATAGTTTTCCTATTCAATGTTGCTTAAAAATTTAAAATTCAATCACAAATATTATGAGTATTGAGTAGAACATAATATTATTTACAGTTAATATTTTTATACAAAAATGTAATTTTGTTACTAAAAATAAATTTTTTTAATCCAAATTAAATAAATAATTATAATACTATTAACTCTTATGAATTTTTCAGTTATCATTCAATATAATATACATAATTTGTTTTAAATTTAATTAATCTAATGTGTTGTTGGATTAATGTATTATTTTTTAACCTATTATGATTGTTTATTTTATAGATAACTAGTTATCTAAATTATTATTGCTATGTTAGTAAATATTAACTTAAATGTTATTATTCTAACAATTATAATATAATACTCTCAAAATATTGGCTCAAAAAATAATTATTTATTTAGTTATAATTATAAATTTCACACATATAATATACAGTTAATTTTTGTTTTAGGGGTTTATCTTACAAGTTAATGCAAAAGCTGTGCAAATATTAGCAAAAATAGCTTTTGAACGAAAGATTACATTTATATTTAACATGAGTGCTAAGTTTGTTTTTCAATTTTACATGGATTCAGTTAAATCAATATTTCCTTATGTTAATATTATTTTTGGAAATGATGAAGTTAGTGTAGTTTATATGCAATTAAAATCTAATTAATTAATAATAACGCTAGTTGGTAAAATATAACTATTTATCTTAGGAAGCCAAAGCTTTTTCGGATGGATATAAATGGGATTTAGATAATGTTGAAGAAATTGCTAGTAAAATTAGCACATTTGAAGTTGAGAAAATTGGAAATCGTTTGGTTATTATAACTCAAGGCGAAAATCCAGTTATTGTTGCAAAAAGTAAATATAATTTATTCACACAAATATTATTCATGCATTTCTAGACAGAATTATATTCTATTCTATAAATTATCATCAGCAGTGGTAGTGTTTTAGTTGTCTTAAGCTTCTAACTCATGTAATTTATAATAATAATTTTCACAAATTATAATATGGTCTTCAAAACTAAAAAGAGCAAAACTCTTTTGTCAGACGAGATTCCACGGTCTAGTGAGGTACAGGGTTGTGGTTGAAAGTCTTTTAAACTTGAAACCAATGTCCATTACTTTCAAAAAAATGTTTCTTTGTTAAATTGAGTTATCAGATTAGGTTAATCAGTTCATATTTTAATTGATGAATATAGGAGTTGAACCAAATTTCTTAATAAGGTAGATTTATCTTTTATTGAAAATTTATGTCAAGTCTACATAAACAGCACATGTATCATTAAAAAATTTCGAAAATTATGAAATGTCTATTAATTGCTATTATAAGTAGTAAGCCTCTGGTAAATTTTTCGAGTTGCTACGACCACCATAATAACCAAAATTGTAGTTCAATTCTTGAAATGTTTACACTGTTTTTCTTAATTATTGGGAAAATTGTTAAGAAATTAAAAAATGACACTGCGCCTTTGTACCAACTAGACAAAATTTCCTATTAGAAAAATACCTAGTTTGTATATATCAAAGCAATCCTTCTGGTAAAAATAAGTCATTAAAACTCATAATGATTAATCCATTAATATATTCTTTGTTTCACTCAGAATCTAAAAAAAATAAATTAATAAATTGTTATAGCCCTTAGGGCTCCACAATCAGTCCTACTTAATAATCTTATAGCTTCTAAAAGAGAGGGGGAGATGGTTCGGTTCCTCTGTTAAACTGCTGATCATCTGTACTTAGTATTTTTGTATTTTAAGTTTAATTAATGTTTTCAGGTTTTATATTTAATTTTTTTTATTTATTTTGATTATTTTTAGATGGAGTTATTACAAAATATCCAGTGAATAAAATTCCTGTAGATAATATTGTGGATACCAATGGTGCTGGAGATGCATTTGTTGGTGGTAAAATAACTCTTTATTTTTTTCTAAAATATAAGTACCTTAACCTGTTGTATTTCATCTTCAAAATAATTTTAACCCTAGGATTTCTCAGTAAATACATTTTGGAGTGTCCAATTGAAGAATGCGTTAACTGCGGAATAAAAGCTGGATCATTTATTATTCAACAACCCGGAGTAACTAAAGGCGATTCATTTAATTTATAAACTCTAGTTATATAATAAATTTATATTCTGTTTATTTTTTTACACTACAATTATTGTAATATGATTTCAAAATTAATTAATATTAAATGCATTTAATTGGTCCAAGGCATATGAAATATAAAAATATATTAATTGTAGGATATAGATCTCAGTTTCAAAACTAAATCTCAAATATCACAGTAAAAGAACTTAATTTCTAGTTATGACAATATTCTTTGTCAATGAAAAGTGTGTCTGCCTTTTGCCAGGAAAGGCAAGATCATTGCAATGGTGAAGGTTGTGTCTAATAGTCTAGGGCTTTCCCATTTTTGTCCAGCTACAGTCTTGATAGAAGGAATGATTTTCACACAAAGTCATGGATGTTGTGGATTTATCAAACTACATATATATATATATATATATACGTTATGTGTGTGTTACAGTTAAAGTGTTTAACCTTTAATATAGATATCATAATTTTGCTATCCAACATAATAATAAATCAAAAAACATTGATTTCATTGTTGTCTGTATCTGCAATGTTCATGTACATTTATTTTATTGTCCAATTATAATATAATTGCTGTACACATTAAGATTGCCAATAAAATGTTAAAGTTGAGTAATAGTTTATATGTTCACTGTTAAGTGGTTTGTCTGTCTCCACACTATTATCTTAAATAAAATATTAAGGACAGTATGCCATGATCTCCTGTTTCTGTCTATCACACGTGCAACATAGGAATTTAGACGTTTATATTTCCAATATACCGATCGATCAATTAATGCCTTAAGAATTTTAAAAACTACTTATAATCAACTTTCCCACTTTTTTGATTTTGTCCCCCAAAATTTTTCAGAATAGAATTAAATAAATTGGAAACATAAAAATCAACAAAAGTTAAATTTTGGGTGTATTAAATTTAAAAAATGTGAAAAAGTCAATCTAAAAAAGATTTCAAGATTAATTCAAATCGGTTTTCATAATTTTTATCGCATTAATTGATTAATTGGTACATTGTAAATAGAAAACATCTAAATTCGAATGTTTCATGTGTAATGGACAAAGACAGAAGATCATGTCTTATTATATATAATATATATATATCCCCTTAATACAATGATCGGCTACCTTTTTAAACTCCCGGGCCACATTCATAGATTAAAAAGAGTTTGTGGGCCAGACAAAAATAAAAATTTTATATTCCAAATTATTTACTAAGAAAAAAAAAAACTGTTTATAACTTTAAAATAATACACTATTAAAACATAATATTTTTTTTGATATGATACCAATTCAATTAAATTTTGTTGTTGTAGAATTTAAAGCGAGCCGTATTCAATAGACTTGCAGGCCGCCGGTTGCTGACCACTGCCTTAATATATATAGTTAACAAAGAATTTGAATGACTTGAATTTAATGAAAAAAAATTGTATATTAGGGCTCAAAATCATTCATTAAAATCAAATAGAGTAATTTTAACAAAAGAAAAATATATAAGTTTGATAGATGTGAAAAAATGAATAGGTGTAAAAAGCTAATTAATTTATAATTAAAAAAAAAATAGAATAAGCAGAAAAAAGAGGTATTATGTAATTTTAAATACCACAATAGTGTAGTACAATTAAATAATATAATTATTATTAACATAGCTTAAAATAAATAAAATATAATTAATTTTTAATTTAAATGTATTCCATACCAACGGAAATCAAACTGAAATTGTATCGAATTACTAAATATTCTATGAAATAACCAAATATAATTTTCATGCTCTACTCCATACTTTAACTAACATTTACAGGTAATTCATGAACTATTTTACCATTGTTAAAAGGTTAATTCATAAAATAATGAAATTCGCTATAAATGTTACATATTATTATACATATGTATTGATCTATATGGTTAGATTTAACATACATAAACTAGTATACTGCCAGATATAAAATTTTTAAATTTTATATCTATGTATACTACAGTTTTACAATTCATTTTTTATGATAATTGGCAATTTCAATTATATTTTTATCCCAGTGCTGACAATTCTCTAAAAGTAAAATAATTGTCAATTTATAAATAATTAATGTGATGAAATATTAAAAACAAAGTAAGTATCCTATGGTAGAATTCTTAATTTCCGTAAACAAGCTGATGGACATAATTTTTCAATCAAATCTGCTTATTTTTCATTTTTATACATAACACATTGCACAATAAGTACAAATAAATACATTTTATTTCTAATTTTAAACTCAAATTAGTTTTCTTTATTAAATTAAGTTCACAAATTATTTATCAAAACATCACAAAACCTTATTTACAAAACAATATACATTTTAAGTTTATACAAAGCAATTCTTAAGGCAATTTATGAAGCTCATTTTAAACAACTCAAGGATGTAGTCTAGAACTTTACTTCACTACGACATCCAAAGAATTATATAAAACAATACAAATACAATATTGATATTAATTATTCAATGCTATTATTTTTTTAAAACTTCGAAGTTGAGTTTCATCTAATCCAATATCATTAGCATACATAGAAAAGTGCAATGCTAGCATCACAGCACAAGTCTTAACATGAATAATTAAATATGCAATTTTCTTTGTCTTTTGAGTATCTATATTTCTTTTTTGGTATTCTAATTGATTATTAAAATCTAAAATAGTGCTAACTATTTGTCCTAAATGTTCTCTGACCACACCATATTCATCTTCTTTTAATGAAACTACAGCTAAATTTGAAAGTATATAACAACACCAAACAGTTGTTTCTAACTCTTCAAGTGTTTTTTCTTTAGCCAATGACCCAAACAAATAATTGTATACAAGGAATTTTTCAAAAAACGCTGTTAATTTGTATTGTTGATTTTTATCATTTGCATCTTGTTTGTTAGCAACATCACCATTAATATGTATTAATCTAGCATTTGGTAAATTGCGTCGATTACTGGACACTGGAAGCAGAGGTTTTACTTGTGTTGACATGTCTTCTGTAGTACATTTTATGTTACTTATACAATGATTGAAAATCATTTTCCAACTCATAGGAACATTTCCCGCAAAACTTAAACTGAATATTTGTTTTCTCCTTTCTGCATCTTTAATTGTGGCTTGATATAAATCATGTAATGCTAATGATTTTATGATCTTATTATCATTTTCCAATGCGTTGAGTAAACAATCATGATCTTGTTTTAGACTAACTATTGGAAATACAATACGTTCAGTCATAGTTAAGTATACAATATACTCAAATGAATAAAAATAAAATAAAATCAAAGATATTGAAGACCACAAAACGGTAAAAAAATTAACAGTATTACATGATTTTGCTTCAATAGCATACAATGGAAAGTATACTATAAACATATACACAAACGATTTCTTCATTGACTTCAATAAAGTTTTTGTAAGGGTTGATATAAACATTGAATATTTTGTAGTTTGAATGATCGGGAAATGGTATTCTTGATCATTGAAATAGTAATTTTCATAGCGAAACAATACACCAGCCAAAGAACATCCAATACTGAGTAGATTCAAACTTGTTTTGCCATGAAAAAATGGATTTACATTGCATAATAACCATGCGCTAGCCGAGAACGAGGCTGCGGACAAAATCGTTTTGATTGACAACCCTCTGACGATTTGGCTGAAACGATTTGGACAGTGCGCATTCGATCTCGCGTAATTGGCCGACACGATCGTGACGAATAACGTTACAGCCATCAAAACCGCCGGTGCGCATAGTATCGGATACCAACTGAATGTGATACTGAAAATTGATGGCAGCGACAGCAAAAACGCTATTGCATACACGAACAAGAACGAACTTACTGTGGATTTTATCCTTCTTATGAAAAAAATTTTCGATCGGAACGGCATTTTGGTATTTTCAATTGTTAATAATACGATTGAAGCATTTCCGTATAAAATCGCGAACCAACTTGATGTATTCTAGACCGATGAAATAAGAATACTTTTAATTTGGGGAACACAACGAAAAAAAAAATTCACATCACTTTTCCGTTACGAATTGCAAATTTTAAATTTAATACTTGAATATCGATTGTCGAGTAACGTCGGTAACGGTAACGTAACGTAAGTTTGTAGCTAGATAGATATTGGGCATCGGCACGGCATTACGGCAGCAGTTATTTAGAGATTAAAAAAGAAAATTGTAAGAGAGAAAAAGGATTGAAAACGTAAAAGAGACCTAGTTCATATATTCTGTTTCTGTGTCTAGGTTTTTGCCGGCATTTTGAGGTTAAAGCACAGATATGTGTAAAACAACTTGTTATACAGTAGTTCCAACTACATAATGCGCCAACGTCTTTTTGGCATTATCATTTTTTTTATGTCGTGATAACATTTATAACTTATTTACCGGGCATCATAAATTCATAATATTAATTAAACAATATATTATTTATAATAATTATAATAATAATTTTATTAAAGTTTAAAACATAAAAATAAATAAATAAACAAATTATTTTTGTTGTTTTAATTATTTATATTTAAAAAAATAAAAATATTCTGTGCTTAAACTAGGTTAATTAAATAAATTTAGGACTCTATTAGACTTTTCACCATAAATAAATGTTAGTTGTTATGTTCATAGACATATAAATATTTATATTATTTGTTAGTAACTTCAGTTTCTACTAAATTTGCTTAGAATAAAATTAATTTGATTAATAATTAAAATTATGTTAATTATAGAAAAATGGTACGGGCAAGTGATACTGATACCTCAAATGGAAAAAAACTTGACCATAATTCAAAAAAATATTTCAATTTATTTAATACCAGTAAAATATTTTTTTTTTGTACACATTATTTGTACTTCCATTTACTTTTGAATATTTTGTTTCTTCGACTGGTTTAAGATTGATGTTTCATTATGTATATAATGTCATCCATATTTTCTTCTTCTAATCTTGCATGTTCATCTGTTATTGTGTTTGTTCTAAAATTCGTTCTGCTTTACTAACAATATTTAAATTAATTCCAGTTTCAAGATGGGTAAGTGGGTAGGTAGATGTTTTAATGTCGTTTATCATTATATTATAAATATATTGTTCAAACGTTCAAATATGCCCTATAAATAAGTTATAATCGTTATCATAACATAAAAATAATAATGCCAAAAAGATCTTGACGCGAATGGCTCGTCCATTATGTATATGAAACGGAATAAACGTTTTCACGATCCGGCATCCGCTCGCAACGCAATATAGGCCGTACGATTATGGGGGTAACAAACCATGAAAGTTGACAACAATAACGAAACTTAAGTTCTACTACTTCAGCGTTTACAAAAGACAATTTAAAGTTTTTTAATTTATGTGAAATTAAAATGTAGTTCAAACTCCCTCACCCATACAGAGCCAAAATAAATCAAATAAAAAAGGAATTGGATTATTATTATGAAATTGTTTTATAAATAATAGTAAACACACAAAGGTATTACTTAAAAAATGACTAACCCCCCGAGGCCCCGAACAAATTTGAATGCACGCTACTACTTAATCAAAGAGCACAGATTAAACTATGTGTTATACAGTACAGGTTACTAATATTGCCATAAGTTAAAGACTATTTTCTAGACTAGAGCATATGCCATATATTATATTTATATAGAAAACAAGACTTGGTTGACTTAACGCAATCTTTGTCAAAATAAACATTTAAAGTAGGTATGTTAGTAGTAGTAACTAGTAAGCTAGTCTTTAAAACAGCCTCTTGCTTCTACCGGCTTATGTCTTTAATATTGAGAGTCAATAAAAATATTATAGGATAAAAAGTTCTCCCCTTTCGTGGTGTGACCATGTTGAATACATGATCCCATATTTATGAGCATAACAGATATTCTAGCAAAAGGTGGTTCTGAAATAAAAATAGTTCATAAATTAATTGAGAAATTTGTATTTATTTTATTTTGTTGTAACAAAGAAATATTTTTACTGAAAATTAAACTACTCCTGAATATTATATTTTTTATACATTTATTTTTTTTTTTAATAACTCTTTTCAATTACAAATGCAATTAAAATCCAGCTAATTATTTTCATCAGATGAGTTACAGCGTCTATTATTGTAATATTTTTCTATGCACATTTTTTTCTGGGAATCACTACTTGTATCGATCTTCAAACTGAAAATTAAAACACTGTTAGCTTAAAATAATAAACAATACATTTAAAATAACTAAATATATACCCTCTTCGTAATTCTTTCAAATCTTCTTTAGTAAGAAATGGATATTTGTTACATCCCAAAGTTAAATCATATTTAATATGTTTTAAATATCTCTCTTTCATAGATTGCCAAGTACGTATCTTGCATATCTATTAATGTAAAATACAAAATGTTATAAGAAAGAAATTATTAATACCTTATATACAGTTGATATTGTGGAAAATACACTTTAAAGAATGGAGAAACTTTCTCAAATTTTAAACAATATTTCTGCATGCTAGACACAATTTGAATAATTAATAATTTGTGTTCAACTGCTTTACTTAAGAATTATTAAGATTCATAAACATTACAATATTATACAAATATCAAAAAAAAAAAAAAAAATATTCAATTTCAATTCAAATAAGTTGTAACTAGTAAGTTAATAGTTTAAAATAATGAAATTTCTAAGTTATAAATCTTACATTAGATCGCTCCATATTTCGCCAAATGTCTGTTCCTGTTACATTGAATGCACCTTTATTTTTGACAATATAATCAACAATACTGGAATCTTCAGTTTTAGAGTAAGGCATTCTTGTACTTAATAAAATACAATTGAACATACATTATATTTTTTTTTTTTACTAAAAGGTATAAATTAATGTACAAAGATAAAAATAAAATATTACTACCCTACTAAATTCCTAATTGATGCATTTTATATATTATCGGGTAACTGGAATTATTTCAATTATATTTTGTTAATATAAATTATACAGTAGTTAACATCTGTAGTTGATTAGAACAATTATCTAAACATGTATTAGTTAAATTAAGTTATATTTTCCATACCAATTGTAGGTACTTGTTTATTTTCATATTACAATTATATAATTATGAAACATTGATTAAAAATTGTGTTACATTGATTATAGAATATAGATTACTATAGATTATAGATCATTTTAAATCATAATACCTATGAACGAGATGTTGGGAACAGATAGAAACCCATAACACAGATCTAATTAAAGAACCATTCGTAAAATCCCAGGCTAGAATATTCAAAGGGCTCAATTAAATCAGAATGGAACAAGGAAACATCAACTACCTACTTCATAAATGGGGCATGATAGACAAAACTACATGTGGGTGAATTAGCTACAGTAAAATGATTTGAAGAACAGTAACCCCTTATTATAAGTCTATGATTTCAACTATTATTATTATTATTACTGCCTTTGTCATTATAAACATGACTATAATTATCTATATATGTCTATACATATATACATATATCTATGTATTTTTACTTCATATAATTATTTATTTGTTTAATTTTTTCAGTTCTATTTATTGATTATATATTATTAGTAATATACTAATATATAATCAATGGTCATATAAATGAAAAAATTTACAATATTTAAAATAACTTAACTATAAACATTGATAAAGGTAAATAAATCATAAATTGTATACTTTTTGTTTCTCGAATATAACTTAGTTGAAGATGCAGAACATGAATTTATATCTTCATCAGAACCTGTACTAAAATATAAATATTATTAGATATTTAGATATTTAATAATATGTATTTCAATTATAAAACAGGTTTTATTTTATTTTTTGTACATTTTTAAGCACTTCAAATATTGATTATAATAAAATATATGAATATTACAAACAATTCTTATAAACAATGTTATTATTATTAATAAAATAAAAGTAATTTTAGTATTCAGATATTTATGTTTAATAAAAATTACTTATCAATCATTACAAAATTTAATTAATTGAAAATTCTTTAATTACTTTATATTTTTAAAATTTTTTGCATCATGGTCATTAAATTTAACGATTATTTTTATGAAGACTCAATTATGTTTTATTGTTTTGGGAGGGAGAGGTAGCGGCATCTTCTCACCGGATGGTTGTGCCACCAGGATTTTTAAAAATGTAAGAGCTTAACTCAGTTTATAACTTTTTCTATAACAATAATTTTAAGGTAAATTTTAGGTACAGTTGATAATTGTACAACATTACTTTATATTGAGGGGAAAAATCAAAACTATTCAATATAAAACTAAAAATTAGACATAATGTTATAATTTAAAACTTATAAAAAAATGTAAAAAATATTAGAAAATTATAAAACTTGAAAGTAAAATATTAATTTACTTAATGCACATATTGTCTTACATCAATATTATAAATTTTAAACAAACTTTAGCATAGAAAAATTATTCTAAAGAGGACAAGATTACTATAATCATTTCTATAAAAATTATTTTAATGTTTATTAAAAATTATGAGAACCATAAAATTATATTTTATATTATTCTTTGAACAAAAATAAAGAAGTTTACCTAACTAATTATAATAAATAAATTTGTACAAAAATAGCAAAGTGTTAGCAACCTTTAGTATATATTTGTTATCAATCTAATTTGTAATATTATTTAATCATAAAAATATTTTGGTAAGGATTTAAAAAATTAAATTAGAAGTAGCAGAAATCTCTATTTTAATTTCATTATCAACTATGAATTCATTAATAAAAAAACTACATATTTTACAACAAAAATATTTATTTTTAGAAATCATGTTTATTATAATTTAGTGGGAAGTGCAATTTTAAAATTATACATTTATTGGTAGATGATACATTTATCATGTAATATACAAAATATCTATCTATAAAATGTTTAATAACCTTCAACATAATAATTAATTAATAACTAATTATCATTTTATATGCAAATATATTATTAAAAAGAATTACTAAGTTCAATAAATACACATAACCATACAAATATGAAATAATACAAAATATAAATACCTATATGAATCTTTATTAAAGCTCAGATTTCTTCTTAATTTATTCTGTGTATCATTTGGTGCAAAATTTATCCAAGATTTTTTTTTGTGAAACCAACAGTCAAATATATCACTTTTTTTATAATTTACTAAACATGAATCTTGAATTCTATGAATAAAAATAAAATAACAGTTAATAAAATTATACAAATACAAAATAAACAATTGTTAATAATTTAATTTATATTTTATCAATCCAAAAAATAATAAAAATGATTTTTTTCCTTTTAAACAGGTTATTTTAATATTATTTTTAGTTATTACAAACATTGTAGTGTAATGCGAGTTACTTTTAAAATGCAAAAAACACTAAATATGTAAGTATCTTTTTTACATAATAATCACAACAAAAACATTTTATTATATTTCCATAGATGCAAGAAATGGGGAGCAGTACAAACAATTAAACATTTAAAACCTACTGAACCTGGCATTAAACTTGAGCTATTTTTTTCCATCAAACTACATCTCAAAATTATCTTTCTTACTCTTTTCAATTCTCTAATAAGTTGCTGGTAAATATATGTTGTAGTAGCTATTGACATATGTTTAGTAGGTACCTACGCAATGTTTAAATAATAATAATATAATTTATATAAAAACCTACAAATACTTGGTTGGATCAGGATAGTCTTTAAGTTCAAAACAGTCTTCAATATATTTAATATCAAATGCTGGGATGTATCTGTGGAAATAATTATTATTTTTTGGTACTGAAAGTACAAATGAGTGTTCATCTGGTTCCTCAATGACATCTCCCATATAACGCTGTTGAAATAAAAATAATACATTACAAAATTAAGCAAACAATTTTTAAGTCAAATTTGAAAACAAACATGAAATATTTGATTCTACTGTAAGAATGCGAATGGCAACGACATAATGTTGGTAAGAGAAAATAATCTGTATGCAAATTAATTATTTTAAATAGGTACAGTTTATAAAAATTAAAAAAAAGTATCAGTTGTACCTACATTGTTTAACAGCATCACAAAGATTCATCGGAATTATGTTCACAAAACATTTCATGATACTTACATTTAATAAGTGTAGATAAAATTTGTCTTTTGAATCCCATTTAAGTACAAACGTTAATGGATCCAACTCAGTGTTATGGAAATAAAAGATGTTTTCAGGTAGATCGAAATTTTTTGACATAAAACTCATTTTGGTCAACCTATGAATAAAACATATATGTTACTGTTGATGTAGGTATATTCACACAGGGTACTTCAACACCTTATAGCTTACGTAAGTTACGTAATAATAATGTTTCATTTATAGTATTCTTCACAGTTCACACTTAGCACTACTAAAATACAACTATTTATTGAGGAAAACCATTGCGATTTCAAAACATAACGGAAAACAGCAAGGGAATATTATTACCATTACGATAAAGATATTATGAACGTATGATAATAATACAGTACTGTAAGCGTTGACTTTTCTTACGGTCCACATGTAAAATATGCGTTTGACCGCACTATACCACTAATTTGTAATTGTAATTTGTAGTTTGTAGTACGGTCTACGACTTACGAAGCGAAAAATAAAATTTATCAGAAGACAGAAATAGTGAATATTATGCATAGATATATATAGATATATATTTTTATATATCTGTGATATTATGTGAAATAATCATAGAGTAATAAACCAGTATTTGTATTGATTCTGAGATTATTATTTGCGCGGCAAACTGATAACACCACGCCCCTCTAAAAATTTACTTTTGAATCCTTCATTAACTATAATATGTATAATACAGTAAACGTTGGTTGAAAAGACCCTCCAAGGCGATGTGCTGGTGTTCGTGTTGGTTGTGCTTGTATATGTGAAATTATATATATATATATATAATATATATATATGAATATTATGAATTAAGTAAAAGAAAAATCGACAGTGGGCGGCCACTAACATTGTTCAATTTATATAAGTATTATGGGCCACGGTATCAACTGTGTATGAATTGGTAATATTTTCTTTCTTATAACGTTTTGTATTTTACATCAATAGATATGCAAGAGACGTACTTGACACTCTATGAAAGAGAGACATTTAAAACAAATTAAAAATGATTTAACTTGGGGATGTAACAAATATTCATTTCTTAATAAATGTTTGAAAGAATTAAGGAAAAGGTAGACGACACCATAACTTAAGCTCTGATGAAAGTGATTAGTAGGAATTGAACTGCACTTTTAAGTTTTGACTTAAAAGTTGTTTTAGAAATAAAATGTATAAAAAAAAATACTGTTCAGGTGTTTTATTTTTTTGAAAATAATTCTTTGTATTTTATGTTATGGTATATTATATTTTGCTATTATAAAATTAAATAAATACAAATTCCATAATTAATTTATGAATTATTAATAATAAGATATTTTGAATAATATTATGATTATTATCCTTAAAAATGATGTAATATATTTTTCTTGGGATTGTTTTTTATTTTCTGAACTTATTAGATGTTATACTATCAGTAGTTTTTTCTGTCATAACTGACATATGCTTCAAATGTTTGCAGCCCTATTTAAAAATTGTACTGACGTTCAGTACTACGGCCATTTTCTCACGAATTACCTTTGGGATATTACTTGTTAGTATATTATATTGATTCATATTTTTTTTTTTTTTTGTTCAGTTCATAATTCCTGCACATTGAAATCACAAAAACCAAAAACCGTTTAATTTCACAAATGGATTCTATAGTTGATTCACAAATACTTGTAAAAAATGTATCTTCTGATAACAATGTTATCATATAGTTCAATTCAGGGGACTAGTTGACGGAAGATCCAACGGTTCTGTGGGACTACGGTCTAACCGATGTCCTTACCGTTACCGCATATTATTTGGGCGTACCTATGCTTTGCTTATAAGTTGACAAGTTGTATTATTATTTATTAACCTGTTGCTATCGTCCGACGCCTATCAACCATCAAATTGTTTTGTTTGCGTTAATACTCGCTGGGCACTCAGTCTGCAGTTCTTCCGGGAGACCGAACTTGTGTAGGGCCAGCAGGATCCAAACGTCAAAGCTAGAAACACTCAAACATTGTTATGGATAATGCTTTGTCAGACGTTTAAATTTTCTTTCAAATGATCTGAATTCATAACTTTTATTGTTTTGGTGTTCTTGTTAATAATCAACATGCACGTCCTATTGAAATTCACCCTGACCGCGTTCTGTTTAACTTCATGTAAGTATTTTTGACCATTATCTACATGGTATCTCAAGTTGAAGGATATGACCAATGAAACACCCACTTGTTAAATTTAAAATGCGTTCTATTTAACTTCACGTTGGGATTTTTGACTATGTACATACCATTTCAGATAAAAAGGTGTGACTAATGAAACGGGCATCTATTCAATTTCCATCAAACCATTTTAAAAAATTTTAGGTGCTACGCATACACTTTTTTTAATTTTGTAATACATCATTGTAGGTTTATTAGAAACTGCATTCTCAAATTTATCACTTATTACTATTGTGATAATTTAAACAATGCATGGGCACATTACCTGAAAACTTTTTGATTTAATCAAATCTATTAATGTTTCTGAATCTGATGGTACATTTTTCATAAGTATTTGTGGATCTAGTTTTTGAAATTAAACTGTTTCTGGTTTTTGTCATTTTAGTGTGTGGAAGTTATGAACTGAACAAAAAAGATACTAAATGTAATATCCCATTGGTAATTCGTGGACAGTGGTATTCGTGGGAAAATGGCCGTAGTACAACTACAGAACTTGATGCCACAAGTATGTCTAAACGAGGCACTTGCATTAGATCAATGGAAGAGAATCAAGTTAATTTCACATTTGTCTTTCAAAAAAATGCTGGTGATTGCTATACTTGTGTTAAATTTATGGTACGCACTGTAAATGTATTGGATAAAATGGAAAGTAAGTACCAGGCATATCCGAATATACCTTTATGATATATTCTTAAATTTTTCAAATGATTAAGGTGTTTGTATGACATTAAATCCAAATGAGGACGAATCTCCTGACAAAATATGTCAATTTCAAGACACACAACTAATCACACTATTTTCTGAGAATTACATACCTGTAAATTGTCGGTCTAGTCTTGAAGGTGTATGGCAATTTGCTTACCAGGTAATATCATTTTAATATATTTAACCCTAGTTAAATATATAATTTATTTATAAAATAGTTAATTTTTTTAAAACGCACTTTATAATAATTATATTTTAACAATTTTTGTTTATAATTCATTTTTAATTAACAGAATCGTTTTCGTTTTACTGGTGAATGTAATAATCCTGAAGCACAAATAAAATCATGTCAGACAGCTGGAACACAATTTTTAATAACTAATCAAAAATTTAATATAACTTATAAAAAATGTCCTGGCATGACTGGTACATTTGATGGAGGTAAGTTTCATATTTTATTATCTTTTATATTTTACACAATTACGATATTATTTTTTATTCTTATTAGTTGTTGAGTACAGTTGTCTAGGAGATTGGTTTGTGGACAAAAATCATTTCTTTGCTGTAGCCAATACTAAAGAATCTCGAAAAGATGAAAAATATAGATGTTTCTTGAAAAATCGAGATGATGATTTATATATTGGAGTGTCTATAACAGCAGAATGCAATACACTCCAGACAGTTGAAAAAAGTCCTGAGAGATTACATATAAATCCTGGTAATTAATAATTAAATAAAATATAATTTATTTATTAACATTTTTATTATTTATTTGTACAGTAAAAGCTGAAGTTGTGGAGGCAGGTTGTAGATTACCCCAAAATTATAGTGGTGACTGGGTAAATACGGCCAATATGGATGCTGATGTTTTTGTTAATGAAACGCATGTAATTGAAACATGGTATCCAGACGAAGCTAGATTTAGAAGGACTATTTATGTCTGTCGTGAACAGAGAGGATCTCGTTACATGATGGCTAGACTTACTGTTGATGGATGGTACAAATCATTTATTTTTGATTATGATATATAATTTTATATGTATTTATTTTTAATTTAGTCAAAAAGATTATGTATGTTTTGATTTTGTGCCACGACATCATAATATTATTCGTTATAGAAAAGGCTTAGCATTTATTAAAGATAATTTCCATACAGTATGCTCATGGGTACAATTTCCGAACAAGGATAATTGGAAATATGATATTTTTGTCTGTAAGTATTTGTGTGTTCATAGATAGAAATATTTAATTTCTTTGAAATGCTAAAAATATTTTGCATTTTTTTTAGCCAAGACTCCTGTCCCTGTAAGATGTCCAGTTGCGGGTAAATTTAACTTTACTCAGAAAGGTGATTTTTTGTTTGAAACCCGTATTCTTGGTGGCGTTACATTATCACCTCGTCCACAAATTTCTTGCAAGGACAAAATATCAGATTTCTCTGCTTGTGATGGTGATCAAAAAGAGATTACTATTGATGAATCATTTTGTCTTGATGTGGATCATCGAGGTCAACCTATAGACATTTACAGTGATCCAGATTATCGATTACATTGCATTGGTTATTGGAAAGAAAATTTAAAGTCTTATTTAGTGACATATGATCCTCTTGATGCAGCTAGCATGTACAGATGCTGGGTGTATCAACGAGCTGACCTTAATCGTGTACTCATGTCTCAAGCTATTGGATCGTTTTGTGATCTTAAACAAGATGCATTTAGTAATAATTATACACAAGGAGCAACTGTTGCTGTTGAAATGACTGAATATGAACGTGAACGTAAGTAATTTAGTTATTAGTAAACTAAAAGAAAATATTATTAATAATAATTAATAATAAATTTACATTTTAGGAGATCAATGTCCAATGTATTTTGATGATGGAGCAAATCCATGGGTTCATTCAGACAATTATATACAAGTATTTAAGTATGGAAGGTCTTCAACTTTAATTGTTTCATCAACTATGCTCTCATTTGCTATTTTATTTATTGCTTTGCTGTAAATAATTTATGTCTTACCAAATTATAATTAACTGTATTAGCTTTACCTCATAAATCCATTGACCAACAATTAATTTACTTGTACATTAAATGCACTGTTTATGTTGGTACTTGTTAGTAGTCTCAACAATAATTTGTTCAACAATAGAATGCACAGCTTTTTCAATCAATTCACGTTCAGAGTTACACATTGTTCACTGCCCCTCTACTCGTCTGCCAGTAGTATTACGCAGAGATAACATATTGTTGAACAGGACGAAATGACAGATTTTCCCGCAATATTTTACTATTTACCAGTAATTTTACGAGTTTAAATCATTAGTATTTAAATAACCTAAAATTAATAATGATATCATAATAAAAGTATGCTGTTGGATTTATGAATTTATCAAGAGAATAAAAATTATAAAATATTTTTAGATATTACTAAGTTGTAACATAGTCGTATATTAATTGAGTGTTCAAACAGATTAAATATACTATATATTTATATAATGTATGGATAAATTATATATTATATAAAATCTATGGTTCAGATAACTGACAAGCACACCATATAATTTATATATTGTGCAAACAAGTTTCCATTTTTTAATAGTACAGAATAAGAATATTGTGTAGTTTATAAATATCAAACAATATAAAATTAAAAAACTAATTATTTTTGTTACACTGAAAAAAAAGTAATATCATAATATATGGCTAATTCATCAAATGTTATCAGTTATGAATTGTTAAGCTATACGATTTTATTAAGTTAATTTTAGTATGATATAACAATGTCTAGTTATATATATATTTATATACATATATAATGATGAAACTAAACAAACCTAACACAATAAGCAAAAAAAAAAAAAAAATTGTAATTTTTTTTTACATTTTCTTATTCTTGATATTCTGATGTTGAAACAATGTACTGATCTATTTTCTTAGAGTTAATTATACATTTATTTAACCTTAGATATTTGATGTTATTATGAAGTATATCATTGTTTTTAGAAATCTCATGTATTAAAATCATTTATATATTTTTTACTTTTATGATGTTTTATAGGTAATTTAAATGTGATTTATAGAAATTGATCCGTCCATTTTTTATGTTCAATATGTTTAAATATTTAAAATGTAAATTTATATTGAACAAATTTATTTTTGTATACAACTATATATTTAGCACCAATAAATTTAGATAGTTTTGTAACAATTGTATTGTAATTTTATAATAAATAAACTTGAATAAGACTTGAAAAATAAAATTTTTACTTTTATTTAAAAGTAAGTATTTGTATAATATAATATAGTATAGTATTGTGTTTAAACTCAATTTTATGACAACATTTAGTATTCAGTCTAAATGTTAATTTAAATGTTATTGATGATAAATGATACATATATAAATTAGAAAAAATAACATGATTTTTTTTTAATTGTAACCTTGAGACTCCAAAGAGACGAGGATGGAAAAACGAAATAGCTATGTTCTTAATAGGATTTTATTAAGGAAATGGAATCGAAAAGACATATTATAAAACATTTTGGTTTCAACCCTAATACACAACTTCAATTTAAATACTGTTATTTCGTACCAATGTTATTTGTTTTTATTAAATTGATGAAATGCCAGCTGTTCTTAAACATTGATTCATTGATGCATTTATTCATTTCAGTTTGTCAAGTTACACATTTTAAACATTTCCACTAATAAATCAATCAAATTTTAAAATTTGTAAAGTCACCTTGAGGATATTGTTCATTATTTAAAAAATGAAAAGTTCAAAACGATATCTTACCATGTGCTTTGGAATAACAGAATGGCAATTAAAAAGTTTTTATTCCAATGTGATGACAGAATAAGTTCATTCATTATATCCATCCACATTACTAACCCTAAAAGATTTTCATTGACTCAAAATTGAAAAAGATTCAATACATTTTGGAAGTAATTATAAATTATTGATATATATATATATTAGTTTCATTATCTATTATTCTAATACATATATAATTTTGTTATCCATAAATTAAGAAAAAAATAACCGGAGGGGACTTGCTCTGCTGTTCAGTAGGTGGTGGAGACGGTGGAGTGGACCTCGTTCACAGAATACTGAATAGATTATTATAATGGATGTATTAAATCTGAATGCAATGCTAGGCATCATTGTATATAAAAAACGATTCTGAATGGAGATGATTTGTTAGTCTAGGATAGGTTTACATAATATATTATGTTGTTTATATTTTTAAATTGTAATATTATATCAATATTGTGCCTATGTATTTCAATCATTTTTGAGTGACAGTAAAAAGAACAGCTTCTGTGGAATCTTCTATTAAATTTTCAAGTATATTTTTCAGGCCAATTTTTTTATAACAACAATTATAAAAAAAAAAAACTCAAAACAATCGAATATTTCAAATGCATATAAAAAATTTTTGTGTAAACCAATTATTTATTTTTTTTTTATTTGATATAGCTTAAAATAAATCAAGATTTTTGGACATCCAAATTTTTTTTATCGATATTTTAAAAGAAAATAGGTATTTAGAAAAAATCGAAAATTTCAATTGTCTATAAATAGATCAAAACAAGTTAAAATACTTCAAAAACTTAACTATTTATAGAAAACGTTAATATAAACTTATGATGAAAACTGAAAATTTAGTATTTGAGTTACAGCATTTAAAAAATATATATTTGGTGATTTTGAGTAAAAATTCCTGTTTTTCCGTAATTTTTTATGGTTTTCCCGACGCTTTTGAAAAAATATTGTAAATGTTTATTTTTTGACTTGCCCAAGTACCATCTGCATTCAATTTCCTTTCAAAAAAGATATCATATATGGAAACCGAATCATTTTTACTGCTCTAAAAGGTGTTGTCACTGTAAAAGCAATACATGCATTACTCCGCGTTCCGTTCAGAATCTAAAATGTTTATCGAAAGAAATGTCGAAAATTACTTACCGAGGGACTTGAATTGAAATCAGAATCGTCATAATCAAGTATCGAATCGGACAAATCTTCATGGACATTCACGTTTAAGACATCCATAATTTAATTATGATTCATAAAAATTAACTGTCGGTATTTATTTAAACCGTTTCGATGAATTCTTCGTGTTGGCAAGTGATAGCAAAATGAATTCATCGACTGCATAAAAAATTAATGAATCATGGGCTCACAATAGAAAACATTGCAGCAGTGAAAAAAAACTGGTTAGGTTTTTATTTATTTTTTCTAAAAAATGTATACCTTAATCGTTATTTATGATGTAATAGGTATGTAGTACTTAAAACGGTAGTTATTCACCTTAATATAATATATAGGTATATTTTCTTTTTTCATTGCATCATCGTAAACATATATTCAAAAATTAACATTTTCCATAAAAACATGATAGGATTTTACTATAAAAATATCCATATGGCTTACACTATTTATTGATGAATACCAATCTTGGTACTTGTGGAAACAGAGACCATAATACATAATAAAATTAGTTAGGTGGTCAATATGGTAAAAAAATCATTACCTTCTTTAACTTTGGTTTTACTATTTAATTTTTCAACACTAATTAATAAGTCAATATATAAATAGTATTATAATTTATAGCAGTGGTGAGTGGAGGTGTGTGCGAGAAGTATTATATAAACATATAAATTTGAAAGCCATGAATTTAAAAATGTTTGATCTAATTAAATTGGAAGAAAAATAACAGTTTGTTAACAACGCGAAAAAGACAACAACAAAATATTATTTTACTGACAGTATTTATTTACATGTATGTTTAAAAATTTGAGGACAGAAAGGGTAACTGATTTCTTAAAAACAAATTATAATTAACGTAACATATGTTATAAACTTTTAAATGTATGAACCATAACAACATTAATTCAGTGATGTAATGGCATTTCTTGAGTTGTCAAGATCGCCTTTATAAGGATTACATTTTAATTGCACAACGTTGTAATACATTTTTAGATTTGTAGAATTAAAATCATTATGTTTAGTTAGACATTATTACTTTCTAATCATAAATAATAGGAAGTTAATTGATTACATTATTAAAATTTATAATATACATATAGTATCTATTTACCTACATATTAACAATTAAAGTTATACACGTTAAATTATATTATAATATTAATACATAATAATTAATAATTATTATTAAAAATAGAAAATTACAATGGCAACTAAGTTTCTGAGAGACTATAAAATGTATTCCTCTTTAAAATTAAGTACATATAAATTTAACTGCACAATGCATATATAGGTATGTATATATATATTGTATACACACAATACACACTAGTATAAATATCTTATTTCCAAAACAGGTAAAATCGTTATTAATTTACCTATCTAAAATAAATGACGGTTTGACCAATTAATAGTAAGTACTTGTTTATACTATTATAAATATTTACAACTTTCCAGAATAATGCGATCCCATGTTCGACGGAGGTCCTCTCATATGCGGCTGATGTTTGGCTGTGCCCGAGTATCGGCTTCCTGGTCGGGAATGTACTATCGCGTAATGATCACTATTGGTCGACATGGATCGAGTAGAATTCATTGTGGAACCACCAGACACGTATCCTGGCTTGCCATTCAACGAATACCTAAATTCAAAAATAAATTACGATAAGTTATTACTTAGTATTTAATATTTATAAATTATAAAACATAGATTGAATACGACTACATTATATTGTTCTACAATAATTTATTAGGTATATGTACTTTTAGTAAGTTACCTATGTAAAAGTTACTGCTGGGAATGATGAAATTTTCGGAAATGATGATGATTATTTCTAATAAGATTAGAAAATTATATCATTGCCTAATGTCTTGGAATTGTTATGATTTCCGTAGTTTATTTCTAATAAGATTAGAAAATTATATCATTGCCTAATGCCTTGGAATTGTCATGATTTCCGTAGTTTATTTCATTATTTGGAAATGTTAGCACGCATCTCTTTCTTATTTTTAATTAAATCATAAAATTTAAAATCACGTTTTGCGACACACATATTTCAAAACTGTTTCGTATAATCATTGGGGTAGGCATCCCCATCGATACGTAAACATTTGACTACAGTAGGAAAATAGAATTAATAGTCGATAGGTTTGCTTAAAGCAATAGTTATCAACTTGAGGGAGGCGTGAACATTTCTAAAAATTTACGAAACAACAAAATTGACACAATTTTAATTATTGTCATCGAATTTTCATCTCAACATCTTATTTCTATGAAAAATTATGTACAATAAAAATAATTATAAATGTGTATGTTTTGTTATGTTTATACTTATGTAATTTGTAATATAAAATGATTATTATAATTTTGGTTATGATAACATGAGATGTTTTGTAATAAAATGATTTCTACAAGTCTTTCGTTAGGGGTACGTGATCTACAAAAGGTTAAGAACCACTGGATTATATGCTCTATTTTGTCATGATAATATATGAATTATACAAATATGAGGGTATATCAGATTTATAAATTTAAAAGTTTATAGATTTTAATACCTATATATTGTGTTATTTATTAACTATTAAAGTATTTAGTATTTATGTATTGTTTAACTTTTTACCATATATCTGGTTTCTGCATAGAATTCTACAAACCCCCCTTCATTTTATTTTTTTCATCTTAATTAAATACGGGCTAGGCACAGAGTACAGCAGTATGTGTGTACAAATAGGTATGTATAAAATTAACAAAAGTGAAACAAGACTAGGCCCCTGCCTAGTCTGTTAAGACAGAAAAATGTGTGGGGCGACTGGGGCGTGTGTGTTAGCTATACGCATTAATCGGTCTATTGGATTATTTTGACTGTAACTAGTAGTGTTTATAGTAACGACGAATGGTGCGTAGAACGAGTTGAATGTGGAGGGACAGGAAAGTTTGCAAGGACAAGGAGTGATGGGGCATCAGTAGAACGGTCAATAAGATTTCGAATGTTGACGTTCACTCTTCTATCAGCTATAGTTGACAGGCCTAGATAATGGAAGACTTGAGAATAGTCTTGCAACAGGTGGGGGGGAGTGGCTATGGTACGTAACTGGCTATAGGACAAGGTATAAAGCAGCGGTTCTCAACCTGGGATACGCGTACCCCTAGGGGTACGTCCGGCGGCGTACGTGACATGATCTCAAGGGGTACGCGAAATAAAATTGAGTAATGGCGGAAAAAGTGAAATTTAATGTAACTGAAATAGTTTGCTATTAATGAAATATTCAATAATTTAATAATTGTGTACTTATTACAATGTAGAGTCTGCGATTTAATGTTATTAATGCGATAACAATTTATCGTTATAATATGAACAATAAACTGTCTGTAAGTTCAGACTTACGGGTTTGTTTATCAAGTGTGGAGCCAGTTTTCAAAAAATTAAGTTCAAGCAAACAAGGTTCACATTAAAATAAAATTGTTTAGTTGAAATTATTATTTTTATATACATTGATTGGCGCAAGCTAATTAAAATAAATAAATATTTCCAAATTTTCTTAAAAATTATTATTATTATTATTATTATTTTCCATTATTTATATTCAAAATTGATATTTGGGGTACGTGAAATAGTGGGGAGGGTTGAAGGGTACGTGAATGAAAACACGTTGAGAACCACTGGCGTAAAGGATAAGAAGCGCCTTTGGACACGTTCTAGGGCGACGGAATTTGAAGCTGTATTATTACGAGTGTCCCACAAGACGGATCCGTACTCAATAAGTAGGAGTCGTACTAAGGTGAGTTGTTGAAGTCGGACGAAATCCGTTTTACAAATCCTAGGGTTTTGTTAGCCTCTTACAACGTATCGATATAGAATGTGAAAACGGCTACTGAGGTCTTTGGGAAATCACTATATGCACAACCTCCCTCCCCCCCCCATAAGAAAAAAAATCCTCGGGAACCCACGGTTCGAGGGGGAAACGCTGCGCTTACCGCGATCCGTACTGCGAACCGTGCCAGCTGCGGTATGGGTCGTAGTCCTCGATGATGCTAGGCTCCTTCTCGATGATGTCGGTGCGCGCGCACGAGCACGTCATCGCCGAGCACAGGAACACGTTGATGACGAGCATGATGAGGAACATGAGCCCGAACGCGATGCACAGGTACAGCAGCCACGGGGGCCGGATGCCGTCGGCCTGTTCGTCGCACAGCGTCAGGCTGCGGGCCATCTCGCCGGGTTCCAGCACGAACACCGTGGTGCTGGCCGTCAGCGTGCCGTTGTCCGTCTGCGAGTCGACCGCGAACGCGTCCCTGACCGTCTGCTGCTGCACCGCGGACGTGCCGCCGCCGTCGCAGCTGGACTCCGGGCACGCGCCCCGGCATACCTCGATGTCGCACTGGAAGTACAGCTCCGGGCTGTCCGCGAACCGGAACATGGACGACAGCACGGCGTCCGCGTACCCGGACGTCGGGTCGTACCTGAACGCCGTGATCACCTTCGCATTGACCGGACAACTGTGTGTAAGATTAATAATAATAATTGATTAACTATGGATTAATAATAACTACGATAAATCAATAATAACAACACGAGTTCACAGGTGTATTTACAAGGGAGTCCTGTTCAGGGCTGTATTTCGGGGGGGGGGAGGGACAACGGTCCCGTGTTATCCCTAGTGGCAATTTTTTAGGGGTGGTAAATTTCTAAGACCGCTTCTACGTAGTTTCATATTAATAATAATAATATATATATATATACGTAGGTTGTCCGATAACATCGGTTTTGAGAAGTCAAAAATAACGGAACTAATTGAGAGTGGGGAGGACCCCAGTGAGACGGAAAATTTAGCATATGAAAATGTTAGCGATTTCAAATATCTGGGAGCAACGCGAAGTACAAAGAATGATTGATCAAAGGAGATAAGTATTGGGAAAATAAAGTTTCCAAATACTTTCTATGATGCATTGACAAAATTCTTTACATCCAACATTTTATCTAGGAAAACAAAAGCAAGACTGAACGGCTATTAAAATACCGACTCTCACGTATGATTGTACGACGACTAAACAAACAGAGAGAAACCTTAGGACTTTTGAGCACAGACTATGGAGGAAAATATGCGGACTTGTCGTTAATAAAGTAATTGATTTATTTTTCATTATCCAGTATATTTTTGTACCTTATTTATCGAACAGCCTACGTTACGTATATAACATTCCCTATATGGGTTGAAGGGGGCGACTTAGTTTTGTTGCCCCAGGGAGGCAAAATTCTAAATACGGCCCTAGTTCCACTAGGGTTCATTGACATGTAGTGCCGCAGCAACCCCAAACTACAATTCCATAACTCTGATGTTCTGATAATGATTTAGTTTAACTTTATAAAAAAAAAAAAATGTTTTGTACATAAACGTAGGTCATCGTTTTATGAATTTTCTACGATAAATATTTTATTAATAATAATTTGTTTAGTTTAATAAAACATTTTTATAATAACATTGGACATTTAATTCAATAGCAGGCTTCTGAAAAGTTTTCGAATTTAAAATCAGTAGAACTATTTATAATTCTATCATTACGCTTGCTTAAATTATACATGTAACGTTATCCATTTAATTTCTGTTATACATTTTGGTAATATTATTTGTGTTTTATAAACAACCTATCCTTCCTATACAATACGTGTGAATCTTGCTCGCTTTGTACAAATAAAATTGCTTAATCTTAAATTATTGTTTCGATTATTTTTTAATTTATTATAATATATAATTGATGTATAGGTATTTTAGATTCTGAAGAAGTGATGAATGCATTGATTTATTAAAATCTTTAAATTTTCGAAAACTTTTATCATTAAATGCCCATGTTTAGAGAACTATTGAACTGGGGACGTGTCCAGTGGTCCAGAACGACCAGAATTTCCTATAATGTTTAAAAACGCTTTAAACGCAGAAAAATATAAATTTGTAATTTATTAAAATAAATTAAAACAAAAATCTCTCCTTGGAAATGTGTTTTCAGTTACGTCCTTGTTTAATCTTATGATATTAATTCACCTCCTCCTTAAATGAGTTTTACATCCGCTACTGTACTAGGTATGACTTTAAAAGTTAGCGTTTTGTTTATAACTCTAATAGTCTAATGTAATAATAGAATTGTATGAAAATATTTTAATTGTATTTATGGTAACCCTTCCCCTATAGACGATATATGTGTATACATGTATATACAGAGTGTTGTGTATAGTAATTGTTTTCATTATGGGCTAACACATCTGGCCACATTAAAAATTATGTTGTAGTTGTACCCATATTCAATAAATAAAGAGTACCTAATTTTCCATTAATAGGTATTAGTGCTTACAAATATGGCCTTAAAAAAAGCTTCAGAGTTTAGACATAAGACATGGTAGCAAATTTTTAATTTTGTAGGTTCTAAAATCTACAAAAAAATGTATGTTATAATTTAGAACCTAATAAATTAGGAGTCTAAATTTGTATACATTATAAAGCATCGGTTTCCAAACTTTTTAGTATAGGTAGTGCCCCACGTAAATATCACAATTAATAAGAACTTCCAACATGGATAGTAAATGAGCCACTAGATCATCTAACTTTAGTTGTATTTTCATGTGGTGCCCCTCGGAATAGACTCGTGATGTCTTTAGGAACTGCTGTTGTAAGGTATAACCTTAAGAGGACACTCGCATGTATTGTCTCCATCTTACAAACGTAGGTACAATATAGCAAATTTGCGTTCAGTAATTCAAGTGTATTTTTGTTATAACTTTAATATTAGAGTAAACTTATCTATAATGGAACTCAAAGGGAAGAACATTATCTGTATTTCCTTATTGGGTTTTCACGATTTTTTAATAGGTATATAAACGAGCTAGAAACTTTATAAAATTGTAATATTTTACATAATCACAACTCGCTTACAAATGAAAATATCGTAAAAAATCGACGAAAAGACACATACAATGTTTTTCCCTTCGAGTTCGATAATAGGTAAGTTTACTGTTTACTTCAATATAAAATCTAACGGAACAACTCTTGAACTTCTTGAACTACTGAACGCAATTTTTTTTATGAATTAGGATTATTTATGATGTATAAAAATTAAAAACCGTACTTGAAAAACCTAAAATGTTTTCACCTGAAATTTCACTATGGGCCATGGCACAGATAATCTCCCCTCCTTTTATACCAGATGGTTCTACAACAAACTATGTATACCAAATTCTGCAATTTTCGAACCATGTTGCCGTCAATTTAAGTAAAATAATTGAATACAATTTGAAAAAATATGTCACTGCAGGTATGTTACGTTGAACGAAAATGACGTTGACGGAATGTTTAGTTAATCGATTATATATTTCCATCGTCTAACGGTCTCTATTTCTTCGTCTCACCATACGGAAAATCTATATAACGACTGATCTAACGTATACGAGAGGCCCGGGATCGGTTTCCGGCTTATATTATACAAACGTGTGTACCGATTTTTACCATTTAGTACGTCTAATCAACAGGTGTAAGCGAACATTTAAGAAAACGAATTAACTAAAATGCAAGCACGAAATGCGGTTTCAAATCGACTCGAGACTCCATATCCAGATTATATCGAATCTAATAGAAGTTCACGGTTGTGTTTGAAGAGAAAATATCAATCATGCAGCCAAACTTCAACGAGATTATGAAGAAAAAAGATAAGGTTGTTTATCACTTTTTTTGATGAAGTTAAAAATTCTATACTCATATAAATAACTTATTACATTCATAAGCATACACAAAATATGGATCCCGGTCTACTTTAAGTCTTAACTACAGGTCTATTGGCTTCATAAAAATCGAAAATGAATGCTTCAATTGTTGAGTTTAAGAAAAGACCGTGATCGCTACCGTATATGCCATATGGCATATGTGTGTATAATTAATTAATGATACACATCACAGGAATGATTTCGGTCCAAAAAATGGAAAACGACTCGTAAAAATACACCGTACATATATAGTTAGGTACACAAATATCATCCCGGAAACTTATTGGACATAAGCCAAGTATAAAAATCTATCTGATAATAATCGTTAATTATTTCAGGATCTTTGGAAGTAAGTATATTGTAACTATAGAAAAACGATGTACACGTATTATAATATAACTACAGTGCTACACGGCGAATCAGTGGAAGTCGTATATTATAATATACCATATACTGTATAGTAATGTCAGGGTTCACTTACCCAAGCTCGTTGATGAGATTGACACTGTTATTCTTCTTGTTGAACGCAAAACAGTTCTTGACGTGTATTCCATAGGCACCTGTTTTGACAAAACACACCGTTCTTATAAAAATTTGATTCCACATGATTTTTCTGGTATATTAGGTATAGGTATACCGTTTAAGTAAATAGTTAAATATACATTTGCTATAGTGTTTAAAACAATTCGTATTCGGTAACGTATTTTCACTTTTCACTTCGTTTAATTCGGTAAAATTTTGAAATACCAACAAACAAATACTACAAACCGCATAAAGAATAAATATATTGGATTTGAATTATTGAAGCGTATAATTTTTATAAATACTTCCATGTAACGTTAAGTTTTGATATTATGTAATCGTGGAGAACTACAGAGTTAAACAATATTGACAAAAACATTGTATTTTTTCTATATATGTTAGATGTTTATAATACTCCAATGCCTATAGTAGGTACCTGTAGTATGCACACTAAATCAAACTTTTAATATTCGAAGTAAAGGCATTATATGTTTTTATCAACATTATTGTTTTAATAATTTTCCGAAATTCCTTGAATTGATAGTTGCTTAGATCTCAACATATATTATAACATATAGACTTTGCACGCTGCACCCCATCATTCTCACTTCACTCACACTCATTGTAAATTTGTAATCAAATATATACTTATACTTAAGAGATTGTAAAAAAATAATAATAATATGATAATTATTTATTTTACCATCGTGTCTTGATATCTCAGCCCTTAGTGTATACGAATGGCTATAGACGACTTCCTGAATTCTTTTGCCGTTCTCGAGGAATTTTAACGATACCAATGAAGTTTCGTTTCTGAAAAATAATGTTATGTTCTTATCTTGTTGATTTTTTTTATTAAACATTTGAAGAATTTAATCGCCAAGTTCAAGTCTAGACATTATTTACTTGGAATTCTTGAATCCTGCTTTACCACACGTGATGACGTAATATTTGTCATCTGCAAGTTCTAGAGTCCTGTGTATTCTTATAGCGATGGGTACTGATCTTTCTTCAGTTTTCTGTTTATAAAAATAAAAACATTGTGATTATAGTTAGGTGCATCGTAAAAGCTATAACAATTCATTACTTATTTAGATATATTATAAGTACCTTATAAACATTTCATATTCTATGAAATATATAGTTATGCCATTGTATTTACTTCAATGATGTTTACAGTAACAACTAATTATTGTTTAAAATACATAACATTAAATATACAATACATTAAACTGTATTTTATATATTCTTATAATAATTACTTAACCATATGAATTCTATAGGAATAGATTCTGAACGATTGGTCGAGTTGAACAACAATTTCCTTTTTAAGAACGATATGTTTTGAATGTATGTGTATCTACACTTATTAACTATCAATAACCAATGAACTGTAAATAATTATTATTTATTACTTATCACTGATTAATGTGATCATGTTTTTCCATGATGGATAGTCAATATTTTAAAAATATTTTTTTATAAATTGGATATTTTAATTTAGATAGTAAAGATTCCTACTTATTATATTATATTAGATATTACATGAGACTGATACCGGGATACGTATACTGTAACAGAATAAAAATAAGTATTTTGTGTAAACTAAGACTGTGTATTGATGTTTTATATCGACTACCTAAGGTACTTACTTATACATAATATACACATAAATATTTATGAATTTTAAATACAATAAATTGTGATTTCTAAGTTATTAGTTTTATCTAAAATATGTAATCGGAAAATAACGTGCATGTCACACAAGATTAACATTTTATGTGTATTTTATTTATGGATTTGAGTACCAATCTAAAAAAATATAAATATAAAAGAAACATATTTATTTAAAACATTTAATCATTAGCTCAAACAAGTTAAACTTGTACTTCACGTAGGTACATTAGGAATACGAGGTGTAAATTACTGATAATATATAATAAATACATAATATGTTGTTAATCTTAGATAGTATCTATAATATAGAATATTATAGATAGTAGATTATAATATTGAATCATTTTATAGGTATATATCGTAGAATCCATTAATATCGTAGGTATAATTAACACTTAACAGTCATCTAGTCTAGGTCTAATTGTGTAGTAACAGTGGTAGTAACTAACAATAATATAATTTATTGTCCACTGTCAAACAGAAAACGATTAGGTCATTTCATTTTTAAAAACATTTCTGTAAATAGGCGCATTAAAATAACGTTTCGAATGTTTCGATCGTTTATTAGACATGCTCGCGTAATGAATACTTTTTTCGTCACCTCTATACGGATCATCTGTCCCTACCGTGGCACTTTCCCCGTTTGCTCGGTGGCTTCGGTACATAATAGTGTACACAACGGCTACGCTGTGTTCGGCTACTCGACCGTAACCAACACTGTTATTTTATTTACACAATTTTCACCGAACAATCACACATTATACACACATATATTTATATGCATACAATAAACGCCTAAGTACATAGGCAAAGGTTTATTTTACTACAGACATATTAAATAACGTTTATTAAGTACGTTATATATGTATAATATTAGTTTTTAATATTAGAGATCGATATGTCGTACGTACAGGTACAATATGGGGGTTTAATTAAGTAATAGCAAATAAAAATAAATTTATCAGATCTTGAGCAATTAAAAGTAGAATTGAAAAGTAATAAATAACCGAGGTAGTTAAATTTAATATATGTAAACGAGTAAACGTAAAAAATCTCAGCATAATAAATAATTATTTTAAATAAAAAACTGGTAAATATGTAACCAAACATCAAAAATTTTAATATTAGCAAATAATAAATATATAATACAATATAATACACATAATATATAAAATGATAAAAATAATACATTTTGTAATGTAAACTGATTTTTAATACACAACTATTTTATTTGCTATAATGTATTATTTAGCAACGAATATGATTATCTGACATCATTCTACGTTGACTTCTTAGTATTTAAATAAAACTGTTAAAATCGAACAAGTTCAGAGTAATTGTTTTAAATGCACATATAGAAGTATATATAACTACTTAGCTCCTATTTTACTGTAATAAACTAATATAGAGATACCTAAGGGCTGAAACAAATGTTGATTTTATAAAATACTAGATAGTTAAAAGTAATAAGCAAAACTAAAGACTTTATTTTTATAATACAATAAATTAAAACTATAAATATAAACGTGAAGCACTGTAAAAGTTAAAAACATTCAGATACTTATTATAGATATAATAAAGTTGTATGAATTTCATTTTCATCCAAATCAAAAACAATTTTTATGTTACAGAAAATTAATAATAATTTATTTTATTTTTGTAATTTTAAATTGAACATATTAAACACCTAGGCATGTGTATTAAAATACGCATCTCAGTATAGGTAGTCATGAAACAGTGTTATTTTATATTTAGTGTTCTATTCATCAGCGGAATTGGAAATGACAAGTAACGTCATTTTTGTGGAGTACTGAATAATACGTATACTTATTACAATATAGGTCTTTACTGTAGCTGGTGCCTGACATATCTATAGTATACCTATTTAGTCATGCTCACAGCCCGTAGAGATAGAATTAACATCAACATGCCGATTGAAATGACAACTATTGAATGTTTTATTCCTCATGATCAGAAAATAATAATACTCTTGTACATAATACAATACTATTCGTACAAATGTACAATAAGGGCCGTTCTTACAATGTTCGGTTAGTGCCTGATAACGCTAACCGGAAGAATTTATCATGTGTTAACTGACAGAATTCTACCGGTTAGTCTTAACCGACACTTAACCGGACATTGTATGAATGGCCCTAAGTATTCTATAAAAATGTAATATCTATATAAATATAGTACACTTACATAAATATCATAAGGATAAGGTAATACTGGTAGTAGGTATTATACATTATTAATTTATATTCTAGTTGAGGCACTATAGTTTATAGGTCCATCTATTGATCATTCAAAGTAATTAGTGTGATTTATAAGAAAAGAAAGTATAGAAGTATAGAAATCTAGTAAGAACTTTTGAACACAATTGATTCACCAGGAATCATGAATACATTTATAGGGGCCAATAGTTCAGCGTATGACTGAGGTACCTATGTTATTTTTTTTGAAAGCTATAAATGCGAACTAGTGTTTATTCAATGTTTTTTGAATGTATTAAATTTGTTTTGTAATCGATGATGTAGCGCTGTTTTATTTCTAAATAAAATAATTTAAGAGTATATACGGCCATACGGTACATAATAACAGTATACATAAAGCTATTTGAACCGAGTTCGGGGTTTTGGACCGAAATTCAGAGTGGTCTATAATAATACTATATAATGATCGATATAGCGATCACATTTTTCAAAAACATTCTCGTCCAACTACACCACCCAAGCAAGAATAATACGATGACCTCATCACGACGACCAACCTAATACTTAATATATATTATACTTTTGTAATGTCGGTGAGCATAGAAATAAAATTGATTTGAGTGCCATATAAATGTGTACGTATGCTCAGGTATTCTCTACATATAATAGGTGCATCATGATAATACGAATAATGCGACGTTATAGATGATGGGCGTCCATTTTAATACGCAGGATCGCATGTTCGTACGACACATGTCCATACGAAATATGTATCACGTCGTAGCAATAATAACCGCCATCAATTCGAGACAAATAATAATAATAATATGTACCGTGAAATTGGGCGTAGGAATTTTTCCCATGTAGTAATATTAAACACAACACAACACGTGGAACGTACCTACAATATAGTCGTAAGTAATATTATGTCGTATGCGGATGGTCATCTGCCTCTCGGGATACATGATATAATAATAACAACAATAGTACCAACGATAAAGATGCTGTCAGGAACGAACGGTACAAATTGTTGTGTAAAATATGTAATCAGAAATGGCACGGTATATTCGTGTGTAACACGATATAATTGTAACATATATATGATAAGGTACGTATTGTATATATCACAGCAATCAGCGGTACTCAAATGTTTTTGATTGCTGAGCTCTTTAGACACTCAATAAAAAAAAAAAATCTTAAGACCAAGAAGGCCAATTTTAAACCACAACTCCTAAAAAAATGATATTTACCATCAATAATTTTCTGTTTAATTGGTTTCTTTATATAATTCGTTCGCAGTACGAACACAGAATATTTAATTAAAAACAAAACAACAAATATTACAAATAATACTATTTAGTCATTTATAAGTCACAACAATGAGATTACAATACATATTGTATTTTCTATTTACCAACACCAACTATTTTTGATTCGATGGAAGAAAATGATTAATGAATTTACATGTCTACTCGTATACACATGTAAACGAAACCGTATAACTAATAATATTGGACGGATAAAAATATATACACTATAAATTAATATTGTTACGGATATTATTTTAATGCGGAATCCCTGTATATAGGGCCTAGAATCCAGATCACCCTCGTGGAGCTCCGTAAAACTCAATTCGAAAACCACTGGTAGGTATATATAATATACAAGGTATACGTACGTTGTTGATGAATATGCCGCAATATTCGGCTGATCCTTGGGTGGCCAGTAGGTTGATTCCGAGCGTGGTGAGCTTGGTGCCGTTACCGTAACTCAGACAAGGCGACGTACGATAGTCTCTGGCGTGCACGGCTCCTGGAGGAAAACGCGAAAATCATGGTTTTAATTTATTATATGTTTGTACACAAACACGAACACGCGAAATGTTATACGAGTTCTACTAGTGTGCTGGTCAATTCCCCCATAGGGCTGATTTTTCGATTTTAATGAAAATCATAAATTTATGTTCACACTACATATATTATTACATATGACGTATAGTACGCATATTATATATTATATTTACAATACGTCGGTACTTAGGTAGATATACCCTGCTTTTCAAACTAGATTTAAATAAAATGGATTTTTTTTTTCAAAAAACGTACACTTTCATTTTTGTATACCTACATTATAATTAATAAATAATAGTCTCTGCATTAACTACTCTGTCTATACAAAGTAGTTAATTTGTAGGCCCCCCTTTCGAAATACCAACATGTATAAAGTTATAAAGTGTATTTTTTATAGACATTTTACATTTTATCGAAAACCCCTTCGAAATGTTTTCCGCATTCCCACCTGATAGGATGCGTATGGATTATTTGGTTGTATGCATTTTTTTTTTTTTTATAAAAATTTTACTATTTAAAGCAGTTCTGTTTAGTAACCTACTATAAATTGATGGTAATAAAAATAACAGATAATAGTAATAATATTGGTTATATTGTAATAATTATTACTCTTAGGGAATATTGAATATTGGATTATTATTATATTATATAAATATTACTAAAAACTATTGCCTGTTTTTATTATGTATGAAGAACTTAAAGCCCCATAGTCTTATCTTTTTATTTGTGTCACTAATATAGTGTCGTACTGGTATTAATTAATATTACATATATATTTATACTTCAGCAGAATGATCACTTATTAGTGTACATAACATTAAATTAAAATTATTACATTGCACAATGTTAAAATTACCTATTTAAAAAAAAAAAATTACATTTCCTATTTTTCAACAAGTGATGTTATCATTAAGACAACATCATTATACCTACGACCAATATTTCAAGAATAGCTTTCATTGGAGTGATGAGAATCGAAAATAAGAAAATGTTGATGAGATGGGTAATTTGTGTTTTTTTTTCTATAATCTAATATTTGAATTAAAAGAAAACTATGTTTTATTTAGATCTCAAAGATTAGTTTTTGATGTAAAGGCAATGTCCGTGGATGCGGATATTACAAAGATATCAATTAAATAAATCCCACGAAAAAGGTGTGGAAAATAGTCCTTGGAGAAATTTTATTCGACTATTTGAGTAACATGAAAAAAAACCAAAACAATGAAATTATTGATTATGGTTCACACCTAAACTATGCAGTATGGCACAGAAAGTCTGCAAATATTGTATAGGTGGCACTTAAACATTCATCACAACTAAAATGGTGTATGTGTAACAATAATTAATTACACGTGTTGTAGGTGTGTGTATGATGCCCATCTTACAATAATTATTGCTGATTTGTCTTCCTGTCCCATACTGTGTATGATTTAAATTACAATCTGATACTTCTTTCATTTACAGATATAATCACTTTATGAGCTAAATTTGATCTAATTAAAATAAATGAAGTATATTATATCTCTAATTAAATCAATTAAATATGAATAAAATAAATTATACCTAGTATATATTTTTATTTTTAAATATATTCACTTTATATTTATAAAATATGTAATGATCTAGCTATACTTGTAAAACCAAACAGAAATAATATTTTTAAAACGATAATGCAACTAATAGATTGTTTTGATATTTTGAAGCATAGAGTATACTTTATTGAACATTAGATTCTTTTTAAAATGAACACAATTTAATTTTGCTGCTTTATCAGATATATATATATATATATATATATATACATTGAAAAATTGTTTGCTCGTTCTATTTATTATGTCGTACATGTAAGACGAGTATTATATATGTTTCCATAATACAATATTTTGAAAATAATTTTATTACTGAGGTCGCAAAAAAAATACAACAATAATATGGCCTCGGCAGGGATTTAGAAAACAAATTATTTTTTAAAGACAACACTATTGTGTTAAACGTATACACTGTTCTTATTCATTGTTGACTAAACAGAAGGTCTATGCTGGCGACCTTTGATTAAAATGTACAAAATCATTTTGGTATGTATTCTATTGAATTGACCGGTCGGTTTTGTAATTTCGTATATAGTTTATGTTCGTAAAAGGCTATAGGTGTGCATGGCATTCCGAGTAATGTTTAAAAATATTTTATGACCATTTGTTCATAATGTTCATAACATGAAACGTGGGATTCGAAGGTAGCATAAAGCAGTTGAATAATAATAATAAAAAAAAACATTCTTAAACGTTATCGTTTATAAAATATTGTTGCACCTTACACTAATACTGTCTATAAATTGTCTGGGAAGTGAATAATAGCAGCAATGTAATATAGATTATTATATAACTTTAACTTATATATCAAATGCATTAAAATGTTTTTGAATTATTGAACGTTCTGCATTATGTATATTTTATATATTGAATTAAAGTTTGTATTATTTTAAAAGCACTTTAAATCTTAAGTGCACATGGTGAACAATTATCAATTATTAAAATACATTTTTATATGATATATATATATATATATATATATATATATATATATATATAATTTAATTTTACTAGGTTTTCGTATTAATTTGTACTACATAGTTAACTATTATAACTATTATTTACAATAGTAGTTTATTTCGAAACAGGTTTTTATTAATTATTCTAATGACATATTGCAAATGTGCATTGGACAACGGTTTAAAAAACGCAGGTAACAATCATATATTTTATCAAAGATAAAATAATTTACATCACAATAGAGTACAGTAACTTGTGTCCTTAATTATCGCACACAATTGGTTTATTAAAACGGTTGTAGCATGCAGCAGAATAATTACATATAAATACAAATAATGTCAACTAACCAACAAAAGGCTGGTTGGTGGTGACTTTAATCGTCATGTACCCAGCTTTGCATGTTGCAGTAACGGATGGTATGAACTCTTCTTCCACGAGATTTTGTCCATAGTTGATGTGCTGCAAAAAAAAATATTAACATATTATACTACTATGGAATAATAATATTCCTGTATAAGCTTGTTATGTTTATTATATTCTATTTGGACGCATATATTATACTGTAATATACTTTTACGTCGTCCAACAAGCGAGGATTATTATATATCATGAGGTTTATAAAACAGTTTCGGATCTGATTTTATGATCATCTTTGATTAATATTCATGTAGCCAAGAAAAAAATAATATAATAACGGAGGTAAAACACGTCATAAACACGATAAACGTAAATATACAAAACATTATTATTATTCGTTAAACGTCTTTGGAAGTTTTGTTATTTTCGGTATACATATACATATTATACGCGATGGTCTTTGTTAAACAAATCATAGGTTTACAAATATCCCAACTGTATCTCCGGACCACTATATATACGCATATGAGGGCGTATGTATGTTGAATTGATGAGCATGTTACGAGACGATCAGATTTGTTTGTAATACATAATATATTATATTAATAAGACACACCGCTATGAGGTCAAGGACCTATACAGATGCCAATGAAGCACGATCAGCCCAAAAGAAATACGCCGATTTTTCGCCTTTCGGCCGCACAGACGAAAATGTGTTGGCTGCAGTACAGTATAGATTGCTTTTACTCACACGTATAATTATATATGTATTATATAGGTGTAGTATTGCTCAATTCGCGTTCATTATTACTATCGCATCGGTGGCGTTATTTCGCGTGATATTTTTATGAATAAAAAACGTACATCTCATGTTGATATCATTACGATAGGTAATAATATTATCCAGCAGAAGATGCCATCCGCGTTTTGTTGTCGTGAGCGTACACGGCCTTGGTGCACCACACCCGTGTATACCGCACAAAACGCACCAACTTATACGTATATAATATTATGTGTTCAGGTACGAGCAACGCACACACACTTGCATACACGTATTATTTTATATTATACAAAGCGACGCGGTTGACCACCATTTAAGGTTTGTCCGCGGCAAACTTGTGTAGGCGCGCAGACTTGTTTCAATAATCACGCGGGCGCTGCCGCCTTTGTACTGCACGTGCGCGAGAGCTTAACGTGTACATTGCGTAGCTCGCGCGCACGCACACACCACACACACACACACACATACTCGAATAGCGTTCATATAATATTATCTCGTTTGGATAAGATATTTGTTGGGGTTAATTTACTGCGTTCTGCAGCGCAGATGAACGCATATGAATACAGGTAGATAGGTAGGTATACCATTAGAGTAACAGATATCTGCAGCAGCCTGAAACAGCGTCATGCGCAGTCACGTATCCGCATTATTGTAATAAAGTTGCGAGAACAGTTCGTACGGTTTATTTTTCTCTCGAACATAACATACCTACTACGTATTATACAGAGGTACCTATATATGTGTGTGTGTGTGTGTGTGTGTTATAACACACCGCAGGTTAATTATGTACGGGACTTACAACGCGCGAAATTTATATATAAAATATAAATACATTTATTGTATATAATGTATACATATGTTCCATGCACACACGTGAGCCCGTGATGTAGATAGTTCCCCATCGCGACTGTTAATTAAAACCGTCTCTCTTAGACGAGCTTAATTAGACCGCGCATAACATAATGTAGAAGCCGCGGCGTGCACTCTCGGCCCCAATCTATTGGTGTATATATGCATATATATATATATATTATAAGTGGTGTCGTGAATCTAAAAATCATCGTCTACATCACATATGGTAGGTATACATATTATATTATATATAATAATGTACCCGCGCGTATAATAAGGAATACATTATGTAGCGACTACATACGTACATAATATCATAACGCGCAGCGTCTGCTATGCGTCTTACCTATGATCCGAGTGCAAGTATATATAGGTAGGTATATATACAATACACATAGTATTCATACCGTACCTGTATGTATATGCGATAATAACCTGGCAATCAGTGAATTATAACCGATAGGCGGTCTAGAAAATGATTTTTTCTTTTTTTTTTCTTAACGTATATTATACATTAATCACGAGTACGCCGGGCTCATTATCGAAAATCTCGCGGCTTGTCAATATAAACATATTATACGTGTGTATATATATATATATATATACTATGCATCTATAGTATATATATATATATACTATGCATCTATAGTATATATATATATATATATATACTATGCATCTATAGGAAATATACCGTGGTCGCGGTCTCCGCTACACGAAGCAACGGTCCATCAATAACATCACTAATAAGGCACACATATACGATATAATTTAAGAAGGTAGATCTATTGTAAGACCAACGGATGGCCGGGCAGAGATATAGTCCCTACAGATGACGAGAAATGGGAGTGTACACAGTCGTGTGTAATAATAATGATGGTCAATGACGGAATTTTCAAAGTCATGATAGTTAATAGATAAAATGTTCCAGACAAATACAACATTATCTTTTGTTTCGAGCAAGTTTTTATAGAATTATATCACAAAGTAAATCAAAAATATTTGTAATTGGTACCTAAGTATACTCATACCGGAAATTGTTAGTGGACATGATAATAAATCCGTTATGAAATTATGATGTGATGACGTGCGCGCGCGTTCAAGTTCCCCGTTCAGATTTATAGTATTTATATTATGATAATATTAGAATATATTATTATTGTTTCTTCTCTTGGTTTATATTGATTTTTTTTACATATATTATTATAAAATAATTACTTCTACGTCGGATTTTTACATTTATGTATATTCAATACCTATAGTATATAATGATTAGAATATGACTAATGAAGTTTGGAAAAATAGTAATGTACCTATTCTATACCTAGTCTAATAAATATAAGATCAACATGATATAGTGATGTTAAAATAAATGTTCAGTAAACATGTATTGGTTCTGTATAATAATGTTTGAGCTTTGAGCATACAATTTATCAACACTATTGTTATAGGTTTGAAAAAAAAATAATAACACATTTATTTTTAGGTATATGATTTATGAGTAGATGTACATAATATGTCTGCTCGAATTAATTTTAGAATATAAGTATAATATAGTGTATTTGTGTATTACAAAATAAATGCTACAAGTAGTTTCGAGATAGCTATACACACGTATAATTGAAACGCTTCAAAGAAGTATGTATAACTGTTAAATATTTAAATACCTATATAGGACTGAGATACACCATTAATTCACTACTATGGCGTGTCGATCATCAATTAAATTATAATATAGTCAATATGTATAGCTTTTCTTGTATTTCGTATACACTTGAAATAATCTTATAAGCAATTATATTGAAATGTGTTTGTATTTCTCATCAGTTCGGGTTCGATGTTATTAAATTATAATATTCCCATTGAGATAGTAAAAAAACTACCAGAAATCGCAGATGTATTTTATAATTGAGTATTGTATATCTATAACATTATATTCTTATTTAACATTTTATAAAATATTATTATTTTCGCTGTAATGTAACGAGAATCCGTTTCATATAGTCCGCTACAGTAATGTCATTCGTAATTGCTCGGAATATAGCTAGCGAACACAATTGCATAAAGCATCTTACATACAATGCCTCCTTAAATGGAAAGTCCAAAAACGACTTTTGCCAACCATTGTCCGAGACTTCTATTTAACCTTGGAAAAATGAGGGAAAACACCTTCCACGGCAATGCATAATTACGAACCATCTCATACATTGTTCGAATTTCGGTTGGTACTTCGAGGTGTTCCTTAAACGGAATGTGATCACACAACTGTATCACACCATCTATAATAGTATCTATAATATTATAATACTACCTATAGAATATCGGCATATCATTAATATAATACAATAATACATAAAAAACGTATTGTCACGTGACACGTGTAATCGATCATTGATCAATGAAAAGGAATTTTAATGTTTCCTATAGGTATATAAAATATGAATTAATAATAATTGAATCATTATCATTTATGTAGAACTCATATTATGTGTACTATACCTATGACGTATGTACGTAACAAGAAATGATTTATTCGTATAAATAATTATTCAATTATATAATTATATATTTGACATTTAAACATTACTATAGTTAATACCAAGTACATAATTCAATATTTCAATGATTGTATGAAGAAGTATTTTTTTTTCATTGATCTATTTTTTAAGGAAAGTTTAATATCTATGGTCATTATCCCTCTATATGTAGTTTTTATTTGCAGGTTTTTTACGTAGTGGAACTATAGGGAGTTAAACACGTGGGTAGTTAACGTGTATGGAGAACGCTGTTAGAGTCGTATGGACATTCAGTACTCCATCAAACTGCTCGTGTCGAGGAATGATTAACCGCAACACTGAGAGTAACTGCGAAAGACCGTTCCAACATACCGTCTACAGCATGCCGCATCATAAAAAAGTTTTTTGAAGAAATTAGTGCGAAAAAGTAGTTAATGTGTACAGAGAGGAATATGTAAACTGTATACATTAAAATAGAAAGGTAAATATATTATGTAGATTTTAGCGATACTTATAAAATAACGTGATTTTATTAAGTATATATCGGTGTAATTTATTTTCACCGAAATTACAATATTATTTTCACATAGAATACATAATCAGATACTATTTAAAAAAAACATGTATTTTAAATTCAAATCATTAGTTTAAAAAAATCATGTAAAAATGGACTGTCATGTTGTATAAGAAGCTATAACTGTGTAAAACAAAACTACTTTACGAATGACAACCAAACATACTGTCAGACTGATTTATATTTCTCCGTTTTTAAAATATGTACATTTTTAGAGTCTGAGATTATGCGTATGTTTTGTACAGTCTAGAAAACTTTACTTTGTTTACAGAAAACAGACATCGCGGGATCAAAAACCTTCATGGAATTACTTATTATTTAAAAACATAATAATAATAAGCTATGATCGTGCATTCCACGGATATATAAAACTAAAAACAATATTTATATATATATATATAATAACAATATATATATATCATGTGATACCTATACATATTTACACATATTAAAATAGCAATACTGATAAATTAAAAATATTTATATATTGGGTTCATATTTATTTATTTATTAATACGGACAGTAAATACAATCAATTAAAAAAATACACTTAAATAAATCATTTATATATGATATTATTTTATATTTTGTTTTAGCTACAATAATTATACAACTGCTCTACTAAAATAAAGTTTTTTATTACTTAAGTAAATGGATAGTGTGGTAATTGTAAACATATATTTTTCTTTTTTGCGCTTGATACAACATAAATTATAATTATATACTCTAAACTATTAAGTATTTTATTCGTTATATTGCTCTGTACGGTAAATTAATAATTCGTCTAAATGAACAATGTAGAACTTAATTAATTCAAAATCGATTATACCTACAACATTAATTTAAAATAATTTTATTTTCTAATCTCGATTAATACGTTTAACGTGTGAATAAAACGATGTTTGTTTTGACATTTTCCAACTACAATAATATGTTGTTTTATTGTAGTGTTGGCCTTCATACAGTTGATACATTTGATTAGCCTGAATGTAGAATAATGCATATCGTGTGCGATATTTCCTACTTCCATGGCCATTGGAGTTTAGACCCACACATGCACCTCAAATTATTATATAAATTAGATATTCATAAAGGAAAACCATCACTTAATAATTGTATCATAATTTGTGAGTGGAAATTTCTCGATTTAAGACATATACATTTCAACAGAATAATTAAAAAATATGCTTGATCTCGGAGTTGCTAAATATTCTATAACATGAACGGTGAATCCTTTTTAGGTAAAATAGTGTGACAATATTAAATAGGGTTTAAAAAATAACATCAGCCTCAATTATGTATACACTTCTGTATGTATAAGTTCAATCAAATCTTTTATATTTTAATTACCTGCAACCTACTAATAATTATTTTTATTATTAGTTCATTATTTTTTATTTAGTACCCTATCCAACCATTACTACCTCTATAAGACTATAATATTCACAATACACGACGGTCAATGTTAAATTTTAATGCATTTAAACAGATTAGATAATTCTTGATATAATCCCAAGTATTTAAAGAAAACACCAAGAAAAACAGTTAAATGTTTTAAAAGATAAGATATCTGATAACTAATGGTCAAAATAAAAATAAAAATAAGAAAAATTTTGGTTAGGTTACATCCTTTTAAAAATAAATATACCATGTTATATTTGTAATCGCAGTTTATCAGTTAACTTCTGCTGGGCTTGGTTCATGACGAAAATATTTAAGCTAACGTTAGTTTTGAGTTTAGTGAAGCATTTTATTATAAATGCCATTGCTTTTCTTTGAATTGGCATTCACATTATTACCTTAAAAAAATCACCATCCACTAAAAATTAAAGAATATTCCTCGAAAAATGAATACATCGATGTATTGAACACCATATGGTCAACGAAAAATAACATACGAATAATAAATACTGTTCTAATATTCTATTGAAATATTCGACAGGTAAGTACCTACCAAAAGACAAAAAGGAATAAGCAGATAACATAAGTACGTTATTTTTATACATCATACGAAAATATGAACACCTATACTAATACGGGTTAAGAATTTAAGACATACGAATAATACTATAATAAATTATAATAATATAATACATTTTTAAATGGATGATTTTTTTCTCAAATAATATATTTCCGTGTTTCATTTTTTATTTTTATTAAGATTTTTTTCTTCTATTTTACGTCACGGGTCCGCCATCAACACCGTCACACGCCGTATCATCCTAATTCATCCTAATGCACGCAATAATGGTCGTAATATTTTGTTTCCAACATCGCATTATGTATATTATACCAAAACCAATATACGATTATATTATTACAATAATATTAATATTAAATACATTAACACTGTACCCCGAACACCCCGGGCCCGACTATACCATCTGATCATATTTCTGTACACGCGTATAGATGTATTACATATGACAAGGTATTCATTTTTTTATTTTTTATTTTCGCTCTCACTCTCTCTCTCTCTTTCTATTCAGTTTTGTTTTTAACACGGGTCCCGAGACCAATGCGCAGGTTATAACGCAACGAACCGTGTCATTATATTATTATTGTTGTTGCAATATGTATACATATAGATAAGCACTAGGTATACTTGTGTACATTAAACGCCTGGTAATATAATATGTAATATATGTGCGTGTGTGCAACGTATGTATAAACAGACTCGCACACACACACACACACACACACACACACACACACACACACACACACACACACACACCACACACACACACACACACACACCACACACACACACTGTATCGGGCATGCTCGCACGAAGATTTTTACCCATAAGAACCATCTGCGGCGCGTGTTTGCTGGCACACATTCATTTCACTGTTCACTCATTATGCAACGTGCGCAGCGGCATTTCTCCTCTCTATAGTCGTCGCCGCTGCGTGTCCTGCGGGGGCATTCCTTATTATTATGATTATGTTATTTGTCCACTGCCGCCGTAAACCTAACCAAACTAGTCGAATAAACATACACACACACTAATATTAATACTTATTATTATATTTATTACCCAAAGCCATGACGTTTGTGGAATACCGCGAAGAACCGGACGAAAGAAACCTAACCGCGTCATCTCTTAAATACGCGGAATTCAAATATTATGCGCGGACGCGTGCAGCCCCGCGCATTTGAGGTTACGCGATGGCCAGCAACCATAATCAATAATATTATATATTATTGACATCAATATTATTACGTCATTGGAGTAATTCACACAGTCGATTATTATCCGTACGTTGCGAACAACGAGCAAAGTTTTACGCATAGAAATACAATAACATATTAATTAATATTTATGGAAAAAGTGTTTGAGTACGCGTACGAATATAGGTATACCTACATCACATACAATGAGTACATATATGACATCTGTACCTAACCAATGCAACCTACAGGAAGTTTTTAAAACGAATTACATAAAAATACGAATACAATCGTGATTTAAGGTTGACTTTTATCTATAAAAATAGTTTATTTAAGCAATTTCATTTCATACTATATACATCCAAAAGAATGGCACTATTGCTATAAAATAAAATAAAGGATTTTATTCGAATTATTCTTTTCACGATTAGATAAAAATGAATTAGTTAAATAACACCATTGTAAATCAATATATTTATCACTTCGTATAGTATTTAAAAACATCCTACACGTTTTTGAATACTGAAAAACGGAGCTTGGCTATAATATTGAGTGTCTTATTATTAACAAATTTAATATAAATGATCACATTTACGAGTCATGTTTCTAAAAAAAAAACAATTTTAAAGTTATTAAAGTTGTTTCATTAATTCTAAAAGTTTTTTAAGGAAGTCAAAAAATCTGACGTAAAATTTCTTTTTCAGGGCAATCTTAAATTATTCAAACCCTATGTCACTAGTTTAGGAAACTTAATTTAAATTATTATGTTATTTTATTTTTCATTTCAGTTACACACTAATTTACGCAAGAATTTTTGAATATTTAATTGAGTTCATAATTAATTCCAAAATGACACGTATTTGCACAAACCAAATGTTATGTATTTATATTTATATATTATTTTATGCTTTGTCACGACTTAAGGATATTGACTTGAAAGTTAAAATTTATTAGTAATGTATGTTAATAGAATATTAATGATACAATTATATACATTTATATAAGCCATGAAATTTAGATATGTTGAGAACTAAATATTATTTAACTTTTTATATACGCCTATTATTATCATTAATCATAGAGAACTTGAGCAAAATTCGGATAAAAAGAAAAAGGGGCATTATCCAAGACCCTAAAAAAACATCTTAAATATGCTCGACGTGTTAAATCAAAAGTTTAGATGAACATGAATAATAAATGAATAATAATTAAATAATAATCCAACAAACATCCTTTTTAATTTATTGAAATATGAATTAAAATTTAAAACTCTATTAACTCCATCCTCGAATATGGCATTATATCACCAAATATTTAACACGAATAATTTTAAATAATAGTTAATTTGTAAGTACCTAATTATTTATTTAGAACTTAAATAAATCAATTTTATTATAATAACTTATATTTTTGTTCTATTTTCCAGCAGATATTATTATTATCAGTAGTAGTACGTATGTCTATGTGTATGTATATTATGACGAATTATTAAGTTGATTATATGTTTACTAATCTAAATTACATAGAAATAGTGAATCATTAAATACACTATACACACAGTATACAGGTGAGAAGTATGATTATATTTAGATGTCACGTCATCGCCAAGGGAGTATGTGGTATTTGTTAAGTACTTACTTAGGAAGACGTATCGTTTCCTCAACTTATATATATTGATATATAATAACTAGTTTGTCATATTAACCGACATTCCATTGACGCTAAATGCGCTAAATGTATACAAAAAGATTTTTTCACTCCAGTAATACCGTAAATGGTTGTTTTTTTTTGTTGTATTTTTTTTTTTTAGTGTGATGTGATAGTACATATTATGATATTTATACGTGTAATGATGCAAGTTAAACTAGTTTTTAAATTTTCTACACGCGTTGTACGTGGTACGCATACAATATATGTAAATATTTCGAGTGTTTACTTGCATATATATATATATATATATATATATATATATATAGATACCAGGTATATGACCTAATGCGCAGTTTCCGTCATACACAGTTTCCTGTTTTCAGCATCAAATTTTGAACCCGTAATAATTGTGTTGACGGTCATTGTGTGACATAATATGTTTCGTTAGACTGGTATGGATACAAGTATACGATGTACGTGATCGTTTTATGTAATTACGATTATTGACACTAGCTGATAAATTAATATTTTCCATCTTGAATCTAGATATTAAAATGGGTAGCATGACGTGTGATATTATACTCATTTACTCGTATTAATATTACACATGGGCACGCGCGACTTCAATGTCTTAGCTTAGACGACGAAAAAAAAATTCATTTATCAAATCATGCAGCTACGCCTGGGTTTTGTTTCTTTTCATTCATTTTCCTCTTATTCTTTTAATGGCTTTCAAAGGAATCATATTCGATCGTATAATTTGATTGGAATCTTACAAGGGAATGATGGAATGTATATTATACTTCACCAGTTCGGTATGTACAATGATATTATTACATACGCAGAAAAATTGCACCGATCACACACACACATTCACATATGATATAAATGTACATATAATATTAGATTCTCAGTGGATTTCAATAATTTTTAATATCCAGTGTATTTTATTTCATTAGCAATAGTTCCGAATCAATGGCCTAATTAAAATTATAAAATATATGTGTACTGCAGCCTGCAGGGCACCTAAAAAAATTGTTCAAGAAATTAATTTACAACAGTTTGTTTGATCCAATTGATAAATATGAATTAATAGTAAATATATAAACTTATAGACCTATGATACTTAGACCAATGAGTATGTATAGCAAAATATTACTCCATTATAGTTCTTACATCATTAAATAAGGAGTTTTTATTTTATATGTAAGTGTATAAGTATAACTATGCAATTGTGTAGAATACAATTAAAAAAAAAGTAGAACATAATGTAAACAAAAATACCTATTACGTAAAAAATATTTGTATAGAAGTATAAAAATTGCATGTCATTATGATAGTTTTCTTTTACGGAAGATAGTTTTAAATGCAAGCCATTTGTTAACTAGTTTATACATAGCATATACCTAGTCATATTATATCCTTATATTTATTCAATTAAACTCATTAAATATAGTACTGATAAATAAATCACTGCATACTATAATTATACTATTACGTGTTATAGTTACTTTAGTTGTCATACAATAAAATTCATCATATTCCGTTGTTTATAATTATGTACGATTTATGTTTATAGCTATAGTACCTTCGATACATTTTCAGTAATAAATGGCATATCTATGGAGATTTGGAATCGAACCCCTATCCTCCCTCAAAAAATGTTAATAAATATTTATCAATTCAAGTTTTATAAGTTTTATGCGTAAGTGCTTTCGAAATTCTAAACAAATAACATATTTATATACATAAAGTGGACAAATAATCTTTTGGATTCTGATAAATTTGAATTTTTTCAAACCATCTTGAGAAACAAAATAGCTATGCGTCCTTTGAATGGTAGATATATTTGAATAATATATAACTATTTTGAATACTATGTTACATTTATATTTCAATAATTGCATACTTAAAATGTAACAATAATATGTAGGTAATAGAGAAAATAAGTAATAACTAAACATAAGTAAATATATTCAGTACTTTGAAATAACGATTTTTTGTACAATCATATTTTAAACCTAGACTTTTTTCGTAATATATCGTTCTTCTTTTCTTTTTTTTTTGCTTATACAAAACCTTCATGCTATTTTATTTTGAAAAACGCCGCGTTAATTACAAAATTGAGTATTTATCTATAATTTGTACTTCTATAAATATTTTCATTATAGTCTAATTTCATAATAAATACATTATTTTAAAATGCACATTAAATTATTAGCTTTTTGAATTTAAAATTTTGAAAAAAATAGCTTTTGTATTATATTGTAGTATTATTATGAATTGTATTGCAACATTTACTAATTCTTTAAAGTATTATTTATTTACATTTATATATATATATTTATAAAGAAATTAAAAATGCAATAATTGTAATGTCTAATATAAAATATATATACAAATAACTAATATGTAATAAGCGTTGTCAAACAAAGTATTACAATTTTAACTATATTTATATAAGTAATTACATTTAGAGGAAAGCAATACATTAAAAGTTTCAAGTTTCTGTTCAAATAAGAATGGATTTTGTTAGATAAAATAAGATTTTTAATTATTATAATATTCCAATATGTTATATCGTTAAGTATAATGATCTGACGATGAAATGCTGTCGTTTCGTAAATTGAGAATTATATACTTTCTGTTTATCTTGTCAGTTGTCATACGATTTTATTGATAACATAATATAGTAGGTAGTCAAAAACTTAAAATATTATTTATATTAATTTTAAATATGATATTAAGATAACATTTCTGTTAGAAATGAAGTGTAAAATATTCAAAAAAGAAATTAATTAAAGAAATTATTGATTGTTTTTTTATTTGTTATGGAGGTTAATCTGGAATATAAACAAAATGTAATATATGTTTATTAAATTGTTCATCCCAATAACGAAATATTATAAATGTATGTAGGCATTTCGTATATAAACATGTAATTGAAACTTTATAAAAACTATAAGCTTATAAGATCTATTGTCAATCATAGACGCAACTAGAATTAAATTCGTTAAAACAGCCCTCCTACCGAAACAGTTGACTTGAAATAACCTATCAGGATCAATTTTCACCCTTATACAATATACATACTATCACAATATTTACAAAATATTTTAGATTCTGAGTGAGGCGTTAGATTTACACAATGTGTTTTTTTATGTATACAAAATGCAACACTAACACGAGTCAAATATACCAGTCGTGATAATAGTCTACTCAGAATTCTATAGTTCTATACACCTATGACTCATCACCATTATCTTATTACTTTTTAAATATCAATTACTAATACAAATATGTTTACCTGCATGGCTGTATAACAAAAAAAAAAAAAACTATAATAATAGTTAAATTTAGTAGTAAGTATTGTAATAATTATTATTGGTATTTTTCGATCATAAACATTTGAAAATACGTTTAAAGAATCTTCACTGTCAATATTACTTGAGAAGTTTTGCTCAATACTTATAATAAACTTATTATAATTCATAGAATATGTACTTGAAAACATTTTGAGTTTTAATTATATTACTTTTTTCCTCGAATGACGAAATAATACAATTATTACCAATCTAATATCATCAAGGTATTTTATTTTTATTTTTTATTTACAGGGAGGCTAAGGTTTTGCTTGTACAGATAAACAGCATTTTGATTGCAGAAAAAACTATATAAATTAAAAACTAAACACTCAGGGAGGAAATAATCTAGAGTTAGATACGGAATTTTCTATTACTACACTCTTAAGCATTCAAATATGAAATGAGTCATGAATTTTGTACACTCATAAGTCATAATAGTAACCAGCAAATCGATGATGTATGCGAACATTGTCAAATAATAGTTACTACCATTATGATTTTATAATGCCAGGGTTTTTCTGGGTTTACAAGCAAATGTTTATGCTTGCAAATTACAATAAGTATTTATGAATGTACGCTAATTATTAGTATATATATAGAGTATATGACTTACCGATACGTAGAATCCGATCAACAGGATCAGATAAACCGAAGTCGGTTGCATGGCGCGTCGTCGGCGGAGACTTTAACGAACTGTTATATTTTTTATGCGTCCGCGAATGATATCGCGTGTACTCAGGGGGGGAGGGGTGTTCTGCACAACGTTTACATAATAATATTCTGATCGAAGTAAATAATTGTTTCCATTGCGCGCGTTTTACGTGGGTACAAACGCATTATTTCCGAGCCGCGTTCAATAGACGAACATTAAACGGAATTTGATAAGATCAACCGTGCAGTACCTGCAAAGAGCGCAAACTGAACGCGACACGAACACGGACGAACAGCCGTGGAACACTGAGCCTCGGTGACTGCTGCAGAGGACGACAACGAAAAACGAAACTAAAACGCGACACGCAACGCCAGCAGGTGCGCGTGGTGCGTAGTGCGGGGTAACAGCGTAGAACCTTGGACCAAGAAGAGGTGTAGAGGCGCAGTGCGAGCGCATGCGCTATAATGTATATAGGAATGTAATGCATATTATTATATGTTATACGTAAGTAGGTATACCTGTACTATAACACAATCCAAGTGGGATTGTTATTTACTTTTTTTTTTTTTTTCATTTTTTTTTTCATTTCGCTTGTATTTTTTGAATGTTGGCAATTAAATTTTACATAATAATGTATCAACTCGAATCTACAATACGAAATACGTACACATATACGATGATATCATATATTTACGAATTACGATAAAATACACAAGATTATAATATATTATTGTAGTATTATCGAATAAAATTAAGATATAACTATCCACTATTTTCGCTATGATTTAAAGACTTTTGGCTATATTTCTATTAAATGATATCACAATTTATTTTTTGAGATGTTTTTATTTCACTTCACGTTTTTTTCAACGGACATTGACAGTGTTTTGGAAGGGATTTTACTAACCCCAAAAAATCGTATTTTTACAACAGAAATGAATAGGCACCGTGTTTGGGTGTGAGTCTATTCCTTAGTCTAGAGATTACCAGGAAAAAGGTTAGGTTATTACCACTTACCAGTTACCACTAAAGTTTCTTAAGTCGCTCTATTCTTGTCTATAGTCACTGCGAGTTCTATGGAAAAAACTTAATCATTTTTCTTTTTCTTTTAAAGGTAATATTTTCTTCACATAATATTATATTATTTATATACCATGTAAAACAATGATTTTAAGAATAATTTACAAACCAATTTCTCAAAACTTTAAATCATGATTCATGAATAAATAACAAATATTGGTTCTTACAAATAGGTTAAAATAAAAAATAACAATAATGAATTCTTATATAGTCAGGATTTAACAAATGCATTATAAAACCCGTACACAGTACAACTACTTACAGCAGCAAATTATTTAAATTTTAAAAACTATAAACATAGATTTATATTATATTGTAATCTGAATTATCGTGGTCTAAAGAGATTGATTGAAAGTACGATTTACAGTAAAAAAAATACTTTTTTGTATTCAACGAAGTGTTTCGATTTTTCTGACATGGAAAACCTAAATATTGTAATATACTTAATCCACATACATATGATAGTCACTGTTTTTGTTACGGATGATACTTACTGAAACTTTTAGAAGTACTTGTACACATTTAATCATTAATAAAGTAAATAATTTTATATATTATGTGTGTGAGTTTATTATTACGTCAGATAAAAGGATCCTGATTGGATAAAAAATTACCAAACAATAAATAAAAATTTATATATTATTTCAGACGAGATTTTTTGATTTCATTCAATCAACTCATCCATCCGTATGCTTATGCGTGTATAGGTGAAAGTATATATATTTGATATATTACAATAACGTAAACAAATAGTAACGCGAAAGTGCATCACAGAATGCATAATAACTTTTTCAAAAGTGAAAAATATTGTCTACGTAACAGGTAATATAATTTTGATAACTTTGGAGTTTTTAATTAATTTACAAATTTAAATGTTGTAATTCGTTTTTATTTTCATTTGATTAATAAAAATTCCGTAGTTTGTTAATTCCCAGCGACGTAGGTACATTTAACAATTTGACGTTTTCTTCTTCTGCTAGCAGGGAAAAAAATGATAACATTTTTTTTCTTTGGCAATTTCTTTGTTTCCATTGACAATTCTTAATTCAGTAAGACATGTTACGAAACGTTTGGTATAAATATAGTTTTACTGTTCGAAAATATACAACTTCAGAAATAAAATCCAAAAAATTTACTCCAAAAATCTAAAAATAGTAATACAAAATAGACACGATAACTATATATTTATGAAAATAAAAACCGATGAATTAAAAATCTGCCACAAAATATATAAATTTATACAGATAATACATGGATATGTATTATATAAATGTAATGTACCTACTCAAGTCGTAAGATATTCTTTATGAAGTTCTATAGTTTATAATATTAAATATAAATTATGTTGTTGGCATATTATTATATAGGTATGATTTAAAATTGATTTTGTATCATACTGTAGTCTGTATATAGGTATTAATATTAAACATGTCTTCTCAGTTTGTGTTGATTTGATGCTAAGCTTGAGATTTGACCATATTTTTCAAATATTAAGTAAGGCAATTCAGAGTTTATTACATTTCTGAACATAGTTACACTTTCTTTAGAACCACGATCGATGAACATAAATATAGGTCTCGAACAATCTGCCGTTCTTATTATTTTATATTTTGACACAATTCGATGGTCATTTAATTGTTTTTTAATAATAAGAGTTCGTTTTTGATTTTGTGAATTATTTTTTCCTATCTTAGAGTTATATAGTGAAAAATTATGTCGCGGTCGCCATTTCATCTTAGAGTCTGAAGATGTTTTAAGTTTATCAATGGATTTATTCTTGATTACTTTACTTTCAGCTTTACTGTTGCCCGAGTAAATATTATTTGTCTTATAGGTGTAACTACTTCTAACGTTGGCGTCAGTATTATTGCTACTGGTACTAATATCAGTGTCAATATCAGAATCAGTATTGATGTCATGTATTTTTAAGGAACTATCCATTTTGGTGGATTGAGAACTATCTTCAAAGCTGCTATCTTCTATGTATTTGCTTGAATGATTTGGACTTATAATCAGCTCTTTCTGCGACGTAATAAAATAGTCTAAAATTACAAATAAGAGTTGAAATTTTAATTAATTATGATTTCAATCGAGCAATTGATCAGTAATATAGGACTATTTCAAATTTTCAATATTACGATAAATCCCCCTCCCCCATATGATGGGTTATAAGTGGAGTGCTTTTTCTTTCTTTGAGTTGTATGAAACATTAATACATGACGATGGAATTCTGAATGCAACTAGAAGTATACTAGTTTAACAACAATTTGTTGTTGTTTTTTAAATAATCTTCATATTAAGATTCATGCTCCAAATCTTTTAAACAACAACTATCATTGAATCGATAACTTAATTTAGTTGGAAGTGGAACCGCATGGGAAGGCACTTTCTCGAACTTCTCAGAATTCTACAAAAGTACATCCATAAAAAAAGGGTAAATATATATAAATAAATCAATGCGTTTAATTTAAATAGTTTTTGATGGCTTACCCATAAATTATCATCAATAAGGTAAACATTAATTTAATAAAAGATTACGCCTCTAAAATGCCTCTAAGAATAGTATAGATATCTAAAATTTGTGTGTACCACTTCAAATATGTGAATACAAATAATTTAAAATTGTAATCTTAAAATTATATTTTAAAAATAAAATTTTTAGTTGACTTTTGGTTTTATAGCCAATAAATTGTATAATTGTACTCATAATATAAATGTATAAAATTATACCTGAAACTGAACTGTTTAATTTTTTTGAAAATGATGACTGTAACAGCATTTTTGATGCTAATAATTTTAAAGACCGTGATGAGCTTGAAGACAAAAAATTCTTTTGTACGCTTTTTATATCTTCAAGTTTAACTATAAATATTTTACTATTAAAACAAGTTAATATTATTTAAAATTTAAGTTAAAAAAATGTATATAATTAGATGCTTACTTGATCCATCAGAAGAAATTAAGTACCCGGAAAGTAAATATGATTGATTTAAATTATTTTGTAATATTATACTTATATCATATTCATTTAATTTATTTTTCATTGTAATTTTACAATTTTTTCTCATTTGTAATATACAATTACAATTGTCATGTTGTTTTTTACAATTTTCCGAACAAAGTAGAGCAAAATAACAACTTGAACATGATTCCATATCGTTTGAAAAATGTTTTAAACACTCATAACACACTTGACATTCTTCCTATGTACAAATTTTAGATCAATAGAAATTAGAAAACATACCTACTATACTTCTTTACCTATACGGCTATACAATAAACTAACTTACTTGTGTGGGATTAATTGGACAACGTGTTTTTGTTTTTTTTATTTGTTGTAAGTACAATAAATATGCTTTGTTATTCACATTTTCTTCTATATTCTAAATGATGGTTCATACTTTTGGGTATTGAATTCAAAAATCTTAAGTCAATAAAAGTAAATACTTACTAATATATTTGTTTTGAAACTGGATAGCTGATTACTTAAAATTATACCAGATTTAACTAATTGCTTCATTATATCAAACCCATAATCCATCCAAAGGAATATTGTCATTTTATTAAGCTTAAGTAATTTATTTTCTTGTCTTCCATAACTATTTCTAAAAATGAATAATTATGAATTTGAATACTAAATAATGACTGTTAAATAAAATATTCTGCATTTGAAGTATCGGGAAAAAATATTTGTTTTATTTAACATCAAAATTCAAAACTACATTGGGCGTTATTCAGATTAAAACAGTTCCAAAAATCAATTAAAAATGTCCTTTCAAAAAAAAATTGTTATTCCATTTATTTTTGGAGTAAATAATATATAATATATTACTTACATTAATAATGCATCTTTAGCTCTTTTCGCATATACAGCATTCAAAATTGTTCTACCAGTATTTTCTAATTTTTTCACTATTTCAGTGAAGTTAGATAAATATTCATTTTGATTTATTCTAATAAATATATTATTTAATTTAATATTTTTTTTATTTCCATAGGAGGTAAAAATTAATACTTTTTCGTTTTGTTTAACATAAAACAATATTCATAAACATTGCCTTTGAATTCCTCGTTCAAGATTTCAAAGATTTTCAAAGTATTTGAATTTTTTTTCAGCAATAAATCCAAAAATTCATTAATTTTTTTGTAAGATAAGTTAAAATTATAATTTGGGTTTAGTAACAATGATACTAAAGTTCCAAAACCAGCAATTATTTCGTTTACAACTCTTCGATTTTTTTCCAGAAACATTTTGGTTAGGTTTAACTTTCCAGTTAATATAGCCAAAGCTATTGGTTTAAAGCCACAATAAGTATGACTTTTCTTAGTTACATTATAAAGCATAGACGCTAGTTTGCATTCTAGTTGCTCATCTTCACTTGAATTTTCATTGGTTTCAAAAATATTTTTTTTTAAGCAGAGAATATCTAAAGGTGTCATGGAAGGTTCATTAGTCGTAATGTTTTTCCATGGTAATTCATATTGAAATAAGTTTAACATTGGCTATAGAAATAAAAACCAAATTTAATGTCAACAACAGAATAATGAATCAAAACAAATTATTGTATAAATTATTAATTATTACTAATGCTTTTGAATTTGGGTCGACTTGTTGAACGATTAAAACTTCAACACAATTGACAATATAGTAATTTATGTGCATCATAACAGCCATATGTAACAAATTCAGTTTATATTCCTAATTATTAATGGTATACTGATTAATAATATTACTCACTGATTAAAGTTAAATTAAATACTTTATTAGGCAAAATATAAAGTGGAGATCCACCAGCATTGAAAACAGCATTTAAAATTGTCGGATTAACGCTCAATAAAGCCAAATGTATAGTTCTTCTTGGAGTGAAGCAAGTTGAAGCATTCGCACCCATATTAATTAAGAGCATAATTGTATCTTCGATTAAATTTAATTTTATGTTCCTAAAATTACTAGATATGGTTAGAAATGTGATAAAAAAACGTATATTTTCATTTACTTTATTTTTGATGATAAGTATATCGATGTTGAATTTGTGTCTTCAATTTCATCGTCATTTTCTATAAACTATTATATATATATATGCAGCTATGTAGGTAATGTAATAAAATATTATATATAACAAATACAATTAATTTTTTCATTTTTGAAAAACGAAATATCAACCTTACATATTTTCTTTTGTAGTACCTATGTCCTATATTTGAGAATAATACCTCTATCATTCCTGATTATTAACTTATTGTGTTTATGATTAAGTAGTTTGAAAATATTTTATATCAGTTTTTAATTTATATTCTTCAATGAAAATTTTTTACTAACCATTTTTAAAAGTTCCATAATTTCAATTATACCTACAATTAATTTTTAATGTATTACGGTTTAATGTTTAGATATTTATAGAAAACTTTATTTGACCATTATTGAACAATGAACGTGTAGTACCTACGAAGAATTACATTATTTTTAATTTTAAAACTGCAGTTGCCAATTATGATGAGAAAATAAATCCATGATGGTTTTCATACTTAGGACATTTAGATACATACCTATAGCTACATCTAATAGGTAGTTACATTTTTATTGACATATAAATATAGTAAATAATTTACCTTCATATTTGGCAGATTTTCTGGTTGAAAGAAATTTGTTTTCTGTATATTTTCTAAAAAAATATTTTCATCTCCTAAAACGAATGTTTTAGTTCAGTACTTCTATAATCAATCAATAAAACTAGGTATTTCGCCATTTGGGTACAACGCTTTATAAATTACGAAATTGTATTTATCGTAATAATTATCTAATTAGAACAACTAAAGCTTTATTCTGAGGGTTATAGTTATGTTATTCTGTGTTACAAACATAAAATTAACCTACAATTTAAAATAATAAAATGTAGGCAGGTGTATTAGGTAGGTATTTAGTACCAATAAACTATACCAATGTAATATACTTATATACTCCTATTTAATTTATTCCTCGATATTATATAACTGCAGACTGTAGTAAGTAGGTACTTACTTATTTAGATTTTTTTTACTTAAACATTGTTTTAAAATTTATTTCTTCATATTTATATAATATATTTGTAAAATTAAACCTATATGGGTTATAATACAATATAATTTTATTTGTTTTAGAGATCTGTGAAAAATGCTGCATGTATAAATATACCCAAGCAGTGGCGTGACGAAGTGAAATATTTTATCGGGCAATTCATTTTTGATTTTCCTACCACCCACCCAGTGGCGTATCCAGGGGGGCACAAGGTTATTATTACAAGTTTTTATTCTTATTCTTATATTATATTCAAATATATTATGTAGTTAGTTTTGTACTACAATATTTCTCACTAAATCCAGAACTCACTGACTCACCCACCCCTTAAAATTATCAGGCAATTGCCTTTCAAAATCACGGTCAACACGCCACTGCACCCAAGCTCGTATGAGTAAGTATAATAGAATAATTATTATAGAAGATATTTATAGGTGGTACCTACTTACTTATAAAAAGTTCAATATATTTGATATTAATCTTTTGAAATAATAAACATAATCACCCATTACCCAAACAGATGAAATATTAACTTCTTATACAGCTGTTGGTAGTGTGAATTACATAATTATAATTATCAGGTACTTTAAACAACTTACATACCTGTTTTAATTTCAAACTTAAAATTAACATCTGGTATTAAATATTCAGTCCAACTTTTTATGTCGTTTAACAAACATATGTATCGCATAAGACTCAGGTTTAAAGGAGAAAATCCATCGTCATTGTAGCATTCTAAGTTAGCTCCCAGATTTATCATGCATTTAATTATTTCGTGTTGATCGTTGGCCTTATTAAAATATAATTTAGGCAATTAAATAAAACAAGTGCTGACTAGAAAAAAAATCCAATTACAGAAGAAATCATTAGACGAGTATTTCCTTTAGAATCAGCGACGTCCAAGTCAATATCGTTGTTTTTAACAAAATTGAGAATATTTTCTGGGGACAAATCTAATTTATCCAACATTTGGACTGCAGCTAACTCTTGACTATGAGAGGGCATGAACATACTCCGTTCTCCACTCCAAATGTTATCTACATTGTATAGCAAGGTCTTCTATAAACGCAAAATTCAGTATTACGACTAATTTCATGGTTAAATTTTTAAAATAAAAACATGCTTCGCCAAATCTTTGTTGATAAGCATGGGCTATTATCATCTTATCTAAAGCGTTATTATTGTATGCTAGAACTTTCGAAGAAATGAAAATCGTAAATATGTCATCACATTTTTCATCTCCATGTTCTATTCCAGAATTTGTAGATGGAACATAATTATCATTTTGTTCAATTTGTATAGCCCACGAGTCTTTATCAAGACTGTCAAATTGTTTGCCAATACCAATACCAGAGCTTAAGAAAAACTCCTCAATTGAATTGATAAATTTTGGTATTTTCTATAAATAATAAGTTATACAAGCACCGAGGTATACATGTATACATGTATTTTAAATTTACTAATTAATGTTGGAACATTTAATTACTAGATAGTTTTTAAATACTAAATCATTAAGATTATAGCCACATATAAAACGGTTTTCATGGGCTATTTTAATATTATCGTATTGTAGTTCCAGCGACTTTGATATAAATTCAGGATCATATGTTTGAACATCGAAATATAGACTATTTACATGTTTTGAATGTAGATACGAGTAGTTATTATTCAGCGATTTTTCGTTGATATCTCGAACATTTATAACTGAATGAGGCATCTAAAACCACGTTGAAAAAATAATTCATTTTAATTAAGTACCTACTTATTTTTTTCCGAGTACCGTACGTTAAAAATGTTAGATGCTTTAACTAACTTGAGTAATATCAATGAGGCCTCTGAATTGTAGTAGTTTTATTTTGCTAGTATTATCTGGTACACTGAATGTGGGTACAGTATTTGTTGTTAAATCAAAACAAAGGCGTAACATATGATTCCCTACCCAGAAGCCTACTTCTTGACACTGATTAGGATGTGTCATTATACCCGGTCCAAAACGCTGGTTATCTTTATACAAACCCTAGAATTAAGTTCAAAGGAAACCGAAAAGTAATTTAAATTATTAATCTTACTTGATGTATTGTGCAAGTACCTCAAAAATCAATCCATTATCATAAACCATACGACCATAGCCATGTATTCGGTTCAAATAAAAATATCCTTCATAGGTTTGTTTTTTATTACCTTCTATCCATATAATTATCCCCAGGCCATGATAAGAACCGTTTACAATTGGGCCTTTATAAATTTGAGTTAACTGAAAAAAATAAAAACTTGATTACACAAAAATACAGTGTAAAATTAGAACTCAAATATCACGTGGGTGACACATAAGAGATTTAATAAACTAATTAAGGCCATGTAGCAGTGGTGTATTTACGAGGGGAGAGGAGTTGGATCCCATGAATTTTTTCATACATTTTAGAGATTTTTTAGATTTTTTTTTAGATTTAGAGTGATGAATGTGTTGATTTTACAATGATGTGTTTTTTTATTTTTGTGTCTATCGTCAGGTTTTAGAGCAATAAAAATCCTTCGATTTCCTTATAAAGCAACTTTTCTGAAAAAGTGAAAAGAAAATGAAACTAGTTGGTACTTTTGTGGTGTCAATAGTAAAAAATTATTAATAGTTTTTAAAAGCATCGGGCAAAACGCTAAACCCCAAAAAATTAACGAAAAAACAGGAATTTTTACGGAAAATCACTTTTTGGCTAAATACATTTTAGATTCTGAACGGAGTGATGGAACCTATTGGTTTTACAATGATGTGTGTTTTTTTTTTTTTGTGTCTGTCATCACGTTTAGGGGCAGTAAAAATGCTTCGATTTTTTTTAACAGCAACTTTCCTGAAAGGAAAGTGAATGCCGATGGTACTTGGGTTAGTCAAAAATCCAACTTTTTCAATACTTTTTTAAAAAATCGAAAAAAACGATAAAAAAATAACGAAAAAATGGGAAATTTACGCAAAATCACGTTTTTACAAAATACATTTTTTTTAAATGCTCCAACTCAAAAACGAAAAACCGCAACAACTTGAAATTTTCACCAAATCTTTATATTGGCGTTCTCTATACTTGGTTAAGTTTTCAAAGTATTTTGACATATTTTGACTTATTTATAGACAATTTAAATTTTCGATTTTTGTAAATTTTTTTTTTTTAAGCATCTATAAAATTTAATTGGCTAACCAAAAACTCTTGAAAATTAAATACAAGGTTTATAATAAGTTCAAATTATCGTTACTAAAAAATATCGGAGATCGTTTCACTAAAATTTTTTTATAAGCCCATAAAGCTCAAATTTGTATAAAATGTGTCAAAATCACGATAATTTGCAAGTTATTTTGTAGTTAAAAATTCATAAAAATTTTTCTGTTTATACTCAAGGTTCAAAATTTTAACACTAGGTTGTCCATAAGCTAATCTTCAAAAATATATAAAAAAATTTCTACCGGACTGAAAAGAAAAAATTTTATGACTGTTTGAAATTCAAATATTTACGAAATTGCATTATAATTCAATTTAAATATAAAATACTATATTATTATATACACATTTTAGACAACCATATTAACTCCGTTCAGAATTATTATTCGTATACAATGATATCTATCATTGCATTCAAATTTAACAAATCCATTGTAATAATGACCTATCCTATAAACGAGGTACACTCCACCCCCAACTGTACAGCAAAGCGATGTCCACCCGTTCTTTTTTATTTTGCTCTCACTTAAAAACGAAAAACCGCAAAACCTTGATATTTTTACAAAATGTTTATTTTAGCGTTGTCTAGTAGTTACATAGTAAATATTTTGACCTTTTTTGACCAATTTATGGGCATTAAAAATTTTTGATTTTTCTAAGAATTTTTTTTTAATGTAAAAAAATTGGCTGCTCAAAAAATCATAAAAATTCAATTCAAGGTTTAATATAAGTTGTACTTATTGCAATTAAAAAAAATCGAAAATTGTTAGTCACATTTTTTTCATAAGCACCTAAAGTTCAAAGTTTTACGAAATAGGTATATCAAAATTGCAATAATTTGTAAGTTATTTTGTAGGTAGTTGAAAATTCATGAAGTTCTGGTATTTATACTTAAGGTTAAACATTTTAACACAAGGTTATCTATAAGTTTTTTTTCAAATAGTTATAAAAGAACTCAAACGGACTTACAGGAACATTTTTTATGAACGTCTGAAATTTAAATTTTTACAATATTGCGTAAAATAACGATTTATTCCAGAAAATTTCCGCCTGGGGGCAGATTTCAAAATGCCGTCCCTTAATACCCTTTGTTAAAAAGCAACTTTTTCAATACTTTTTAAAAGCGTCGAAAAAAACGATAAAAAAATTACGAAAATACTGGAAATTTTATGCAAATTCACGTTTTGACCAAATACATTTTTTTAAAATGCTCTAACTCAAAAACGAAAAACCGTAACAACTTGAAATTTTCACCAAATCTTTATATTGACATTCTCTATACATACTTAAGTTTTCAAAGTATTTTGACTTATTTATAGACAATTTAAATTTTCGATTTTTGTAAGTTTTTTATTTGAAATAAAATTTATTTGGCTGTCCGAAAACTTTTGAAAATGTAATACAATGTTTATTATTTATAAGTTCAACTAATCGTAACTAAAAAATATCGGAAATCGTTAAACTCAAATTTTTTTATAAGCCCATAAAGTTTAAATTTGTATAAAATGTGTCAAAACATGCTAATTTGCAAGTTATTTTGTAGATAAAAATTCATAAAAATTTTTCTGTTTATACTTAAGATTCAACGATTTAACACTAGGTTATCTAATAAGCTACTCTTCAAAAATCCTGTAAAAAAAATTTCTACCGGACTTAAAGGAAAAATTTTTATGATCGTTTGAAATTTACATTTTTACGAAATTGCTTAAAATAAATAAATGTGCTAAATGTAGAATACTTTGTTTTAAGTGCATGAGACACGATAGTGCAAACTGCAATAGAGCAATGATTGATGAAAATAATTGTTTTATAATGTAGAAATAAGACTAGAATTTAAACTATATTAATATCAAATTTAATAATATCGTCGTCTCGTAGTGTACTAAATAATAAGAATCTGATAATAATTTGTTTAACGGTTATAACTTATAAATGTTATAATACGATTAATACGAAGAATACAACATACAAAAATAAGATTATTTATCTATGTGTATACTGCAGCTGTAAATATACCTAATATTATTTACAAATTATACTCGATAATAATACGAACGAAAATAGAAATGCGTAAGACAGAGCGCTGCTACAATAATGGGGGTTTTCCAGTAAATCTTGATAATAGATGTGATAACTCTAAAATTATTAATATTTTATACATTCATTTTTGAACACTTTAAATCTTATGTTTTCGCCATAAAAATTTGCCGCCCGGGGCAGCTACCCCCTTTGCCCCCCCCCCTTAACCCGGCACTGATTTATTCTCAAATGATTTTAAATAATTGTTATTATTCAAAAAGTATGTCGTAGAAAATTGAAACATTTACCAACTTGTATTTACATTGACATTTTATTTTTGAAAATTTTTTCTCATTTTTAAGCTACCTATTTATAGGTATTTGAGATATCGGATTTCTTTAAATTTTTATTATTAACGTCAATAAGAATTGTTGATGGAAAATTCCGTTTATCGTCGATAGCGCACGACCCTGGTGTTCGTCTATCAAAGCCCGAAATGAAGTGAGGGCTTACTTCGTATTTAATATAAATATATAATTGTGTTATATTTTTGGCAAAACTTCTATAGCTTACATTAATTTTAAAATTTTTAGCCTCTCCTAAAATTAATATGGAATTCCGCTTATGAGGCATAGGCAGTGACAATATTCGCAGCATCATTTTCTTCTTTAAAAAGATTACATTAGTAACTTAAAAATAGTATGTCAGAAGTAATATTTTATCCTTCTTTAATTTATTTATCTTCATTGGATTACACTACAAAAATAGATATTAACATGTGTAAACTTATTGATTTTATTAAGATGTGAGAGGGCAGAGGAAACTGAAAAGAAACAACAATAATCAAATTTGGCGCGTATGACAAATTTGTAAATAGGTAACTAAAAGAGTAGAAGGGTGAGATCCCCACGAATTGGATGGATCTAAGAAGGTTAGACCAACGGGTGGCAAAAATGGATAGATCATGAAGGTGAAGAGACCATCAGAGTTTAAACTACTGATACTAAAAATATCTTTTCAACCCTACAAAAAAATATTATATTGTACATTTTATCCTTATTCAACTATACAGGTTTTTTAATCTAATCAGACATCTTTTTTTTATTATAATTAACTTATTATATCTTGCTTTGAATGTCACATAATAGTTGAAACTAATTTTTGTACAAAGTTTAAAAAAAAAAAAACATGTGTCAATTTAGTTAGAGTAAACAAATGGCTTTACTAAGATTTATTATCATATCATCGAAACATTCAAATTGAATCTAATAAGATCATCGTAGATTTACATATAAAAAAAAGAAGAAATTATACTTCATGTTATAGTGATGTAAATAAAGTTATAAAATGTAAATTGTAGTTATTCTTACTTGTTTGTGTTTAATAACATCTGTTACATCATTTTTGATATTTTTTTGACCAAGTGAATCAAATTTAGGGGCAATGATACATATTTCTTTTATATTCATAATAAATAAATAACATTCAAGTAAACATGTAATAAATATAAAAATTCATTTATAAATAATAATTGAAAAATATAAATACAAACATCATTTAGTAAACTTTAATTGCTATCGACATGACAATAATAAGTAATTATCTTTGAGCTATAAACAAATACAAATATTTAATACTTATATATTATTTAAATTGTTTGTTTATAAAATAGATTATACTTTTAATAACAACAGTTAAGTCTATAGTTCTTCTCTCCGCTTAAGTATTTTGTCTTCCAGTACCTTATGCAATTTTTGTACATTTCTATTTTCTTTTTTTATCTTATTTTCAATGCCGTCATGTTCATTTCCAGCTGCTAAATCCACATTTAAGTGTCGCAGTTTTAATAATCGGCGTTCATACTCTTTCAATTCGTCCTAAAAGTTCTACATATTTTAGATAATCTATTGATTGATATACTTAAATTAACAATATTTCTTACATGCAATAGTTGTAATTCATCTTTACTGAAATTAGTTTCTTCAGCTTTTTTCCAGATTTCTTGTACTTTAGGTTCAACAAACTCTTCACTATTAGGACCTGTGAGTGATAGTCTATGAAGACGATCAAAACTATCCTTTATTTCATGTATACGATTCCTAAATATTATAGATTCAAAAATAATGTATACAAAAAGTTAATTGTTACTACAATATAAAATTATTGAAAGCAAAAAATGTATTTACTGAAGATTTCTTTGTTTATGACTAAAGTTGGTAAAATCATCTGCTTCATGCAATGAATTATAATTGTTTTTTAATCCTTTTTTTGGAACTGCTTTAACAATACAATTTTGGATTACATAATCAATAGTTATTAAATATTTATAAATTTATAAATATTTACCAATAGGGATGTCATTTTGCATGTTTTCAACTTCATTTATCAATGAATAATATTCATCAATTTTTTTTTGATGATTAACAAATTCATCTTTTAATGCTATTAGTTCAATGCCTTTAAATTAAAGTAAAATTTTAGATTTGTTATTTTTCCAAATTAAATAATTATTAACATTACTTGTAAAACCAGATTGTTTCGCCTGGATCCATAACTGATTTAACCTTTTATCATGCAATAAATATTTATCAACAATTTTGGATGAATCTCCAGATTCTTGTTCTAGTATTTTAAAATCTGACTGGTTATTTTGAGGTTCACGAGCAGTCTCATCAAAATGATAACTTAATTTATATCTTTCCAATATACCTTAAGAATAATAAATATTAATACATTTATAATTTTTTAAAAAAATATTCTATACATACATACTATAATTGAATTGTAGATTTACAATAAAATAATGTTAAAAAATAATAAAAATACATAGTTATATTGTAAATAATTTGAGTAAACTTTTAAAGAAATGTAATGTTTTTAAAATGTGAACATTTTGCTTTATATTACAAAAAATTTGGGTAAATTACTAACTTACATCAACTCAATCACAAATTTATTTAAAATTAATCTGAAATATTTTTAATTATAATTCAATATTTATTCATTTATTTTTAGAAAAAAATGTATAATGAATAACAACAAAAAAATTACCTAAAAGTTTTTTGCGAACAATAGATTCCGTTTCCCCATTTTTATCTAGATTTTTGGTTTTGAAAACTTTTAGTTCTCGTTCATCTTCATCTTGTATTCGTAATTCTGATAATAATGATCTTAATTCGGGTTCTGAGCATCTCTATAAATCATGCACAAATGACAAGTTTCAAAGAATTTTAAAAATACATTAATGAAATTTGTCATTGAATAATTTACCAACCTGTTTCGCTTTGCTCCAAACTAAATTCAATTTGTTTATTTTGAATGGTTTATTTAGATGACGAACATTGAATTCGGGTTCATCGTTTAAGGACAGTTTTTTTTTCAAAGTTTCATTTTCGTCCGGGTGCGAGTATGCGTTTACGCAATAAAACGTCAGTAAAATTATTAAAATTATTCTCTCTCCCATGGTTTTTTGAAGAATCAAATAATTCTTCAAAATTAAGTAATATAAAATTTAATTATCTCAATAAAATGTAACGTACTATTGAGTAATGATGTTCAAAGTTTCTAACACTAATAACTACTAAGCATGATAAAACACTTGTTTATCATATTGTACTACACTATAAATACAGTTATAGTTGGTGCATTAACACCATAGTTGACTAGTATATTATACTTTAAAATACGATTAAAAATATCTTTAATCGTGCTCTAAAATAATGTTCATTGTTCTGTCACCTGTGCACGATTGCCACGATTAAAAATTTGTAAGTATAAAGTAAATGACATTAAAAAATTAAAGTATATCTGAAATTTGTGTTTTTTTTTTTTTTTGCCCTTTTTCATATTGTACTATTGTAGTGTGATACCCGGGAGTGATAAGAATTGTCTACGTTCAAAAGTGCCAACTTAGAAAATAAATAACAGACGTATTTTAAAAATTACAATACGATAATTTGTTTAATAATATTTTATTTTGCCATCACGATGTAGAGAAGATCTTCTCTATATCGACTACATCGTATTTACAATAAAACCTTTTGGTCGTATTAGAATTAGAGATCTTATTATTATGTATTTATTTTATTATATTTTAATTACCTGAAAAGCCCGAATGTTCCACATCGATTTACGGTGAAAGGAAGAATAATAAACGTGTACAAATTAATAATCATAGATCTTATATACTAATAGAAAATAGACGGAACCGGGAGCATTGTCATTTGTCATAATTAGTACGATACCTATTGCAAATCGTTTCTTGTATAATTAATAATTGCTAATTTGTAAATATATTTTTACGGTAGTTCATTTTTTTTAAAGGTAACACGAAATATTTCAGTCCAGAGAGGCAGAGACCTCAGATTGATGAGGAGGAAGGGATTACAAAGAAATAGATACATATTTTTGTATTTTGTGCGATACACTAGTTATATTGCAATTTGCGGATGCGCACAGTAAAATAAATCAACATTTGGAAATCATTAAAAACATTTTATTTCTCCTATTCTCTAGCTTTTCTTTTCCCAAAAATCCTATATAAATCCGAGGTCTCTGGACTGATATTGGACTATTTCCATAGATAATATATTATCTATGACTATTTCGTATTAAAATACTATATATATACACATATAGTCTATGAATTATGATATAAACATAAATAATAAAAATAATCAAACGTTTCTAACGTTTTTTAAATATTTGATTGATTTATATTTAATTTATATTTAATCTATGGTTGATGTACGATCTACACGTTGTCCTGCGTGTCTTCAGCACGTAAAAAAAATACTTGGACGGAATAACACACACTTCACGCTTAAATACATTGAGTCATTGAATAATAATAATTAAAAAACCATAGCATTGATTGTGATAGAAATTAAATTAATAATTTTGCATTTTATTGGCATGTTTTATAGTGATGAACAAAAATTTATATTTATTTTAAAATTCTAAAATTAAATGTTTAGTTCTTACCTTAAGTTAAAGGCTATGCACTAAATGATGATTATTATTGAATAAAATAATTATAATATTAATATATAATCTATATACACGAGCCTTCTTGGTGTGGCTCGGTATTCATTTTTACATGAAATTAAATAAAAATATTTATATAAATAAATGATTGTATTTTTCAGTGGTGGATTTTAAACATTTCCTTGGGGGGGGGGGGTATCCTGAAAAATGATGAGTTTTCTAGCGTATACGGTATACGTCCCAATCGTAGAATAATAAACCAAAAAAAAAGCGTGAAGCACTTGTAATAAAACTTGGTGGACGTTGTGCGATAAGATAACGGTTACTCCGTAGGCAAACACCGATCATTGCATATTGCGTGTATTAGGTATACAATATTCATATTCAATTTCAAATATTAATTTTCAATTATCATTAAAAAAATATCCAATCTTTTTTTTATTTCAATTATTTTATGGATGTATTATTAAAATTTAACAAGAGCTCTAAGGGCCCCGGGGCTCTGCCCTGCTTTGCCCGATGATAGCTACGCCACTGCGGCACTGCGTATACCACGTGTGGCATGTCAAATACTCAATTATAATCATGGAGACATGTGATACAATCCGTAAATATACAGCTATCGTCCATCGATCATTGTTATTATGATTAAATTTAAATAACACTAAATATACAAATATTATAATATATATATAATTACATTGGCGTCTGGGGGGTCCAGACCCCATGGACCCCCCTCCCCCTCCCCATAAATCTGTTTCTGGTATGTTTCATACTTTCATAGTACTATATTACTATATCAGAATTTAACAATGAATATTCGTACATTCAGTTTACATCAATTTTATTACTATTGATAACAATTTATAAATTGTATATTATACATACCTCCATCGAATAATAGTTTATTTTATTTAATCAATTATACAATTTTATATTATTTTTAACATTGAATATCCTTGAGCAGTGCCGCAACTATAGATTGAGGGGTTCGCGAGCGGTCATTAATTAGATCTCACTATCTCAGTATGCATTTTTGTGTCTTATAATCTACAAGAACCTACAAATTATAGTATTTTAGGTACCTGTACAAAGTAGTAAGTACACGACTTTATACTTCCGTTTGTATATGCGTACAAGGTGGAACTGTGAAATAATATCACAATCAAAAACCCTTTTTAAATGCTGTTTTATACACTTTTAAATTAGTATGAATACATTTGATTCAATAATTATTTTTAGCGTTTATGTTATTTTCAAATCATCCTTTTCACTGTACAATTATTATTAAGACCAATAAACACTTATAGCTATATCAATTAATATATCGATAACCAATCACCGTGGCTCATCCGAGTATCCGAGTATTCCGAGCACCATGCCAAGGAGTTTCGCCTGTTTTATTTATATACTTATGACTTTATGAGAGACCTGAGCATTAGCAATTAATATAGCAAATCCATCTGATAAAAATTAAGTTACTAAGTAATATGAAACTATATAATATGGGCTCATGGACTCATCGTATAGTAGCATATAATTTACTAAAATATTAAATCCGTCATTTTACAGTATACTTTATATTTTATGTGCCTATTCCATTTTCCTACGTAATAAAAAAAGTAAAGATAACCTTTTGATGAGAATGCTGAATGGCATTAGTTATTCTTATTAGTGTTATTACTCAATACCTACTCATCATTACCTAATACGCACGATTTATTCATATAACAGTTAATGGGTCAATTTAATAACGTGTTAGATTCAAATAGAAAAAGACCAACTAGATCGACATGTTCAAATTGAAATAAATTAAATAACCCTAATGACTAATATGTAAGATGTATGCACCACGTGTGTCGTCCAACAGACAGACACTGAGATACCATATATTAGTTCATTTCCTATGGCGTATCCAAAATTGGAGGATTTTAGTATTAACACCGCCTCCCTCCGAAATTGTTGTTAAATATTCAAATACTTCAATGAAACAAGTACAAATTAAGTACAATAATTAGAATAAACAATTTTAAAACACCCGAAAAAAATGTTGTATACGCCACTATAGCTGTCCACTACTTTAAATTATATTAACATTATTAACACCAGATTATCTATGCAAAAGGCATTTTTTTTTTTTTTTGGATAATCTGAGACAATATTTTCCAAGTACATAATATGATTCATGTAAAGTATAGACTTCAAAAGTGAAACTTTTATTTTGCACTTTTTTTTTTCTTATTTCATAGTTTTTCCATTTTTAGAGCATTTACTAGCATTTTTTTGTTTTAATGAATATTTGAACATTTTACAACTAAATTATTTAAATTGTTGATGGTAAATAAAAGTTTTAAAAATAAATAATCGTTCTATGTATGTAAGTGGTATGCGGATATAAAAAGGTTGCGAACCGCTGTTCTACGATATCGATAACGTCGGTTATAGTGTCGCCTTAGACCATTTTTCATGTAATAATTAATAATTAATAAAATACATTTCTTAATAAAGCATTGAAGAAAATTATTTGGTATTATAAAGGCATTTTTCTAGGACATATTTTGCCATTTCTTAGTGCATTTTCTTAAAACATATTTTGCCATTTTTAAAGCATTTATTGATGGTTTTTAAGATTTACAAATCCCGGCCTTAATTATAACAACAATAATAATAATAAAAAGAACTGTATGGGCCTTGCTCTGCTGTAGTGCTGTATAGTAGGGGGTGGAGTGGACCTCGACCATAGAAAAAGTCATTAAAATGGATTTGTTGAATTTGAATGCAATGATAGGTATCATTGTATACGAATAACAATTCTGATGATATGTTGGTTTAGAATAGGTATATTATATAATATATTAAGTTATATTTAAGTTGAAATATTATGTCAATATTTACTTTTCAATCGTTTATAAAAAATAATAAGGCCTATGGATATGAATAATTTTGAAATTACAGTAAAAACAACTAATGTGGGATCTTCAATGAAATTTTCAAGTATTTTGTACCAGCCAAATTATTTTATCAATAATTATAAAAAATGTAAAAAAATCGAATATTTCAAATGCCTCTAAGTTGCTTAAAAATCATTATAATATTTTGAAAAAAATATGAATTAAAGAAAAAGCCAATCTTAACAACTGATAGAAAATTTGAAGTTTCTGCGACTTATACTTTTTTAATTATAACAAATATTTCAAATTGTTTGAGAATAAGTCAATATTTTATGCGATTTCGTAAAAATTAATTTTCAAACGGTCATAAAAATTTTTCTCAAAGTCGGGTACAAATTTTTTTATAGTTTTTTTGAAGAGTAACTTATGGATAACCTAGTGTTAAAATTTTGAACCTTAAGTATAAGCAGAAAATTTTTTATGAATTTTCAACAACAAAATAACTTGTAAATTATCGCGATTTTAACATATTTTATACGAATTTGAAATGTATGGGCTTATAAAAAAAATTTGAGTGAAACGATTTTCAATTTTTTTTAATTACGATAAGTATAACTTATAATAAATTTTGCATTAAATTTTCAAGAGTTTTTGGACAGCTAAATTTTTTTTATCGGTATTTCAAAAAAAAAAAAAAACTTAGAAAAATCGAAAATTTAAATTGTCTATAAGTAAGTTAAAATATATCAAAATACTTTGAAAACTTAACCATGTTTAGAAAACATCAATATAAACATTTAGTGAAAATTTCAAGTATTTGTGGTTTTTCGTTTTTGAATTAGAGCATTTTTTTTAAAAAATAAGGATTTTATCAAAATATGGTTTTGTATAAAATTTCTCGTTTTTTTTTTTGTAATTTTTTTATTGTTTTTTCAACGCTTTTTAAAGTGTTGAAAAAGTTTGATTTTTAACTTGCCATCTACATTCACTTTCCCTTCAGAAAAGGTGCTGTTTAAGAAAATCGAAGCATTTTTACTGCCCCAAAACGTGATGACAGATACAAAAATAAAAAAACACACATCGTTGTAAAACCAGTAGATTCCATCACTCCGTTCAAAATCTAAAATAATATGTTTCATGAATGACGTATCCACGTCTTGATGATTGTTACTTGTTCCGCAATAGTTAATATCCATATGGTTATCTAAACACAGAGCACTCATATAACATATGCCATGATAAATGAATGCTATAAATTGTAACAGATTAGATTTTTTTTACACAAAATGCAGTAGTATCAGACATATGTATCACAGAATACGACCATGGAGTATTCTGTCGACTACATACTTAGTTTAGTATCGACTATTATAAATTATAATTCATATCATAAAATAATTAATAATTAAAATTATATTATTACACGATTTGTAATGTGTTTGCGCCCTTCTGTGGTAAGTTCATAGGCGGACATTTGATTGCATTTTTAGGGAGGGGGAGCTATAATAATCCAATGTAAAATTATAACTATAAAAACAACGAATAACATTTCAAATAAAGTTTCGATATTGAGGGACTATTAAAATATTTAGGGGGCTAAGAACCCTTAAGCCCCCACCGATGTCCGCCAATGGTTAAGTTATTTAAAATTAGTGGTACGTATAAAACAAAATTTTTGTAGTATTACAGATTATATGAATAATTATATTATTAATATTAATAATTATTATAATTAATTTATTCTGTGATAGCATCACGCTGTTGCGTGGTATCACCAGTATCACGCGACATCGAATGCTTATGTTATCAGTTATCCAGATTCACGACATTCAAGTCAGAAGTAATGCGGTATTTTGTGATTGCGCATACAAAACGTACAATTTTGATGTGTGTGTAGTGTGTTTATCATTGTAATAATTACCGTATAGCGTGGCGTGTTGAAAGCGTGCTCAGTGGTCACTTTTCGTGGTCGTAGCTCGTATTGCTCGTACTTCGTACTCTGTAGTGTGTAGACAGTTTATTTATTGATTATTTCGTAATATGTATTTTAATGTTTAAATAATATAGATAATCTAGTACATACGTTAAAAGAAATAAAAAAAAAAAAAAACAGAAATTATTTTAGCGATTGAAATTTGTACTGGTGTTACAACTAATCATGGTATCTAGTTTTGATTAATTTTTTTTTTTTTTTTATGTTCTTTTATTGTGGAGCGTTTTTAACATTTCGATCTTATGGTTATTTTCTAGACCGAAAACCGCAAAGGTACTTTTAAGGTAGAATACCTTCGGCAAATTGAAAAAGAAATCCAACGGCAATGGTATGAACAAAAAATATATGATATTGATGCACCTCTATCCAAAAATATTAAGAATGCCGATGAAAAGTATTTCACTACATTTCCTTTTCCGTATATGAACGGTAGACTACATTTGGGCCATACTTTCTCCCTATCAAAATGCGAGGTATAAATCATTAAAAATTTTATCATTGAAATCTTAAAAACCTAAAATTTCATGTTTGTCATCTTACTTGCAGTTTGCAGTAAGATATCACCGTTTGAAAGGCAAACAAGTTTTGTTCCCATTTGGTTTTCATTGCACAGGCATGCCTATCAAAGCATGTGCAGACAAATTGAAATGGGAGGTCCAAACATACGGTTGTCCTCCTAAATTTCCAGATACGGATAATGAAGAAATTGAAGAAGAAGTAAATACTGAAATTATTAAGGACAAGAGTAAAGGAAAAAAAGTAACTATTAAAAAAAATTAAGAGTTGCCATGAGTTGTAATTATCAGTATATTAATATGATTTTATTTTTAGAGTAAAGCTACAGCAAAAGGTGGCAAAGCAAAGTATCAATGGGAAATTATGAAAAGTTTGGGTTTTGAAGATGATGAACAAATACGTAGTTTTGAAGATCCTTTAACATGGTTAAATTATTTTCCTCCATTAGCTGTTAAAGATCTTAAAAGTATTGGTATTCATGTAAGTATTGTTTTAAATTGAAACATATAGTTAAGATAATTATTTTGATAGAAATTGATCGTAATTTTTTTTTTTTTAAGGTTGACTGGCGTAGAACATTTATAACTACAAAGGAAAATCCATTTTTTGACAGCTTTGTTCGTTGGCAATTTTTACGTCTTCGAGATAATAATAAAATAAAGTATGGAAAACGTTATACTGTCTTTTCTCCCAAGGATAATCAACCTTGCATGGACCATGATAGAGCTAAAGGTGAAGGTGTTGGTCCTCAAGAGTATACTTTAATTAAGATGAAAGTAATTAAACCTTATCCAGAAAAACTCGACTTTAAAAAAAAGTATATTTAATTACATTTTAATATTAGATAAAAGCCTCATTACTTATTATGTTTTTATAACCATATAGAACTTTGAAAGATAATCCAATATTTTTAATTGCTGCTACTTTACGTCCAGAAACTATGTATGGCCAAACCAATTGCTGGGTTCACCCTGATATGGATTATGTGGCTTTTAAATTAAATGATGAAAGCATTTGCATATCTACTGAAAGAGCTGCTATAAATATGTCATATCAAGGGTTTACAAGCAAAAATGGAGAATATGAAATTATAGCCAAGCTGAAAGGACAAGTAATTAATTGATAAATATTGAATAATGTATTTTAGTAATGATATCATTTATCACTATTATGTTTTTATTATTATTATTTATTATTTTAGGATATTTTAGGTGCCAAGCTGAAAGCACCACTGACTTTTAATGAAGTTATATATACCTTACCTATGTTATCAATCAAAGCAGATAAAGGTACTGGAGTTGTGACTAGTGTTCCTTCAGATTCACCTGATGATTATGCTGCTTTCCTTGATCTAAAAAAAAAACCAGCATTCCGAGAAAAATATAATATAACAGATGAAATGATTCTTCCTTATGAACCTGTGAGTAAAGTATATTAAAATTTGAAATTACTTAGAATGATTTACTGTGTTTTAATTTTTCAATTTATTTTCAATCATTGTAAATTATTTCTTGCTTAGTGCACACACGAATTTAAAGTTACCAGATAATTGTTTTTTGAAATTTAGATACCTATTATTGAAATACCTGATTTTGGGAGCTTATGTGCTGTATCAGTGTATAATGAATTAAAAATACAGAGTCAAAATGACAAAGAAAAATTACAAATAGCTAAAGAAAAAGTTTATCTAAAAGCTTTCTATGAGGGGGTAAGTTAGACATATTTATTAACAGTTTTATCAGATATAAAACTAATTTTATTTTTCAGGTGATTATTGTTGGCGAATTCAAAGGTAAAAAAGTTCAAGATATAAAAAAAATGTTACAAAAAATGCTTGTGGAGTCTAATGAAGCTGTTATTTACTATGAACCTGAAAAAACCATAATATCTAGGTAATAAATTTTTTTTTTTTTTTAACGAGAATATATATTATACAATTGATTTATAGGTCTGGTGATGAATGTGTTATTGCTTTATGCGACCAATGGTATTTGGATTATGGAGAATCAGAATGGAAAGCAGCTGCAGAGTTAGCTTTGAAGAATTTGAATACTTATCATGATGAAGTCAGGAAAAACTTTACAGCGTGTTTGAATTGGTTACATGAGTATGCTTGTTCTAGGACTTATGGTTTAGGTAATGTTATTCTGTTTTACCCTAAGGTATGATTCTATGTTGAACTTAATTCTGTTTTTATGATTTCTTTATGTATAGGAACCAAACTACCATGGGATGAGTATTGGTTAATTGAATCTTTATCTGATTCTACAATATATATGGCGTATTATACAGTTGCTCATATCCTACAAGAAGGGACTTTTAAAGGAGAAAATGGAAACCGTTTAAATATCAAGTGAGTTGGTGTAATCACTACTTTATATAATTAATAATAATATAATTGACAAATCAAATAAAATATGTCATGTTTAAATATATATATATATATATATATATATATATATATATTATGATAAACTATGGTTTTAAAAATAATTCTCTAATTCTAATTCTTTCAAATTCATTTACTACACACTTATTAATTATTATTTAAGTGATAAAATGCAATACAGGCTAAATAATTTATAATAACTTGAATAAAAAAAAAAAAATACTTCATGTTTACAGGCCTGAGGAAATGACTCCAGAAGTTTGGGACTATATATTTTTGAGCAATAAGAGTTACCCAAACCAATGTAAAATTAAAAAGAAACATTTAGATGTTATGAAACATGAGTTTGAATATTGGTATCCAGTAGATTTACGGTGTTCTGGCAAAGATTTAATTCAGAATCACTTAACTTTTTTTATTTATAATCATTGTGCTATATGGGCCAAACAGCCAAATCTTTGGCCAAGGAGTATAAGGGCAAATGGACATTTACTATTGAATTCAGCGAAAGTAATAACATTTTGATAAATTTAATACATACATAAACTTACATTTTAAATGTTTGCTGTTCAAATGTTGTTACTTATGTCAGATGTCGAAATCAGATGGAAATTTTATGATACTAGAAGAAGCTGTTGATAAATTTAGTGCAGATGGTATGCGATTTTGTCTAGCTGATGCTGGAGATACTATTGAAGATGCAAATTTTGTAGAAAGCATGGCTGATGCAGGTACTTATTTTACTTTACTAAAATATTAAATTATTGTTTAAAATATTATAACATTAATTTTTTTTCTTTTTAGGGATTTTACGACTGTATACTTTTATTGAATGGGTTAAAGAAGTATTAGCTTCAGAGGAAACTTTTCGAAAAGGTTCTACTACCGATTCATTTACAGACATAGTATTTATGAAGTAATTAAAATAATTATTTTTTTTTTTTTTTTTCATTCATTTCTAAACAAACATTTTTTTAGTGAAATAAATCTCAAAATTCAACAAACTGAAGAATATTATGAAAAACTTTTATTCAAAGAAGCGTTGAGAACCGGTTTCTTTGAATTACAAGCTGCTCGTGATAAGTATCGTGAACTTTGTGGTAATTCAGAACTCGGAGGTGAATGTATGCACAGAGACCTGGTATTGCATTTTATCAAAGTCCAGACTATTGTAATATCGCCAATTTGTCCCCATGTTGCTGAACATGTTTACCAGTTATTGGGAAATGTAATATCTTTTAGAATTAATTATTTTTAGCATAATAATTTTAAAACACATTTTCATTGCATAGACGGACAGCGTAGTTAAAGCAAGTTGGCCTAAATCCAATGAAGTTGATTATAAGTTAATTCAAAGTGGTGAATATTTAATGGAAGCAGCTCATTCGTTTAGACTTCAACAGAAGAATATATTGAGTATAGGAACAAAAAAAAATCAATCCAAAACTAAAGAGGTAGAAAAACCGATTAAAGCTGTAGCATGGGTTGCTAAGACTTTTCCTCCGTGGCAGTCTACAATATTGGAGACAATGAAACAACTATATTTTGTATGTATCTCATTATTATATTATATTGTGATATTTTTTTTTTATGAGATCCTTGGCCTAAGGATTTTTTGTTGACAATAATTTAGTAAATAACATGTATATGTTTTTTTATAAAAGTTAAGAAAATTAGGAAAATTGATATATATTTTTAGTGATATTTGAAGACTTTGTAGCGCCTATTTATCTGAATATTTTCACAGTTCAACTTTCAAATTATATTAAATTCCTGATTTTATTTAACAAGAAAATACATTATCACTTCTTATTTTTTCCTATAAGCTAGTAATATAATTACTTAAAATTGTATAAATAGTACACTATATCTTTCTAAATTACAAAAAATATTAAAAATTACCCGTAAAATTAACCGTACAACATTTTCAAAAAAATATCTATAGAGTGGCCATCCTTTGAATTTTACATAAGTGATAAAATAGTTAATTTTTAAATTTTTCTATAAAACATTTATAATTACAAAATTAATATCAACCAAGTATTTTTTAGCTTAGTAGGTTAGATAAATTAAACAGAATTTGATTAATTTTGTATAAATCTTGGTGGTACTCTTATGTTTATTTATAATTTGTTTTAATAGTAAAGATTTCTTTTAATTAGGAAAACAATAATGTTTTGCCAGACAATAAGACTATTTCGTCCAACTTGGGAAAAAAAGAATTTTTGAAAAAGTATATGAAAAGAGCAATGCCGTTTGCACAAATGATAAAAGAAAAACTACTCAAGGTTGGCGATTCTGCTTTTAACATCAAATTAGATTTTGATGAAAAACATGTGCTTGAAATGAACAAATCTTACCTGGAGAATACTTTAAATGTTGGTATATTCATTCAACTATTATAATATTTTTAACCTTACATATTTTGATTTTCTAGTTGGAATATTTAGTAATCCAATATTCTGATGATAGTGAAGCTCCTGAAAATATTCGCAATGAATGTTGTCCAGGCCAACCATACATTACATTTTTGCCACCAGACGCGTCAGTACCATTGGTTGTAATCAATAATCAACCACAAAAACCGTTCTTCCAAAGAGAACTTCCCATTTATGATGGTGATACTGTAGATAAATTAGTTAAAAGAATTAAGAAATCCGATCCTAAACTAAGTAAGTACTACATTTATAAAATACTTTGATATGTAAGTTAAATAATTTTATTTCGATTAACTTATTTAGCAAGTTGCAAAATTAACCTATGGAGGTTCAAGGATTCTGTTATGGGACCGAGATTGATACCCAATTGTTTACTACCAACTGAGAACTGTGTCTTGATGAAGATGGATACAATATTTTCTATTGACCTCGATAAGAAACTTATTGAATACAATGATGGTCAATTAAATAAACAACCGATTGGAAGTAAAATAATTTATACTGTTGAGTGTTGAGTAATAATTTCATGTTCACTTGATTATTTTTATTGACACTGATGTATTAATATTAATGGAAATCAATATGCAAAGTATTATAATATTTAATATAATATTGCCTTTTTTTTCTACTCTGTTGATACATTTAAAATAGATAGAACCTAGAATTTTTACATTCAATAAAATGTTTAAAGTATTTATAAATAATAATTACATTTTTTAGAATTTTGATGATGTGATCTAATTTTTGTTTATATTTATAAATGCTCAAGACATATTTCCTCGACGAAAAAAAATATTATGTACTTATTCCTCTTTAAGAAAATAAACAATGTAACAATATCAGTATTTCAATTTTTTTTTTTTTTTATTATTAATATTTTAATGCTTTTAGAAATGATAAAAATATTGTTTAATTTCATTTAGTTAATACCACATATTTTTTTCTATTTTGTAACTATTAAGTTATTGTAAATTTAATATTTAAATTAACTTGAAATAAATAGTTAAACTATCAACAGATGCATGTTTTTTTAATATCAGTTACTCAATATTTGTTTATAAATGAAAAAATTCAGAATGCTTTCATTTTAAAAATTTATAACAGAATTTAAAATAATTTAAATATTTATTTTTAATAAATCAACTATGGAAAAGGCGATAAATAAAATGTAACACATTTAATTTTGTTCTTTTTAAGTAAAAAGATCACCTTTGAGATTTAACAAAAAAAATTAAAAATAATATTTTTTATTTTAATAAATTGTACAGCCAAACAGCTTTTCACTAAGCAATAATTATTATTATAGAATAATAATAGTGTAAATGAAAATTATTCATGTTTTTAGCTTGGTAACTTTGAATAATAATTAAAAAGTAATATCATTGATTTATTTATAGTATTTATAATCAATGGTAATATGTTTTTTCATTGGTATTCTTTAAGAGCTTTCCAAAAAGATAAAAAATTGTATACAAAACCATTTATCCAGTTGATATTTTAATTTAATATATTTTGTGTAACAATACAAAATTAAAAAAAAAAGAACTGATCTAGTAAATAAACCAACATGTAACAATTTATACCTATGAAATCCTGACCATCTCACGGTCACAATGTACATAACAAATATAAAATTATTATTTTTCTGGGTTCCCTATATGTTTTGAACAAATTTTTTTTTGTTGAGTTCAATATTTGAAACGAAGGTACATGTATTTAAATTTATTTAAATCATTGCTCGCTTTGGAAAGACCCTTGAGTCTTTGTTGCTTATGTATATATATAATACAAAATACAACAGATAGACATAAATAAAATAATAGTAATAAAATAGTAATAATAATAATAATAATAATAAAAACAATAAAAAGAAGTTATGAAAAATAAATAGTTACAATGTACAAAATTATCACATTTCATTTCAATTCAACGATAAGATGACCTCACACACATATTTTTTCATATTAGTAATTTGGCCAACTTACAGTTATTTCACTATAAAAAAAGAATAATAATAATAATTATAATACAATTAAATAAAATAACTTTACCAAGGAATAAGTAATTTTGAATAAATGTTGTTTTAAAACAGTAGTTGATTATTGTAAACAAGCTTGGACTTTTTCTATCCATTCTTGTGCAGTAGTCATATCGCTAGCTGAGAAATTATAAGTTCTTCTATTGGTGCGCAACTAAATATTAAACAATAAAAGAAATAAAAAAACGTTCTTGCACAATTGATAAGTTACTTACATCAAAGAATGATTTATCGTCAGTTTTTTTCGGTGCACCAGGTGTTGGATTTGCTTGAGACACAGACATCACTTCAGCAAGATCTAGTTCAATATTATGTGCAAATTATAATTAAACAAATATATATAATAAATTTTTAGGATTTCATATCATTAAGAAGAATAGTTATTGGAAGGAATGTATTTCTTTATTTTAATTATTTTTTCATGTAATTAAAAAAATTAATAAACATATAAATAAGCAAAAGGACTACATTGCCGAATAGAATACCATTAACAATTAATCACATAATAGTAATTTGTATGTAATTTACCTATATATCCTTTGCAATGAGAATCATCCATAGAATCATAGTACCTCAATTGATGTTTTATTGAATCCAAAACAAACCATCGTTGTTTCCATGCTTTTAAGAGAGCACCACGTTTGTACAAATAACCTTCATGAGTCCTGTTCTCAGCCACATTAGATGAAAACTGTTCATAGTACTGCTGATGGATCCCATTCAAATCTACAAAATTTCATTATTAATACATTTGTCGAATCAAAACTAGTCGTTTATAACTACACATAAATAAGAACTAACTTTTATTTTTATATCTTATATTGTATTTCATTTTTTATTAATATTATTATTATTTTTTATTGATCTATTTTTCAAGGAGAGTCCAGCAACTGTGGCTAATAGCCCTCCATGTAGGATTTTTTTTTAAATTAGAGAAACTGTAGGGGTTAAACATGTGGATAGTGAATGTGTGTAGACATGTACGTTGGACAATGCCTCTAGAGTCACCCATTCGATTGCTAAGAGTGCTGAGCGCTAATTAGTGATTAACCACAGCACTGAGAAGTGAGAGTGACTGCGGCAAACTGCTCTGCCATACCATTCTACTTAATATTATTAGTAAAATTGAATAATTGTACATACAATTATTTATAAATATAAGAACACTTAGAATTAATCCTAAAATTATTTTATTTTATAAACAGATTTAATTAATCTTTTTCAACTTACTTGAATTTACTGACGTTGTTTCACCGCATGTTCTATTGGGATTTTGATTTGTTAGTGTTCTATCACTTACAGCCTTGTACTTAGTACAGCTTTTAGGTACATTTTCAGAGCATTTTTCATGACAGCTATAACCACAATCACAACATCTCATACCGGTCTGAAATTTTACAAAAACATGTGAATTCACTATTCACACATACATTTTTTTTTTTTTGATTACAATTTATACAGTGAAATCTCAAAATATCGGACACTCTCGGCTCCCGTAATTTAGTCCATTATTAGAGGTGTCCGCTATTCAGAGGGAAAAAATATTATCGAAAATAACTCAAAGAAATAATAACCATATATGTACAACATTTATATATGAATAATGATATAGGTAAATATATTTGTATTATTTTAATAATAAATAAATATTAATTTTATATATTATTATTTATAACTATGATATTATTATGTGTGTATGAATGAATGAAAATTTACATAAAAATAATATTAAAAGTTAAAGATTAACATTTATTGAAAAAATAAGTTACTTTAGCTTGTTTAAGACCTCGATGCATAGTAATTTAATGTATTAAGGCATTTTGTAATTCGACTGCATTGGGGACCAATGATGTATATGAATGTGTATCGATAGAAAAAATATTCGCGCACACCCTTCACTGCTGCCAGTAACATTATATAGTCTAACGCTATATATTCATTCTCTGTAATGTTATTATCAATCAGCTTTAAGAGATTGCCAAGTTCTTCAGTTATTATAAGTTCCACAATTATTCTATATTTATGATAAAAATGGTCCAAAAATAGAAATAAAATTGCCATAAGTGTCCATTATTTAGAGGTTTTTCTATATAAAAATGGTGAAAATGTCCCTGTTCTCATAAAAACGTCTGCTACTCGGAGGTATTTGCTATTTAAAGGTGTCCGCTAAAGGAGGTTTCACTATATTCTTTAATACTGAAAATCTTGAAAATGATTACTATTATCTTGTAATAAATTTTTATACTGCATTTTAATGGTTACTTCACAAAATAATAAAACATCCTAAACAATTTTCTCAAATAAATAATGGAAAGTTTGGGAAAATTTAAAGGTTTATACTAAAATCTATAATTGTTTATAATTCATATTGGAATATAATTGAATCTATCATTTAAAAGGTTAGGTACAATGTTAATTACAATACTAATAGATTTGTATATACATTATGAGAATAACTTACAGTTAAATATTAAGTATTGTACTTTAAGTCATACATGTACCATTAGAAAAAAAAAAACCCATCAATGAATCGTGATCTTAGAACAAATGAAAAAAAAATCCTTTTTTCAAATTATAAATTTATTAATAAAATATAACTCATAAAACTGAAGTATAAAAAATATTATATTTTTACCTTTACTGGACCCCAAAGAAGACTAGAACAAAAATCACAATAGGTAGGTGTAGTAAAGTTATATTTTTCAAAGCGGTGTGGATGTGAATGAGGTGGATTTGTGTCTGCATTTGAGGATGTGGTGTTGCTTGCTTTACCACGCATAAGAATTTCTAGTGTAGATCGTTTGTGCAACAATCGCCCATGGTATCTGACCAATTGAGTACTAAAAGAAGCGTGCCTCTAAAAAAATGAATAATTTTAATTTAATATAGCAATTTTCAAACAATAATACATTAAGAATATCAATAATACCAATAGTACCTTCAAAGAATCTGCTGTAACAGGAACTTCTAATTTATCCCAGAGTACTTTCCATTTTTGTGGCAAAAGTCCTAGTTCAGTTTCAAGCTTATGAATTTCATCTAATAGATATTTGAACGCAGCTGGCATGTAACGTTCCACAATATTATACCTAATGCAAATTAATTATTAGATGAGAACTATAAAAAAAAAATTAAATGGCAATTAATTATAATAAGTACCCAGTTGTAATGACTTTTCGTAAGGTTTTGTTGGAAATACCATCAGCTGCTTCAGCTTCTTCTTCTTGTTGCATATCCAACTGAATAATCTCCAAATCATAACTCGGTCCATGTGCTAATTCTTCATTTAAATAATACTGCCATACATTTAAATTTGGCAACGACGACTGTGGCCTTAACACCTAAATGATAAATATAAACCATATGTAAATGTTTATTCATTTAATAACAACATGGCGACATATTTACCGGTTGTTCAACATTAGGCATGAACATGAAATTGTAAAATATAGATGTACGAGCATTATGTTTTTCAATGTAATCAAACACAGATTGTCCTAAATTTGGTACGAAATGAGATGAGATATTGTTACCAGCTAAACGACCTCCTGTAATATATTATATACATGTGCTGTTACAATAATGAAAAAATTAACTCAATATTACACAATATTATAAGATAGCATACATTAAACAAAAAATAATATAATACCTGGATACACAATATCATCATCTGAACCAGTGTCAACACTTTTGTGATGTGATGTAAGAGACCCTCTTTTGTCTTCAACAGCAGCTACTCCGCATTCTACTCTTTCTAACTCGCAGTCTAATAAAAATGTTCGGAATCGACAAGACACTGAATGATAAGCCAAAAATCTTAAATAATAATCGTTAAACTCAAATGATAATGGAAACTGCCCATGGATTTGGTGAACAATATCCAAAAATTGCAAAAAAGTTGGAGCAAATCCAGAAGCCTGCGAAGCTGTGGCCAAATTACTTCGATGGCTGAAACGATGGCCAAATGCAAGCCATTCCTTTTCAATCAATACTCGAAAACCTTCAATGGTTCGATAATATGGATCCATACATAACTGTGCTATTGATGATAGTTGACAAGTTATATCCCATCCTTCTTCTAAACATAACATAACAGAAGACCCTTGCACATCAATCAGATCTACTATAGCACCTGATAACTGCATAATATTTCTTAGCTGTTGTAACCAATCGGAATTTTCAATCATTCTAAATCAATAAAATAATAAAAATAAATAATTTAATATACATAAATACAACTGTAGACAATAAATAAAGCACTTCAATATGCCATTATTATATTTTTATTTTTCTTGAGATTATATATTATTATTAATGTGTAATCAATATTGCACTTATCAATAAATTTATAAATTATTAAAATAAATGTTAACAAATAATAATAAAAAAATGCTATTTTGTTTATTTTATTACGCAACCAAAATAATTAATATTATTAAAAAAATTAAAAATTTTTTAAGGAATATATACCAACTTAAAAATCATACTAACTTGTAAAAAGAATGTTCTGGTTCATTACTAGTAGAACTTGGTACACATGCTCGCATAAGTTTTTTAAAGGAAGTCTTACTATGACGAATATCAGCATATTCAATTGGGATGAAATCAATTTTCATAATAGAATCACCTTTCATGCCCTTATAAAATAATTATCGTAAAAAAACTTGTGGAAAAATTTACTATTTTCATTTTTGATTGTATACCTTCATTTGAGTTTTATCACCAAGTATATACAAAGCAGCTCTATGAAATTCATGTGGACCATCTGAATTTGAATCTGGATCAGCTATAGACATACGCCCATACTGTTGATTTTGGAACATTGGTGAAGAGTAACTGTTATTTGATGAAGAACTAATATTACGACGTTCTTTTAATGAGCCCCAGCGTCCAAACTGTTTATTACCACCACTTGACCTTGTAGGACCCCTAACATTAATCATAATGAATATGTTAAAAGTTATTTCTCAGTTTTTACAAAAATAAGTTCAGCACATTAAATGATTAATTTAGTGTGGTATAATATATTTAGTGAGCAGTTAGAAATTAAAATATTTTATATACCTTCGTGAAATATCAGGTGACAAAATATCTTCATCTGCAGCCAAAAATAGAGAATTAATACTAAGGCTGCTATCTGATAATCCCCATGCAGCACCACTATGGCGTAAGGTTGATAAAGGTGTTGAAGCAACAATAGCTGATAAGTATCTTTCTTGTTCTACAGAAGAGCTACTTTCTGAATTTAATGTACCTAAGAACACATAGTTTAATTAGTATAGGTTAAATTTGTATTAAATTAATGATTCTTCAATATACCAGTAGACGATGGATGAGTTGATTTTAACATTCCAATAAGATTCTTGCCATGATATCCAGCTCCACGTAATAATAGTGCTGATGTTTGTTGGTGACGCCAAGTAATAATAGGAACTCTACTATGACGATAATTTCGATAAAACTTTCGAACACCATCATCAGATATAACAGATGGAACAACCCAGAGTGCAGGATAACTAAAATTTAAAAAAAAAATTAATACTGATTTAATTTTAAATATATGTATAATTAAACATAATACAGATTAAAGAATATTTACCTTCGGCACATTAAATATGCCGAATTAAGTGTAGTAATTTTAAATGTCTCTTTATTGTTATTTTTTTGACCAATATTAGTAGAACTAGTGTTTTTTGGAGCAAGGCCTAGCCGAATCCAATCTCTTACATAACTCCTTTCTGTTACTCGTTCTAATGTTTTTGGATCAGAAACATTAGAAACAATATTGGGAGAATTCATTGAGTTGATATCCAAATCATTCACTATGAAAAATTAAAACTAGAAATTAAACCTAAATCAAAAGTATGTTGAACGCCAAATAAGAATGAATTTAAGAATTTTTTTTGGTAATTTTTTTGTGCTAAATAATAATTTAAGAACATATTAAGAAAAGAAAGTTAACTAAATGAAACATTTAATATAAAACTATGTTAAATTATAAGTCATAAATTAAAACTATTTATTTAAAAATTCTAATACCTAAAGTATAACTTACCAGATATATCATCAAGATTGTTAAAAGGAGGAAGGCTCATCCGACCAGGAGTAGTTAAATATTTATTTCCCTTGTTTATTGAACTATTTGATATATTTGGTAAAACATATTTATGGCGTTTAGATGAACTTTTTTGCTTAAAACCAGCTTTTCTAGCAGTTTTCATTAATGTTTTTTTTGCAAATCCTCTGTTTAAAATAAAAATTAAACATCTCATTCAAACTAAAATCATAGAGACTCAAATCAACTCACTTGAGAGTGGCATTTTTTTCTTTGTCATTTGTCATGGGCATTTCATAAATTGGAATTTGTCCAGTAAATGCAAAGTGATTAAATACATTAGGAGGATGTCGTACTTTGTGTATAAACTTTCGGAAACATTCAATATCCTCTGCATTTACTTCTTCATCAAATGCTACTTTAATTAACTAAAATATATAAATATTACAACTTAGTGATCTTAAAATCATTAAAAAAAAATAAATAATAAGCAATGATACAATAAAATTGTACAAAATTATTTCTTACCTGGAATGTACATGATCTAAATTGGTGACCTTCTTGTAACCACTGATCTAAATGAGCCAAATATTGAACAGTAATACGTTTTTCTTTAGTTAATGAAGTTACAGGAAATGATCTAACAACAATTTGTTCACAAGCAAAAGGATCTAAAGGAGTTCCTTTAAATACAATACGATAATTTGTAATAAAAATGGCTCCTTCTGCTGGCAATAAAGGTGGTCCACCAACTAATCCTCCTAGACCTTCTTCTCTTCCATCTGGTAATAAATATACTCTTAAACCATCCATCAATGGTTCTTCTCCAGGTAGCATGTTTGGTGTCAATATTTTAGGCTAAATATTTAAAATAATTTTTAAAAATAAAATGCATTTGTTTAAATATGTTAAAAATTTAAGTAAAATGAATTGTTTGTTAATACTTTTTGGATAGGTGGTAATCGTTTGGACTCCCTATAGACACCATCTAATGTTTCAATATGTATATGAACCACACCAGGGATCATTTGATGCAAAGAACGAATGTGTTCTTCCCTAACTTCTCCTTCAGTACACACTTTGTCCACAAAACGACTAACCATTTTAATGACTTTGTTACCAATTTCATTAGGTTCTGGCTCAACAAAACCACTCTCAACATCAGATTCACAGACACTACCTGATCTATCAACAGCGCTAGAAAAGAAATAGAATATTTAATAAATTGAAAACTATAGAAAATGTTTATAAAATATACCTGTTAGTAATACTATTGGATGCTCTTTCATCATCTATATTTTTATTAGCTGATTGATGATTTGATGAGCTTTTAACATTGTTTCCACCAACATCTAATGGAACTAGTAAATACACCATACGATTTGCGTAATGAATAGCTTGACTATATAATGTTGATTCTTCACTTGATATATATTCTTTAAGTTTATCTTAATAAAAAAAATAATGCGTTAAATTAAAAAAGATTAAAAAAAATTAAATTAATGTAACTACCAGAATTGTTTGATGGACGTAACCTCATTTGTTCAGCTGCTATTTCTAGAGCAGAAAGCTCTTGTGAACGACTAAATCTATCATTTAAGATATGATCCTTATTCTAGAATATATATAGAAACAAATCCAGTTAATATTAATAAAAAAAACAAAGTAATATTTTGTTAGATTACATGATTTTCACGAGGGCTAGATAAATTCATTGATGAAGATTTTTTATGGCTAGAGAAATTATTATCAGAATATAAAGATTTGACATCTCGTTGTACATCTAAATAGTAAGCAGATTCCCAAAATAATTGATTTTTCCAAACTGCATGGTCCTAAAACATATTTTTGACCAGTTATACTAAACTTCAATATGGATATTGAATAGTGTAAAAAATATTTACTTGAATACACGTGTATGCAAATTGTATAACTCCAGTGCACAGTTTACGACAAAAGGCAGTTGCCAAAGGCAAAAGAGCAGCTGCTACACCAAATTCATCCATAGCTGAACCATCCTAATATTGATATAATATTTTTTTTATTATTATTTACAATCTAATTATTTATCTTAAAATTATTTTGATTTTCATACTATAAAACTATAAAACTTTCTTTTTATAACTATAGGAACTTCACCAGGAATTTGTACTTCATTTATAAACTGAAGTAACTTTAATTTTACATAAATATTTTTTATGATTACTTTTAAATTTTTTTAAAATATTTATCCAAAATAAGTAGAACAATTTATTAAAAATATTAAAATTTTATAAATTGAATCTGATGTTATCTATTAAAACAGAATTAAATCAAATGCAACAGTTCAAAAAAAAAAAATCATAAAATACCTGCAAAGCACAATTCATCAACCGGACAACAAGATCAAATTGTTGATGCTCAAGCATGGCTTTATTTCCTTGAACATGTTGTGCAAGTTCAGTACATAAAGCTAGTCTTGCAGCACGACATTTTAGAGCTCTTAACACAGCAGGAAATGTTTTACGTGCATCCGAAATTTTATTATCAAAAATACAATTTATACAATTACGTAAAACCTGAAATTATAAATTGAATTTAACATATCATTTAATATATTCATTTGTGCATTAAATAAATAAATATAGAAACATACTTCTAATCTTCTAGCTGAATTACTAACTGTTGTTCTCAGATCATTAGAATTTGTTATTGGAGGTCCCATAGGTACAATACGAGGGGGCATTGGTTTTATTGATGTTAACCTATAGTAATATTTATTATTTATTTAATTTAATTGTAATAATAAATGATAAAATAATTATAAATAATAATTGCTAAATATTTACTTTGAGTTTAAATTGTTTTTAACTAAACCATCATCAATAATAGTTTGAACACGATTGGCATCAAGTTTTGGAAAAGGAGGTTGATGAATTCTAGTAAAAGCTCCTTCAGGGGGTTTTAATATTTTTTGAACATATGGTTGTGGGTTAGGATTTTCATTTAAGTACAATGCTTGAGCTAATTCCTGAAAACAATTAAAAATTGATAGCACAAATATTTATAAACAAATCATTACTACAGAATACAATAAACTCATTTCATTATCAAAAATTAAAAAATATAATATTCTCAACATTATAAACAAGTATGATAAAATGTAATTACTGATATAATGTAATTACTTATATAATCTATCGTTTATTAGAACTAAAAGAAGGATTCTTAAATCAAATATTATGTTTTTATATGAAATTGTTTTTTTATTAAAATTACTAGATGAGATAATAGAATCAATTTTAATCTATTTTGAGGATTTTTAAAGCTTTTTTAACAATCAGTTAAACTGTTAAACTGTAGTTTCGAATTTATCAGTATATCAACATATCATGGATAATATTTAACGTTTAATGTTATTTATGGTGGTATGTCATTTAGTCAAGTTGTTGCATTTATAAAAATATTTCCAAACTAATATTAAACAAAATTTCATAAGCATATTTATGAATATCAAGACAAATTTGTCTTTTGTCCAAAAATAAAAAATGTGTTGACAAAATATTGAAGTGCAAGAATGCTTATTAAAATAATTTTGTCAGTTATAAGGGTTTTAATTGTAGGTTAATACGAAATATAAAATACAAGGTACAGATCCAAAATCAATAATTACTTAAATGCCCTTTTTTTTATTTATTTTTTAATGAAGTGTTTAATGGAATTAATTGGCTATTAAAATCGAGACTGAGCTGCATCAATATTTATTTATGGGATCTCTTAAAGCAGAACACAATGTATACAAATTAATGATAAAGACTTACAAAATTGAATTTTTTCTAATCATGTATATTTATAATATGGTAGGTATACCTTCTACATTGAACGTTATTTATACTTGTATTTTTAATAATTTCTGAAATGTTTCATTGTCACTGAATATAATGTATATCATAAATGTTTAAGTATACAGTAAACACCATACTTGAATATGAGTAAGAACTAAACGGCCGTCATCTAATGCTTCACTTCTAAGTAGTTCATTCATATTGCAATACAATTCATCCCATTGATCACATGAACGCCAAGCAGGACCTCTCTCCGTAACAAAACCATTAAAAAACATACAGTCTAACACTCTAGTTGTAAATTCATCATCCATTAAACATCTTTCTCCTAAAAATGCAGCCTAATAATGAATAATTTTAATTAATAAACATTTTACTTCTTAATGATATTTATTTTGAAATAATATTTATTTACTTTATGAAATGTGATAACTGGTTTTGGGTGTATTCTTATAATTGTTAAACAAGATCGATAACCTTGAAGTAATTGAGCAAATGTTCTCATAAAAACTGCTCTTACTTCTTTATCAATAAGTGTAGGGGGTGGAGGTTGAACAGTATTAGAAGTTGGAGGAAATGCATGATCAGCACAACACAATTCAGGTTGTAACACTAGACTTAAACAATCTTGAGTTTGCGTTAATAAAGGTTCTGGTAGTAAAGGCAGACTTATACCATCGGGTACAGTAATACTACCCCCATCCAAATCAGCTACAATTACATCCATCTACAAATAATGATTTAACTTTTTAATTGTTGAGTTTTAATTTAAAATTACATGGTATATATACTTGTTCCGACACATCAGTTTTCAGAGAAGCATGGACACCCATTAAAAATGGAGTAGGAGTTGATAAGACTTCTACTAAACCAGCAGGTAACAATGGTATATATACATGGCTATATTTAAATGGGTACATAAGAGATATTAGAGCAGCACAACCTTCAGTGAGTCTACTATAACTTCTAGAAGTCATCAGAACTTTGTGTTCGGTCATAATTGCACAGAATAATACTACAACATTATGAATTCCTAAACAAAAACAAAAACATTTTTTAGTTTATTAACATTTCGAATAATTTTATAATTTTTCTGGAAATAAAAATAAATGTACCAAGTTCTTGAAATAATAAATAAACTATATTTTTGGATACTGGTAATGTTTGAGACAAAGGAGGTTGCAACGCTTGTCTATCTCCGGCACCAATGCTAAAGCGCACTTGAGGACCTCCTGGCTGAGGAACTTGAACACAACCCAACATATTTCCAACTAATGTTTCAATAGGGGTTTCTACATTTTCCATATAGACTGTATAAATAATACCTAGACAATTCTGAAAACATTTCATTGATTTAATTTAAATAAAACAAATAAAATGTATGTATATAATAAATATTATTTATTACTCGGAATGTTTCTATGTAATCTAATCTTGAAACCAAAACTAGACATTTTGGTGCATACATAATGCTATGATGTTGTCTTTGATTTGTATGGTTGTTTCTTGAAAGAGCTATATTTTCTATTACACCATCTTCTTCCTAAATATACAAATATAAATAAAACTGTATTATATATATTGTATATCATAAATATTAATTAATCTATTCAATTTTGAGAAACTGCATTTAATACAAAATAAATTGTACTTTTAAAAACAATTTTTTTTTTTTTTTAAATTAATTCTAATAATAAATATCTAATTTATTTCCGTAAAATTGTTAAACATAAAACCTCTAATAAATATTAAAGATATCATTATAAACTTCAATAATTAATAATATAAATTAATAAATTAATTACTTTTCTTATCTTTATTTAGATTGAAATACTTTCTGGGAAGTAAAGAATTATAATTATTTATATTATTACTAGGAAATACTATTTGAAAAATAATAAGATCCTAGTTGAGTATTACCATATATAACATTACACTTAACTTAATCTGTAAAAATCCTTATATAATAAAATGCTTAATAATTAAAAGGAATAATTGGGTACTTGCTTCATCAACAGGTTTACTTGGTGTGATTGATACTGTTTCATTGAAGCATAAGCAAGCACAATAATGTCGTTCAGCCTCTACATCAGTTAGAACAAATACAAAAAATCTGGGTTCTTGTCGTTCAGATGAAAGAGACCATCCTTGTGGTTGGCAAAACTGGAACGATCCAAAATATTAAAAATAAGCATAAATTTTTTTTTTTATAAATTTAAGTTTACATGCTTTAAATTTTAAGATGCAACAGTCATTATTGTAACTCTAAAATTAATGGGTATATATAAAAATCAACATTTAACTGAACAAGAATAGTTTTAAGTGTTTCAATTGCTGAATTTGAAAAAAAAAAATTTGAAATAAAAAATTTTTTTAAAATAAGATATCACAGTTGTGTTTTAATAAACATTTAGAAAACATTTAGAAAACATTTAGAAAACATTTTAAATTTTATAAAGAGCATATAACTAATCAACTAAAATATAAACTACAAAAATATATTTGTGTTGTTATGAACAAGTGTTAAGAATTAATGTTGACTTTTTTCAATAGATTTTTAAACTTCATAATAATTACCCATTCAATTCCATCGATGAATGGAGTGTCTTTCCAGTCTTTTTCTGGAAACCGCTGTATAATCATTCCTTTACTAGTCCCACTCCCTAATGAGAAAATTAAAATCAAACAATTAAATTTCAGATGAGTATCTCATAATTAATTAGGTGTTAATGTAACTGTCACAAGACATTATGCAAGGCACATTTTTTGTTGAAATATCGACATTTAACTTTGCATACCATGTACTGAATAGCTGAATTATTATTAGACAAATGAAAACATGATCATTAAAATTAATTAAGGATTTCTTACGTTCTTTTTCGTGATCGTATCCAACGACCACGAAATAGTCTGCTAGCCGAGACATATCCGTCGGATTTTATAACAAATATTTACACACCAAAAAGGAACAATAACATATATTGATACAATATTAGCCACATATTATTAAAAAATTAAATAATAGTAAGTCGAAGTAGATAAAAAATAATGGATTTTTTATATTAACAAACATTAATTTTTTTTCCGGATTCTGTAGTACAGAATGATACGCGAAGGGGGAACTCCCAGATAAGATAAAGATGGCGACTTGACGGTAACGAGACAATGCGAGCGACCTAGCGGACAAATTTAATAACTTCTACCTATATCATCGCAAGTTCATTATCAGATGCAATAACAACAAAATAAAAAAATATATCAGTGCGATCTCAAAAAATTATCTACCTTAATGCGTTTTTGTGTGACCTAAATACTTTTTCCAAAATTGTCCTGTGTTAATAGACTTCGAAAAAATGGACGTAGACAATGACCCGCTGGACCAGAACCTATTGCGCCAGTTTAATTGTCTATGTACGACGGACAAAGAAAATCTGGTCAAAGGTCTACGAGAATTAATTGGTGAACAACTTACAGAATCTGCGGCAGTTTTCTTCTTAGAGATGAATGATTGGTAATTGAATAATATATAATCGTGTACGATGTGACATATAATTATTGTATTAATATATGTGTACAATAGGAACATGCATAGAGCTGTTGGTACATACTTTGACGTTAACTCTGAAGGCGCACTCCCGTCCATGTCTTTGGTAAGAGATGAAAATAGTGAAAATGTTCTACAGTTGCCGCCGAATCTAAGGTAATACACATTGCATAATACCATACCCAGTAGTACTCAATTGTCTCAATTTTACAAAATTAGTTTAAAAACTTGATTTTTATTGGTTTTTAATGCAGATTCACCAAATGTTGGGAAGTAAAGAATAATGGTCGAATTGCCTGGCCACCAGGTTGTACTCTTCAGTTTAATGGAGGAGATTTTATTTCTGTCTATACTTCATTACCTACCACTACACTGGAACCCGGTTGTACTATGACCCTAAGCACTGATTTTGTAACACCATCTAAGCCCGGTTCGTATCAATCTAAATGGCGTATGATGTTACCAACTGGAACATACTTTGGAGGTAATGAAATTTATTTATTTATATAGTATTTATAACTGTTTCATTATATCTTCATATTTTTTAAACTATTATGATTAAGTTATAACAAAAGTAAAAAATTCAACTTAATAAACTGATTAATTGTTCCTGTTTAAAATTATTTAGAACTATAAAGTCTGATCAATCAATGAATATTTTTTGTGCTTGGTCAAAATATACTACTTTATAGTGGTGGTGGAATTTAATTTTAGTTACAGTACCATTTTATTTCAGTATATTTTTGTAAATATCCTGTATAAAATGTATTGATATTTGTTAATATCAATTAAATATCTCTTGTACCTTCTTTCATTCAAATATATAATGCATACATAGTATTTAAATTATTGAATGACAACCGCTTAAATTGGTTTTCAGTTTTTAATTTAAATTGAGTGAAAATTGTATTTAATAATAGTTATTTAATCTATTACAGATATTATTTGGACACTGGTACAGGTTGAAGACAATGATTCATTTCAAAATGAATTATCAAGACAATTAGTAGAAAGCATTAATTTGGGTTCATTAGTACAAAATCAACCCAATGTCTTAAATCCATTTACCACATCACAACAAAACCAGCCGCCAAATCAAGTAAGTAGTAATAAATCAAAATAAAGTATAACTAATAACTAAGAACTAATTATAGTAAATGCATATAATGTTTAAATAAAATTGTTGTCTAGTTTATTGGAACATTAATTTCTTTATAATTTTTAACAAAGGTCACTTTTCAAGATTAATTAAATTCTTAGTTATTTGTGCGATGAACATTTATTGATTAAGTTTTTATCATGTGTGAATTTATTTATTTTTTCTTCAAGGACACTGATCAATCTCAAACCAATATGGAAAGTGATTTATTGTGATTTTGGTATCAACTTGTTTCATTGTTGAACATTGAAAAGGAATCATATTTTTAATTTTGTTACAAACATTATTTTGATAAAAATTAGTTTTAAATTAACTTACAATTACCTAGATGTAATTGACAGGTTGATATAAAATTGAAATTTTAAAGCGTGAAGATTAGTGTTAAGAAATTAATTTAAATATATATATATATATATATATTTATATATTCTTTTTTTTTTTGATTAAATTCTTTGCAAAATCTAAGTTAAATTATGTCATGATCAGGTGTCTGTTATATAAATTGTACTGTTTATATTTTAATGTTTTATCATGACTATATATATTTTTTGTTACACAACTAAATAAATAGTTCTGTAAGTATAACTAGTTTTATTGAAATATAATAAGACATTTTTAAATAAATATTCATTTCTTTTATTTTTGACTATAGGTACACTTTAAATAAAAACACTTTTGCATTTGTGATATGTATATTGAATTTATATTTATAAATCTTAAATAAATATAATTTGTTAGAATTACCACTTTATATCTTTAAAAAAATAACGCCATACTTAATACTGCTCAAAGGCTTATTGTTATGCATCTTATAGTTTAATAGCTATAGATGTTGACGTGAATGATAAATTTACATTAATAACTATACGTTGCTTAAATATTGTTAACATGTATATACCATAATTTAATATAAACTGTTTAATCACAATATGTTAATTTCATACATTCATACTTGATCCTTTTCATACAGCCATTTCCATGGATATTTTAGGGTATGGATTATAACCATCTAATGAAAAGTCATCATATTTAAAATCATTTATGTTATTAACCTCTCTATTAATGGTTAATTTTGGGAATGTCCTGGGTTTTCTTTGAAGCTGAATATTAAGAGCATCAATATGATTAAGATAAATATGACTATCACCCAATGTGTGAATGAATTCTCCTGGCTAAAATTTTAAAAAATAAATAAATTTAATTATTAAAAATCTACAAATTAATTAAATAGTTACTCAATAAAATAAATACCAAACACTAAGTTCATTAAGAATCTACTTTCTGATTTTATTTAGGTGCTATAAGCAAATGTCTTCCTCTTCAAGCAATTCATATAATTAACCATGTGCATAACTAATTTAATTATTGTTTTAATAATTAAGAGATAAATATCTTAAAAGATTTTTCTTAGGAGGCACTAAAAATAGATTTATTATTTTAATAGTATAATCTGATTTATAATAGATTTGTAATGTAAAAATGAGAATTAACTTTCAAGTTTCAACTTAGAAATTTCTCTAGTATGTTATAAAAAATCACATTCTATACTTTGAATTAAACGATAAAATAATGAAAACAAACCACAGCTAAAATTCTATAAGATTCATGTAGTAACAAATACTGTACCCATGTAGATGATAAAATAGTAAAATAAAATTAAACAATCATCAAATAATAAGAACTACAATTATTTTCTACACAATTTCTGCGCTCTAATAAAGTATAGTACTTTTAAGAAATACTCAACCATTTTTATTTTTGGTAAGTCATAAATCAGTGCATAATATTAAATTAAATTATAAATTAATAAAACACCCTTATCAAATTAAAATATTTTGATACTTACTTTTAAACAAGTGACATGTGCTATCATATAGGTGAGTAAAGAATAACTAGCAATATTAAATGGCACTCCAAGACCCATATCAGCTGATCTTTGGTACATTTGACACGACAGGTATCCATCAGCTACAAAAAATTGTACAAGACAATGACATGGTGGTAAAGCCATTTTAGGGATATCACATGGGTTCCATGCGATCATCAGCATTCGTCTATCATTGGGGTTAGTTTTGATTGTATCAATGACCCTTTGAAGTTGGTCAATACCTTTTCCTGAGTAATCTGCACATACATTAATATACTCGGCTCCATAATGTCTCCATTGAAATCCATAAACTGGTCCTAATTCACCTGAATATATGTTTTATTTATAGTATAAGCTTTTATATTTAACTTTTAAAGAAACTAAACTTGTAAGTTGTATGTAAATTACTACCATGTAATAAACAACAATAGTGTTATTTACATATAAGGAAATAATTAAACCATTTCTTTGATACTGCAGCTATACAATAGTTATGTAATAGAAAGATTTATGATATTTTAATAAAATTATCAGAAAATTTAAATTATAAATAATTGTATTCACAAGTATAACTACAATCTGTACTTTAATTCTGACTATACTTAAATGCATGACCCATATTTAATACAAGAGGCTATTATTCTAGAGAATATTCTTAATTTTAAATTTATATTTTTTAGTTACCTTCTTCACGATTACTAAGTCCAATTGAATCTAAGTATGAACGAGTACTGTTTGCATCCCAAATTTTTACATCTTTTTCAGACAATTCTTTTGAATTTGTAGAACCTTTAATAAACCATAATAGTTCTTCAACAACACCACGCCAAAATACACGTTTTGTTGTTAACAAAGGGAAAACACCTGAGGTAAATCAAATTAAAAATGTGATCATTTTAAGAATAAAACAATAATGATTATCAATTTATATTAATTATACATCAAACTCTACCATTCTTTAAATCATATCGCATTTGAGCACCAAATAATGAAAGTGTTCCAACTTTAGTTCTATCCATTTTTTTATGTCCATTTTCCAAAATTTTTTTTATATGATTCAAGTACTGCTGCTCATCTTTATTCTCCACATTTTCCTGAACGTCACTCTACATCATAACAAATAAAAATACAAAATAATTAAATTTCATTAATATATTAATACATTAATATTAATAATAATAATAATAATACCATTTTTCGATTTTACGACACAAAATTAAAATTTTAATAAATTCAAAACCAAATTAGATAAAATATATTAAAATAATAATGATAGATAAGTTGATAAATTATAAGTTTAAAAGTTATAAGTTATAACCTATTAACCAAAAGAAAAATTTGAAATATTAAAAAGATAAACGTAAAATTAAAGGAACGGATACATATCTGTGATAAACGTAAAAGGTTAACCACATAATATGGCCGCACTGGGATAGATAACAATATTATATACAAATCCATATCACAGTTAACACTGTTGACAGTTGCAAGGTTTATAAACCTTTCATAGTTGTTCGTTATTCTGTGGTTGTTCCGTCAGTTCCGTGTCCATTGCACAGACTTCTATATTAATTATAATGTTATTACATATTCATTTATTCATTATTATTATTATTATTCCAGTATAATATTATATAAGTCTGTGGTCCATTGTCCATATTGTAAATTCATAAATTATAATAATCCCAGGGTGACCTAAGCCATGAACAAATTCACCTCTCCCTAATCAGTAATCATAGAGGATAATGAGGTTTAATGTCATAATATCCTGAGACTATGTAGGTTTCAGAATTTGTTTTATATAATTAAATCTATTATTATTATTCATATAATAACTTGGTTATTATATTAATGTTATTATAACCACGGACTAAAAAGATAGACCACAGAATAAATTTTATATAATGTAGACTAAGATTCTTAATCCGTGATTATAACCAAAGACCAAAGTACCTATACTTATGTGATATGTCCAGTTGTTGCACATAAATAATTTACATTTACATTTTATTTACATACCTATTCTTCAAAGGCGTTTATATAACTTTTCATCTTACGTTATGCCCTGAAATTCATCTTTAATCCCACGAATCACTATGAATCTGTTGAATTAATATGTTATGCTGTTGTCATTTTGCCAATATAATTACACTGTATATTATTATTTTTATAATTTTTTTTTCTTCTACCGTAAAGTTGTCGATATATTTTATTTTCATCGAGACCTAACACTTAAATCAACTTTGATGTTTTATACTTCGACGTTCAAAGGTCATCATACTTGAATATAGTATATCAGATATTTTTCAATTTGTTAGGAAAATAGATATTTACTAAAGCTTAATATTTAATTTAATAAATATAAATTAATAAGCACATAATATGTTTATAATTTAAATGATTTATATTTATACATTATAGTGTTATACATAAGACTTGTAATAGCATGTAATATTCTGACACATTTTAAATTTAATAACAAAAAGTATTGTACATATATTTATATAAAATATTATATCAATGAAAATTTAACGACATACAAATATCAAATAGGTAAAACAAAAAACTATTTTGGGAAACTAGAATAAAAGTTGAAAGATACATCTGGACAAGCGTCAAGTAGGTAACAGTAAAATCGTAGAATATACTGCAAAAAGAAAACGAAATAGCCAAAAAAAACAAAACAACGAAGTACAATGTTTTTAATGATATTTTTATACAACACCATTTTATTTAAAATTCTAACAACAGTAATATTAATATATAATCTATACTTATTAATTGGGAAAATAAGATTAATTAATTTCATTATCGGACATATAAACTATTTCGTAATTCACTTTTATTTATAACTTACGAGCATATACATAAATTTATACTCTTACGTAGTATTAGATTTTTAATTATCTGATATATAGGTACCACGCATGCGAGCAACTTAAAACGCAAGCTCAACAAATTTCATTTCATACAAATAATTATAAAACATATCATAAGCAAAAAAAAACTAATGTATATTCTATACTGCTTTATATTAAATCAAAAAGATTTACTTTTACTCAACAATTAATATTCTATAACTGTAATGATAATAAATAAAAATTGAAAAGAATTATTCGCAAGTATCCAAATTAGTGATTGAAAATAACTGATAATAAAATATTTAGTAATAATATTGCTAACACCTATAATCTAATAAATACTAATTAAGGTACAATAGAAAATATGAAATCATTTACAACCGATGAACACATGTATAAGTATAATACATCTGAACATAAGAAGTGCTAATATAAGCTTTGAAGATTTCTATACCATGTTAGACAGTTTAAAAATTGACTTAGAAATAATTACCATATAATTTAATTTATATTAAAAGAAACATGGATAAGTGTATCTATTCAAAATACACTCAATTTAAAATTACAAACTAAGTACAGTGTACACCATAAAACATATATATATATATATCAAAATTACGGAATAATCGCTTTTATAAAAGACTTAAACTGAAAATACACTGAAATAAACACAAATAATTATCTGTCTAGTGTAGAAATTATTTATTAAAAAGGGAACACAAATTGTTTAGTTAATGACCTACAGACCTACAGATACAGACTACCCACACAGGTATTCTTTTTTAAATTAATCAAATATATATATAGCTGACTATATTATATTGTATAATAAGGGGCATACAAAATGTTAAAAATTGTTGATAAATACCACTTGTAGGGCGGTGAAAAATCGCCGCTCTAAACTACTAAAATATTTAGTATAGTATATAATATATATTTTATACTTCAAGTACTATGTATCTAAAATTAAATTTCATAAAAAACCCCAGTTTTTGGTTTAATTCGTTTTTAATAATATATTTCGCATATCATACGGTCGGTGAAACGTCCGACAACGGAGTATTCATATTTCATAGAACTGATGTCTAGGCCACCGAGTGTTACAATTTATATTATTACTACCATTGAGTTATTTATATGAGTTTATTATATACATAAATATACATATTATTATAGTTTTATAGTTCATACCTTATACATTATAGTAGATATCCTGAGACATCCAGTTATGAAATAGAAATTAGAAACGTTCTAAGCCGGCTACGAGACAAAACAAGCACTTTAAAATATGGGCTTTTAAAATTTGTCGCCCCTCGAAATGCGCCGCTACGTGCACAAATGTAAAGTTCACTTCTGACCATAATACCGATGTTTCACTCGAGGTGGTAAAAAACGTCGTGGTTGACGTCGGGTAAAAATATTCGTTATATCAATATACAATTGATAGAAATACAATTAATAATTCAACCAAACTTTCTCTTACACAATCCAAAAAGATTTATACGACTATGGTGTTAATATATTAAACTATTAAATTATTAATGTTATTCATTAGATTTAATCATGAACATGAACCAATAACGCTCATAAAGGAACATACATGCCCCGCATACACTCGTTTGTTGGGGCCAATCATTATAAATTATAATTTATAAAATCGTGCATAAAGCTCTCAAAATACAAGATTATACGAAATTATAAAATAGGCGACAAACAATGTATTCATCTTGATTTTCTCCATTCTAGTGGACGATACATCATCACGTTGAATTTCTGCGTTATTGTTTTCAAAGTTTTGTACTTCAGGCAAATTTAGTTCTTGGTCGATCTCGTTGTGAAGCGGATAGGCTATTACTGTTGTCACGAAAAAAATGAAGACTAAGTACAACATGCATACCTAAAAATAAAATGTAAATGACTAGGTCAATCGGTGCAATTACTATTTTGAAAACTTTAATCAGGGAGATAGTTTTTTTTTAACTACGCCAAAATGCCAAATGCAATAAAATTAGATTTATTTATGGATCAAGTAAGATATTTCAAAAATGTTCACTTAATTTCTTAATTCTATAAGATTATATTTTGAATCAACAAACATAAAAGTTCACTGTCTAGTTTTTAATGATATCCCGTTAATATAATCTCATAGCAGTAAGCAGTTCATGTTAAAATATCATTATCTGTATAGCTTATAGGTGCCGATTGTGTTCTAAAGTAACAAAATATTTGACAAAAACATCAACGAACAAAAATATTATTGGTTAGGTGATCAATTTCATCTACAAGACTACAAATGTCTAACTAAAATATACATTTAATTATCAAAAGAAGTTGTAAAAAGCTTTTGTGAACAATAAATAAATTAAGAGCGAGGTATTGAAAATGTTTATATACATTGTATAAAATGTTAATAAAAGCTAATTATTATTTATTGATTAGTAAGAATGGCAATGAATATACATATGAATAAAAAAAATATAAAAATACGGAGGCAAGTTCCAAGAACGATTAAATGTTAGAATATGTATTAGTACATTATAAATTCAAATTTTAACATTGACTATATAATATATAGGTAAGTATGTGTTTACTTTTATTTTAAAATTAACTTTATTGATCCGGCTACCCAATTAAAATTATTTTTATTTGGAATAGTATTGTATACAAAGGAAAATAATTTATAATAATATTCTTTTCACTTTTTAAATACTTAGAACAGTTATAATTCATAAAATAACTTAGTGCCTCGGTTATTTAAGTACTTTTGCACGCGTAGTTAACCCATACTGCAAGTTTAACAAATAGTAAACAAAATAATGAATAATAGGTATATAGACATTTTGTCGACGTTATATGGTTCGATGTAATCAAGCGGCTATATAATTTTGTTTCTGAAGTATAGAATCATATTTTATATTTTAGAATATATAAGTGACAATTTAAAAACTTCTGAAAATCATAATAAAACCAGTGAGCGCATTAATAATTTATTTTTAAAAAAATGTTCGAAAAAATCAGATTTCGGAGATCTGTGATGTGACATAACAAATTAGTATTATATCTCACTTTAAATATTATTGATCCCATTGTTACGTTTCGGTTTTTCTGTTGGTACTTTATCACACCGTGACAATGACGATTGACTGAAAATTCCAATTGATGACAGACATAATGCGAACTGATGTTCACTCTTCAGGTTTAATCGGCTGTCAGTACATAATATAGTTTTCTATAATATAATCTATACGAACATTTATTTGTATACCATTTAAAATGTCATCGTTCGACCAATGAATTATAATTATTAAAAAAATTGTAATCCAAATAATTGTAGTTTTGTTGATAAATCTTATAGATATGTCCATTTGACTATACAGTAAATTGATATGTGACTTTTATTGTATAATATTTTAAAATATATGCGTTGACGACTGCCCAAGTGCCAACCATGTCAATTATAGGTCATTTGAAATTAGCGTCTGTATAAAAATACGAATTAAAATAATTGTTCAGATAATCAATATATAATGATCACCGACTCACAGTACGGTGTGTCAGAAACATATATGTAGTTGTACTATTTTGACGGTTAATCCAAACACTGACCTAAAAATGAAAACAATCGCACAAACTGCTACAAATTATTACACTCGATACCACAACTCTTTAAAAAATCATCCAAACAATCTCGCAAAAGATTTTACTTTACCTATCCCTGGAAACCCTCCCAAAAGACTGAAAAGAAAATGGTGCCGCCACCTTCTCTTTAATGAATCCCATACTTATATAATATAACGCCCAAAGAAGAGTCGTAAATGAGTGGCTTCTCCAAATCAAATTTTCAATGTCTGTTTTTCTATATCATCATTTACGCTTATTGTACTCAAATTGTATAGATTATGTAAGTCAAATAAAAAAGAAGGGATGGGCCTCGCTTTGCTGTACAATTGGGGGTGGAGTGTACCTCGTTTATAGGATAGGTCATTATTACAATGGATTTGTTAAATTTAAATGCAATGATAGATATCATTGTATATGAATAACGATTCTGAACGGAGTTAATATGTTTGTCTAAAATGTGTATATAATAATATAGTATTTTATATTTAAATTGAATTATAATG